>JAMPIV010001065.1:0-600000 GCA_024509875.1 Oreohelix idahoensis
TCTTCTGTCTCAGCGCGATGACATACTCGTAAGAAGATTTTGTGTCATCGTCAATATTGTCAGCTGTTACAAGATCATACAGCAAAGACATTGGGCCGCGCGGTCGCGCGCCAAAGACAAGTTCAAAGGGAGAAAACCCTGTATGTTCATTGGGGACCTCTCTGTACGCGAAGAGGGCCGCGGGTAAAACCCTATCCCAATCTTGAGGATGATCCTCAGTTATCTTCCCTAATAAGTTCTTAAGTGTTCTATTTAGTCGCTCGACCATCCCATTGGACTTAGGATGATAGATGCTACTCAAAGATCTCTCTATCTGTAGAGTAGACATTACTTGAGACATGGTATCCGATATCAGTTGGGTGCCATGATCTGATAATATTTCTCCGGGGAATCCCAGACGAGAAAATATAAGCCAAAGAGCATCTGCAATGTCAGCGGTAGTAATGCTCTTTAGAGGGATAGCCTCTGGCCAACGTGTGCACATGTCTACACACGTTAAGATAAACTGATGTCCTCTAGCAGATTTGATCTTGAATGGACCAATGATGTCTATCGCCATTTTCTGGAATGGACGAATAGGAATATCTGCAGCCTGAATAGGCGCAGCATGACGAGGACCTTTGGATTTGACTTCTTGACATACTTTACAGGATCGACAATAGATCCGTATGTCCTTGTTCACAAAAGGCCAAAAGAAAGCCGCAAGAACTCTTGACTTTGTACGGGAAAAACCCATGTGACCAGCACACTGAGAGTCGTGTGCATGTTGTAAGATCTTAACTCTCAAATTCTTTGGTACAAGAATCTGAGAATGACTTGACTTAGTGGAGTCTTGCACCATACGTACAAGTACGCCATTCTTCATTGTAATCCAAGATTTACAATTTGAATCTTTATTCGGATCACCTTTCGTTACAAGAGTGAAGAATTTCTTAAGAGTCGGATCTTCTTCTTGTTGTTTTATAAACGAGTCACGAGAAATTATCAAGGGATCATCTTGGTTATGCACTTCATTATCTTCAACAGATGAAGTTTCAGGCATATTGAGAGCTTGAGCTCTAGTGACTACCGCATTAGCAGATTGCATATTTTGATTTTCCCAAACGGAAATTTGCTCCGGAGTGCATTCTTTGACTCCGTGAATGCGACCGATGATAAGATCAGCGATCGGATTCGGCAAAAGACATGCGTGTACATCTCCTGTGAAGAAAGGAGTAGCAATCCTAATGATAGCGGTAGAGTATTTCTCTATGGTGCCGCCAAATGTTACGCATTTGACTACTTTGCCTGTAGAATGAGAAGGATCTATGAGTGACTGCCTAACCCCAATAGTTGTGCATCCAGAATCAAAAAGTACTGAGACTGGATTGTCATTTACTAAACCTTTGTGTAAGACAAGAGAACCTCTCCCATCATGCGCGATTGACGCAGGAAGAGCGGGAAGAGGATGCCCACAGCTTAAAGTAGACACTGTGGTTGGCTCAAATAATGTTTTGCATTGGGGGCACTGAGATGCTCTCCCAAAATCAAAAGCGGCACATGCCATATTATTAGAGTCATCATTATCTTTACTTTGTTTATAGGCTTCGTGGGACTCTTGCTGTGCAGAGTTCGCCTGGTAATGAGCTTTATGTTTTTTGAATTGTGCTCTACCTCTGTTATTATTGCCTCTGTACTTATCATTGTTTCCACTATTATAACCCCTACTCGGGTTTGAATCATAGCTCCTTTGGTTACTATCATCATATTCATTATAATGAGTATCTCGGTAATTATGATCCTGTTGTCTCCATGAAGGAAAACTTGGATAGTTTCTAGAATGACTTCCTTTGCGAAAGTTCCTGTAATTATGACCACCCCTGAATCGAGGGCTGTCAGCTCTTCTCCAGGTATTCGAAGAAGAACCCTGAAATGATTGGTTACCTTGGTTCTGATAACTGTAATAGTTACCTTTTTTTATTAAACTTATTTTGAGGTCCTTGGAATTTGTGAGAGTGATTAGGGTTGTATCGTGTTGCAGAAGCAACTGGCATACCTTCTTTAACCTTACTGTTGCTAATAGCTACGTCCGGATGTGCAGTGACGTATTGGGTACAATACTGTTCCATTTCTTTTAGAGACTTAGGTTTACGCTCATGTAAGAATTCGAGGAAAGGTTTATTTATACTTGACATAATCTTGTCTCTGAGTATCAAGTCCATAAGGGCTTCATAAGTCTTTTCTGTTTTGGATAGCTCAATCCAACGATCAAATGTAAGACGTGTCCTTGCAATGAATTCTGAGAATTCTACACCTGCCTCAGGCACCATTGTCTTAAACAACTTCCGATAACCCTCTTCAGACAACTGATACTTCTTTACTAAGGCTGCCCTAATAACATCATAGTTATCTTTGTCAGCCTCTTCAACCAAACTTAAACTAGTCAGAGAATCACCTTTCAGATTTTCTGATAACTGGTTAGCATATTGTGATTTGTCCACATTATGGGCTCGACACGAGCGTTCAAATCTATTTAGCCAGAATGTTATGTCATCACTGGAAGGATTGAACGCTGGTACCTTGACCTTGTAAGTAAAGGGTTTACCATTACCACCAGATGCTTGATTACTTATGTTTGTTAACTTTAACTTTTCTAACTCAAATGCTAAAAGTTCTTTTTGGTGTTCATGTTCTCTTATTGCTTTTTTCTCTTGAGCTTCAGCTTCTCTTTGTAATCTTTTCTCTTCTGCAGCAGCTTGTAATTTTTTCTCTTCAGCAGCAGCTTGTAATTTTTTTCTCTTCAGCAGCAGCTTGTAATTTTTTCTCTTCAGCAGCAGCCTCATCTTTTCTTTTCTCTTTTTCCATTTCCATCTGGAATCTTTTTTCATCAGTCTGTATCTGCAATTTCTTTTGTTCATACTCTCTTTGTAATTTTTTTTCCTCAGCTTCTAATCTTTTCTCCTCAGCTGCTAATTTCTTTTCTTCAATCAGTGCTTTTCTTTCTTCAGCAGCTAATGCTTTGTCATATTGAGCAACTGCCCATTCTTCTAATTGCTGACCAGTCTTATCAAGAACCTTGCCTTGTGTGATAAAATAATCTAATGTAGACATCTTGTCTAATAAGATCAGTAATTTGCAAAAGTAAATAAATTCAATTTCTTAGTCTTAATCAAAGACCTTGTATGATAACTTTGTAACCTGTGGAAAATAGTACTTAACTATCCCAATCACTGTGGGAAACAAGCCTTACAAAGGTCTTGTATAAATCCTTATATAATAACAGCTATAAGTTGCTGGTTCACTCTATAATATAAGTGCAGTGCACCAGAAATAGTGTTTTATATCATCAACTGTGTACCTTTAGTAATAGCAATTAACTATCAGTTGATTCTTGTACATCAATTTATATGATCAACTATATTTTAAATAGTGTATGTCGATCAGGCACAAAACAAAACAGTTATACAGAAGAACATGAAAACATTTGCGGAAATGAAATAAATCAAATGGGAAAAACAATAAAAGATAAACCGCAAGAGGATAACAAATACAAATAACGCCACAGTATATAAATATAAATTGAGAATAGAACTGAAAGATAGAATAGGGTAGACCAACTAATTACAAACAACTCAAAACAAACTAAAGAACAGAGGAATATTACAAAAACCACAATGAGTACAGTCTTCACAGCTAACACTAATAGCAACAGCTGTCGCAGCAAATTTTCAATCAAGAAAATTGCACCTATAGAAACGCACACATCAGACCCTCTATTACGTGGGATACTCTGTTGTGTGACATCGCCCAACCAAAACAACAACCCGCTGGATACAAACAAATATCACATATAAATATTTAAACATAAATACATAAATGCATAAATAGTATGGCAATATGATGTAAATAGAGTGTTGCAGAAAGAATGTGTTGGAATGAAGGCTCAGTTACACTGCCTAATAGTACAGTACTGTGGTACTTTATTAAACAAATACTTCTGGTCTAATTATTTTAAATTCAACACAGAAATAGAAGCTCCATCGTTGATGTGAATGATAACAATCGATGTAGGACTTCTCAGTTCAATAACATTTCCTTTCGCAAACACTGTCAAATATTCTCCAGTCCTGATGTGTAATGTTCTATGTTTCAACCAAGCTTGCTGTGTAACACTGTCAGTTGTATGGCAAATGTCCAACGAACCAAATGTCAACAAACGCTGACCTAGTTACTGCATACTCTCGACAGGACAGGTCACGCTGACATCACTGTAGAGTTGTACTGTTGATGTATTTGTGTGTCTTAACAGACCCCAAGGAACGTCTGGTCTCAGTAGTTTACTTCTCAATATGGTCACTGTGCAGGTTGACCCAGGAAGCTGGCCCACCAGTTGTTAAACTCATACTGGCCAGTAGTTGTTAACTGTAGATGTTGGGACTGGTGTAGTAAAGTGTAACGATTGTCAACTCATTAAACCCAGCACAGTTTTGGTCATACAGGTCATCTTGTCCTGGAACGTGATGAGGCTCCGACAAGAATGTGAGTGTAGACAATGAGTGTGTATATGAATGTCAGTACGCGAATGGTAGAATGATTCGATAGAGTTGTCAGGTTGGTAGTACATCACTCATACTCACACTGTTCGAATTCAAGAAGTACTGGAACTACGGTGGTCTTTTTATAACATTTAATGGGTCGCACACTTGGACAGTACGTGTATGGTTACAGGAACAAATGTCGACATAGACAGCATAATGTTGATCACAGGAATATCATCTTAAGTTAGCATTCATGCTTGGCAAATATCATAATGGAGCATTCGTAAATAAGCATTCAGAGTTCCATCATGTAAATCATCTGGCTTTACTAACTGGGCACGTCAGACCATAACCAATATATAGGAAGGCTCCTAGACCTAACCTCGTCTAGCGAATATCCCTTCACGTAAAGTTCAATATATATATTTTTCATAAAGATATAGGAATCCCAGACATGGGTTCTCACATGTAGCAGTGATCTCTTGGTTCATCGAGCGATAGTACAGGCATCCCTTTTTCTCACTCGATAAATACAAAGTATATGGATTTCAACATGGCTGTGCTTCTCTCGTGAGCTTCACTCACTATTGGATACAGACCAAAATTGGTCATTCGTTAAATGTCCTCATTTCTTCATAGCTTCTATCATAGAGGTAATTGAATAATATCATATAATCTAGTGCTGATACATAGGAATGTCATCTTCCTTTGAATAAATATTCTTTTCAAAAGTACCACTGTGCATCTGCTTATCGACAACGATGGCGAAGCCCAAGTTCATAATAGATTGTGGTTTTACCTTTCTATGCGAAATATAACTTTGCCATTCCTTGGCAAAAGAGAATAAACACTGGGGTAAAGTACATACAACATGTCTAAATGACTATCACTTTTCCCCATTTACTTATAGATCACTTTTTCGGCAAAAAAGCCGGCTACAACAAAATTCGACATCCCGACAGGATGACAGCCATGAATCACACCCCTTGCTAGCGATACTTCCGCTGCATAGCCTTTGACCTTTTCTAGCGACAACCAACATAGTTCGACTTAGAAATGTAAAGATATCCATATATAAGACAGACTCGTCCTACTCATACAAACACTACGTATAAATTCAGGCCATAGATATACTGAAGCAAGAACAATCTATTCCTACCCAGCCAAAGAATAAATCGCAGTAGGCCTAAATTCGTCCGCGGAGTCCGATCGAAGATGACGGAACTCCTTTCAAGGGAAGTAACTCAAAAATGACTTCTCCTTAAGCACTTAAAAAAGGAAATACTTTGTTTACAAAATATTTGCGAACATAATAAGTATATAAATGTATTATATTGCAAGATAGTAAAGATTGCACTTTACAACAAGAAATGGACATTAGCTCTGGATCGAGACAGTCATTTCTTGGGTGTTTTTCGATACTTGGTCTTTATTTGAATGCCGCGGCAAAACACATGAGGGAAGGATCTCGAACAAATTTCAAAAAATTAAACTTGAGAAAAAATACGTTTTTTCTTAATAATAGAGTTATGAAAATAAAACCTAGCTAGTTTGATAGCCCATCTTGAGCAGAGAAATAATATGCTTTCAATTATACAGACGGATAGAGAATAAGGAAGATATTGACAAAAGACTGTATTGTTCTTATCAGACGAACGACTGCACTATTAACCATGTCACTAAATTTTCGAAAATCTTGGCCTTGAGTCTGCAAACGTAAAAATCGAGCTGTAATTAAAGAGAGGGAATGTGGTGGAGAATTGTAGCTAAAAATAACTTAGACAGCAGATTCGTGTAAGAAATGCATGTAAAACCAAGTGTGTTTTTATGAAAAAACAAGTAGAGGCAGACGGACTAACAGAACGTAATACATACTTGACTGAGATTTGACTGAAGTGACTTTTGGTTGCCAATTTGAAAGTTAGGGGGGAAGTCGGCGATTGGTAAACGCATTTTATAGTAGCGTGATAGAGAGGTGAAAGTTTGCCATTTAACATAAGTCTGTTCAGAGACACAGTTTGAATCCATGAATGGTGCTGATTCTATAAGAATATAACTTTATAAGTGGGACGCCATCATACGGCCAGCAGCTCAGCTGAGTTTTGCTAGCAAACTTTAACTGTGTTCTCAATTCTGAATTCTGGTAAGAATGAATAATATTTATTCTGTATATTTTAATAATTCGAGTGATTGATACTGCCATATCAAAAAAATGATTACGACAAGTAAGTGTTCGCTCTAGATCCCCAGCCCTAGATCAGGGTCTAGAGACATACATACAAAGAAAATATATAGGAACGTCTAAATGAAACTATGAAAAAGGATCTAGTGTTGAGATCAGTGGAACATATCACCTATCTTAATTAATAGCAGGAAGCTATTGAACATATCTCAGATGTAATGTAGTCTTGGGGAACTGATACTATGTGAAACCAACTTGGTAAGATGTGCTGTGTGGTCAGAGAGATCTGACCTAGTCTATGTGGTGTTGTTGTGTGTAGTGTTGTGTACAGAAGTGGTTCAGAAGATAGAGTTCTGACACATGACCAATACTTTTGTTTCAGAACTTGAGTTTCTATTTGGCACCAAAGCGGTGTCAAATGATGTATTAATATATACAAGTGTGGACCAGAGCAGTCTGTCATTGTGTCAGAGCAGCCGTATATTGCCCCCTGCACGGAGAGGTGGGGGCCACAAGACTTCTGTACAGGATCGATGCAGGCAGATAAGTCATATCTGGCCTGCTGGACTTTCACCAACAACATTTTCATCTAAATTACCCCTAATTCAGCATTAAATAAATCCAAGACATTGGGGAAATTAAACTATATATATATATATTTATCCCTTAAGTCAACGGACAATGTTTGGCAGTCATAGACTGGGAGTGATGACACCACCCCAACAGCATATCTAGTAATAAGTTCTCCTGTGACTAGCTTAATATATTTATTATTAACCAGTTATTTGAAATAATTAATTACACATTTTCCATTTTATTATGTAATATGATTTTGCATTCAATTTATGACTCCATAATATTTCTTATGTTCTGACCAACTAAACATTTGGTTCAGAACAAAATAAATTTATCAAAAGATTAATTTGTAAAACTAAAACAGCCTAAGTTAGTTCAGTGTGTCATAAATTGTATTAATATTATTAGACTTCTTAAATATCTCTGTGTGTGTGTGTACTCTACCACAACACAGTACATATCATTACCCTAGACTTTTAACGTAGCCACATTCATTAGTAAAAAAGATATGTGTGAGGTCGTAAGTGGTAGTACGAAGGGCCTTCTGTAATTCACATCTACATTTATCTCAGGAGCCTTCACAACTGACCTCATACATCACACTAAGTGACATCAACCATACAATACCATCAAAATCCACTACAGGAAGGACTTACAAAATAGCCTAGGAAATCTCTTTCATTCTAAATAAGGACAACCGTGATATCTGAGAAAACTGAAAAGACCACACACGAAGTCAGAGAGGGAACTTATAAAATTAACGACACCCCAGACGCGTGTAAGAGGTCGATTCAAGTCTCTTTTACTCATCTGAGCAAAAAAGTATGTGGGCCCGGATTGGTGTAAGTTGTGATTTACATTTCATATTTTATTACTAACATGTGAACTAACATATATATGTATATATTACCATGTTAATTTTAATATGTGAAACTCCTTAGTGGATGTCACAGTCATTTGAGGCTGGCAACCTCAGCGTATAGAATGATGAACCATGAACCACCACTGCACGGGCTGGTGATTGCTTTATTGCTAGTTTCGTACAGAGAACTAAAAGCATAAAGTTGTTCCAGGTTCCATACGGAACAGGGAGGGAAAGGTGAAAGAAATGATGTACATTCTAAGTATAATACTTACATTTTCAAAGCAGTGTAAATGTCCATATAAATACATTCACTTTAAAGTTAATGTAAGTGTTAAGGTTTAATTCGTCGTTGAGGTACAGTTCTGTAGATGGGACCCCAAAGATCTGGCTAACTAAATGTTGAATGGCTGTATACGTCTGGTATATTGATATTTGGTATTGATGTACCCGCCCACACAGGGCTACTATAAACAGGTCACGAAGACATCACGATAACTCACGATGATGAAGTCAAGTAAGCGTTAAACGACCGTTGACGTTTCAACACTTTATTACAGGACGACAACAGGTTACGCTGACATCAATACATAGTCATGTTGACAATACTCAATAACATCAAAGGCATGATAACAGTTCAATGTAGCTGGCATCAATAAATCATTAGTAGCTTGTACATATCATAGTACTTGTCACATAGGGAGTTATGTTCTATAAATTGTCTACATTTTCCTCTTTCTTCCACTCGGGTCCTCTAATTTTTTCTGTCACTCTTTACCCTTTTTCATATATATATATATTTTTTTCGCATTCGTTAGTTTGCGAAATATATTTTCTTTTCCCATTCGAAATTTTACCGTCTTTCTTTCTCATACTGACTAGTAACCTTATTGCATCAGATGTCAGTCGCGCAGGTAGACGAGAATGTGCGAAAAATTCGTTTCGCTGGACATAGAGCAGACTTTATGTCTACATTGGCACCTGTCACGCGCGGGTTTTTCGGCTGAGCGCCCAGGAAAGGCGTGATTACTGACATCTCTACGACGCAGTTGTAGACGGTTGTCTGAGATTTGCAACTGTCACGCGCATTTCTCGGTCACTGGTGGCAGTTACGTCACGCGTTAAGCTGACGTAGGTGTTTTACACGTAAAAGGGGAGATGATTTCGGAGGTTGAGAAAATGTGGGATTGTTTGCCCCTGTTTTCAAATATCCACCCAGGAGCTGAAATCTGATTTCATTTCAGTCTTCACCATCTTCAGTAGACGGAAACACGCGTGCTTAGCGAATGAAGCTTGTATAGCGAATTTCATAGTTCTCGTCAGATTTGTGACGAGCTTCTAACTACATATCTAGTGAATTATCCTAGTCGTGGTGTTACCATAGTGCTGTGGTGAGATATCATATATTATTATCTAGTATTTTGTGAAGTGGTTAAAGTGTTATTTCACTAGCTAGATTTGGTGCAGTGCGATTAATTTATAAGTCTGTAATATTTTCTAGTGTTGCATACAGTGGAAAGCAGAATAAATTATATTTCTAGCTTAACAAACATGTGACTATAATGAATTTAGTTAACTGCTAACTACTCAGTCGAAACTGTTTTAATAACAAACTTATAAATGCTAGACGCGACATCAGTGAGTATTGACGGAATACGCATGATATTCCTAATTCATGATGATCGATTTTTTAATATAACTTAGTTCTCGGGAAGTTTTAAATTATAAGTCAAGCGGTCGGCTTGCTATTTAAAATATAAGTTATATCCTTATACATAGTATGTATAATTATTTTATATGTTGTTTTCTTCATTCAGCGAATACTGGGTTGACCCGAACTTTACCGGCGTTTAATAAGAGTTTCATACTTGTGAAGAAATAGACAGTCCTTATTTTGAACCACGTGGGTTTCTCAAGTAACACTGGTCTGACAGTGCGTATGCCAACAGAGTTAGACAGAAATACTATATCCCACTAACGGGTTTCAAAGACTGTAATGATCAATACGGGGCCTTGAGCCAGATCTTAAATCCTTCCATAAACTCTACGCAAATTTTCTGCCTGGCAGCGAGAATAATTACAAGAATAACATTAACATTCCGACAGAGTTTTGACTAGTATTGTGGTGACCAAATATAGTACCTTCCTGAAAGTAGACACCGATCTGACATTCCTTAAATTCTAGAAACCAAAGCTAATGACATTGTGCTCTGCTAACTTTCATGCCTGGACAAATTTTATGTGACTTAACAGACATCCGAAAAATAAGAACACCCAAGGAATCGTTCCCTGAGACAGAGAAATTCAGTACGTCTTGTTGGAACTGGGGATTTCTTGGTCGAGAACTGCATTTACGGGTCTGTGTGAAGGTCCTAGAATTATTATGTTCCCAGAGTAAGCGAGCAAAGTTGTAAGTATAAATGGGAGCACATGGCCATGGCTGAATGAATGAGAGTACGCAGGTCTGAGTGTTATTTTACCGGTGTATTTTGGCACCCATTTGCTGTCTTAACTTTTTTTAATCTGCAGAATTTGTTACAAATGCTAGAGTTTCTTTTTCTTAGGCTAAATCAGATTATCCAACTCTGTTTATACATTTACGAGATAGAAAGAAACCTCTTAGACTCAACCCTATGTATCTATAACTCTTTGGGCCATCATCTGTTCTCTTAACGGGGCTGTAGGCTAAACCTAGAGTAAGATTCTAACGGGCTATCATCCTTGTAGCATTTTTCTCGAATTTTATGACTATTTGTATATGTTTTTCCTTGATGTATTTCTTTGGTGTTGTGAGAAGATGTTAAATGATAATTAAAATCTCTCTTGAACTTAATAATCGTGTTGTCAGCTCGTTCTAAATATTTATATAATCATTTGTTATAGTTTCCCACGTCTGTACGTATAACTGTCGTCTTGAAGGTGCGTGCACGTGAGTGGATATATATATATTTAATGTATATGTGGTAGACTGTCTGACTACTTTAGATCTGTCGTAGAAGCTAGGTGAGAGAGAGAAAATTTCCCGCTCTCAGCGACAGCCTCTATCACTATTCCACTACCTCACTCGTGGAAATCTATTTGTGTGTTTCTATCTCACACTGTGACTCTCACTCATTCCAACCTATTCAGAAGGGACCAACCCAAGTCTTAATTCTCCTAGCAAAAATCTACGACAAATGGGGTCTCGCCCGACGGATTTTGGAACTTAGAATAGGAAGACGAATACGACAAATGTGGACTCGTCTATCTGGATTTTGTAACTAAGATGATTTATTCTGAAATAGAGAAAGAGTTTGATGTCTTGTGAGTTGTTATATCTTTAAATAATTTATCCCCTAGACTAACGATCTGTTTACGGGCGTGCTGACCACACAAACTGATAAGTTTTTCCACAGCATTTTGAATAATATACATTTGACTTACAGGTGGATTTTGTCGGAATATATGTTATTGTTGATTAGTAATACTAAACGCTGGTAAAGTTTTGTGAGTGTATAACATTCACAAGGGTTCTGAAGCAGGAAGGTGTTTGAACTAAAGTTAAGGAGTGCGTTTCGGACTATTTGTCCAGATTAATTGCCTCCCTCACCCTAACTGTCTTCAGGGGTGAACTTGATAGTGGATTAAAAATAAAAGGGATTTTTTTTTCTCTCTCCGAAATTTTTGCTATAATCATTGTGTTTTCCACTGTAGCAACTTATTTTTTTCAGTGAGTAAATCTTAACTACCATTTAGTTGGCGTAGTCGTGTTTTGCATTAGGTGCTTTATTGCCGATTAATAGCAGCGATAGTTAGATTTTTATTTTGGAGGAGGTATCCCAGGGTTAAGTATATCATCTTTTATTTGGTATTTTCTCGTAAGTGGTAGGAACCAGTGTATCCTTTTTCCTATTTTCTTTCTCCACTAGTCTCAGTTACTGACATAATATGGCCGAGAGGGCAAAGCTTAGACAACTCCTCAGGGACGAAGCGAGAGAGGAGGGACTGGAAGGAGAGGAAGCGAAAGCATTTGTCAGAGACGAACTTGAGAGATATGATGCGGAGAGGAAAGCAGCTGAAGCTAAAGAGGAAAAAGAAGCAGCGCAGAGGAAAGAAGCCTTCTAACACTCAATCTACTCATCTCTCTGCTATGTCTTTTCCGCTAGAATCTTTCCCTTGTCCTAATGAGAAGATTGACACTTGGCTAGAAAATTTGAGAAAATTGCAACTCTGTACGGTTTAGACAGGTCGCGTTGGAATGTGAAGCTTTCTCAGGGTCTGAAAAGTAGTGCGTATGATGTTTACGCCAAACTGGAGACCAGCCAACAAGACAACTATGATGTGTTGAAGAAAGCGTTACTGGAGCGCTTTGAAACGAACGCTCGCAAATTTTTGCAACTGTTTCGCAACAGCCGGAAAGAGAATTCTGAAACTTTTCAGCAGTTCTCGTCTCGTTTGAAGGGTTATCTGACAAAGTGCCTAGAGCTCTCGCAGCTCCCCTCTACCTACGAAGGTCTTGAGGAATTTGTTTTAACAGAACAAATAAAGAACACATTGTCTGCAGATACCCGGAGATTTCTCGCTGAGCAGGGAGCAGAAAAACCTCAAGACATCTTAGAGAAGTCTGAGCGTTACCATAATGCGCTGGCTGAACTACCGGCCACAAAACTGAAACCGACAGAGGAGCATTTTCGAAAAAATAATCTAGAGCAATCTTCTCAGGCTTCCAACTCGAATAACCACAGAGAAACTGAACCTCAAAACCCCCTCCTGAAAAATCAAAGTTCTACAAGAACAAGTAACCCAACCACCCCAAACAGTCTGATCAACCCTACCGCCCTACATGGCAGCGCAGCCAGAAAGGACAAGGTGGCAAAGGGAGAACCCCTGAGCACGGGACATATGATCAGACCGAGCACACCGAGCCTAAACGCATCGGAGGCTTGCTAACAGTCTCGCAAGGCGGAATTATTGACAGTGATTCCCAACCTGTTGGGGATAGACCCTCAACGCGAGGTACTGTTATTTTGAACGGTTCTCAAACGTCTTGTTTATTTGACACGGGGCTTTCTTACGATTGCATTGTTGCCAGAAACCTGGTTAAACCCGGTCAAGAGACAGGAGAGACCGTCAAACTTTGTGGAGTTTCTAAGAGTGAGGCACCTACAGCGCTTCCCATTGCATTGGTGGAGATACACTCTGACTTTGTCCGAGGCGTGATCAAAGCGGCTGTTATGGATGATCCCATCTACCCAGTCATACTTGGCGGGAGATACGTGTGTATTGGGAAACCGGAAGAGCCGATTGTGGCAGCAGTAACTACAAGAGGGCAACCCAAAAAGGAACAGGAGCCTGCGCCTAATTTGTTACCCAGGGAACTTAAAGAAGCGCAACAAAAGGATCCTACTTTGGCACCCTGCTTTAGGAAACTGCTCATGGCGAAGGAACCAACACAGCACGGGGACATTTTTTCTAAGGATGGCGTACTGTATCGCAGAACGGGCAAGCCTGATCAAGGTTACAACCAGCTCCTAGTACCGAAACAGTACAGAAGCCAAATCCTAGAAATGGGGCACTCTCTTCCCTTCAGCGGACATATGGGACAGAACGCCACAAACCAACGTATAACCACTCATTATTGGTGGCCAGGAGTAAACACTGATATTATCAGGTACGTCAAATCCTGTGCCCAGTGCCAACGTGTACCACCCAAGCAACGGACACCCCCAGTCTACATGGGTGAAATGCCAATAATGGGAACACCATTCGAACGGGTTGTGATCGACATTTTAGGGCCTTTCGAAAAGACTAAAAGAAGGAACAGGTTTATCCTGACCTTAGTCGATACATGCACTTTATGGGCAGAAGCTATCCCGCTAACATGCGCAGATGCCAAGCATGTCGCAGAAGCCCTCGTGCAGATTTTCACTCGGTTAGGATTCCCTCAGCAAGTGTTGACGGATAACGGATCTCCATACCAAAACCTGTTGATGGATGAGATCGTTAAGATCTTGAGGACCCAATACATCCACACTAGGCCATATACTCCGGCCGGAAATGGGCTCGTGGAACGTGTTAATGGAAACCTCAACATGATGCTAAGTAAGCTGGCACAAGTGAAACCTGAAGATTGGGATCTCTGTATCCCTGCAGCATTATTTGGCTACAGAGAATCTCCTCATACTTCCACAGGATTTCCGCCAGCTACACTCTTATTCGGCAGACCCATTAAGGGCCCGCTTGAAGCCTTACTTCAGTCTCTGACAGACGAGAAGGCGGATGAGACAGTTGTCTCAGCAAGTAAATATGTGTCGGTTTTAAAGGAAAGGTTGAAACTAGGGTGGGACCTAGCAACGACTAACTTTAACACATTAACTACCGCAAGCCGCTGTCAGCGGCTCACAAAATAATCACATTTGGACCGCAAGCCGCTCAGAGCGGCAATCTAATTTTAGTAATAAAACGAATGAAAAATGTACTGAAACACTATCTGATCTGGTTCGAGATTTTAAGTTGCCACCGGAAAACAAATTCCCAAAGCATGGTTGATGTAGAACACTGGAAAGTTGATATTATGTTCATATTTTTCAGCGTTTTTGGTTAGTTACCAAATCGTGTAAAACTGTTTACCGTGGCAACTTGTGAGAGGACTACAAAAAATGCGTGTACATCTCGTCTAATGGCTGAATAGGATAGAAACGTGTTTCAACAATTGACTGATAAATCTAGCGACGAGGACAAGAGTGAAAACGGTGTGCACATTGATTGAAATTGTGACTTTGATAGAGATGGGGCGCAAGCAGTTATAATTGTGAAAATATTGCAAGTCCTCGGCCATCGGAGGCCGTTAAATAGCAACAACCTCTATTAGAGTTACAACCGGTGTTTATTGTAATAGTACATTCATTTATCTTTTAAATGACGTGTAATTTAAAAAAATCTGTAAACAATTACGAAAACTACAGCTTACTTTGTGCACACACCTACAGGATGAAAATGGGAAAACAATTTAATTCGGCCACAGTGTGTTTTTCAATTCGGTAGTTAATGTGTTAAGCGAGCACGCACAAAGCATGCTAACCGATACAGGAAAGTCGCGAAAGAAAGAGAACTGGAAGCAGGAGAGAAAGTTTTGGTGTTACTCCCTACCGGAAACAACCAACTGAAGATCGGATGGCAAGGGCCGTTTACCGTCCTGAAAAAGATTTCTAAGGCTAACTACCAGATCTCTATTCAAGGAAAGGAGAAGGTTTTCCATGTAAATCTGTTAAAGAGATACTTGGAAACACCAGTGCCAACCTCCGACCATCTCCTGACGATCACCAAAACTGACGAAGATGACGATAATTCCAGGGATATTCCACTGCAATCACACGAAATCTTTCAAAAATGTCAGAAGCGGCGACGCTCTTTCAAGCGCGCATGGGAGACATTCCAGAGAAAGGAAACTTTGGGAGTAGACTTGAGTAGGAATTGGACAGAGATGGAGGGGGGAGATGAGAGGGAAGAGGACAGACACCCTGAAGCTACGGATATAGGAAATTTATTTCCATAACGTAGACATGGAGTGCTTCCATATCTTAAGGGGGAACGTCCTGTCACATAGGGAGTTATGTTCTATAAATTGTCTACATTTTCCTCTTTCTTCCACTCGGGTCCTCTAATTTTTTCTGTCACTCTTTACCCTTTTTCATATATATATATATATATATATATATATATATATATATATATATATATTATATATAATATATATATATATATATATATATATATATATATATATATATATATATATATATATATAGTTTTTCGCATTCGTTAGTTTGCGAAATATATTTTCTTTTCCCATTCGAAATTTTACCATCTTTCTTTCTCATACTGACTAGTAACCTTATTGCATCAGATGTCAGTCGCGCAGGTAGACGAGAATGTGCGAAAAATTCGTTTCGCTGGACATAGAGCAGACTTTATGTCTACATTGGCACCTGTCACGCGCGGGTTTTTCGGCTGAGCGCCCAGGAAAGGCGTGATTACTGACATCTCTACGACGCAGTTGTAGACGGTTGTCTGAGATTTGCAACTGTCACGCGCATTTCTCGGTCACTGGTGGCAGTTACGTCACGCGTTAAGCTGACGTAGGTGTTTTACACGTAAAAGGGGAGATGATTTCGGAGGTTGAGAAAATGTGGGATTGTTTGCCCCTGTTTTCAAATATCCACCCATGAGCTGAAATCTGATTTCATTTCAGTCTTCAACATCTTCAGTAGACGGAAACACGTGTGCTTAGCGAATGAAGTTTGTATAGCGAATTTCATAGTTCTCTTCAGATTTGTGACGAGCTTCTAACTACCTATCTAGTGAATTATCCTAGTCGTGGTGTTACCGTAGTGCTGTGGTGAGATATCATATATTATTATCTAGTATTTTGTGAAGTGGTTAAAGTGTTATTTCACTAGCTAGATTTGGTGCAGTGCGATTAATTTATAAGTCTGTAATATTTTCTAGTGTCGCATACAGTGGAAAGCAGAATAAATTATATTTCTAGCTTAACAAACATGTGACTATAATGAATTTAGTTAACTGCTAACTACTCAGTCGAAACTGTTTTAATAACAAACTTATAAATGCTAGACGCGACATCAGTGAGTATTGACGGAATACGCATGATATTCCTAATTCATGATGATCGATTTTTTTATATAACTTAGTTCTCGGGAAGTTTTAAATTATAAGTCAAGCGGTCGGCTTGCTATTTAAAATTGTAAGTTATATCCTTATACATAGTATGTATAATTATTTTATATGTTGTTTTCTTCATTCAGCGAATACTGGGTTGACCCGAACTTTACCGGCGTTTAATAAGAGTTTCATACTTGTGAAGAAATAGACAGTCCTTATTTTGAACCACGTGGGTTTCTCAAGTAACACTGGTCTGACAGTGCGTATGCCAACAGAGTTAGACAGAAATACTATATCCCACTAACAGGTTTCAAAGACTGTAATGATCAATACGGGGCCTTGAGCCAGATCTTAAATCCTTCCATAAACTCTACGTAAATTTTCTGCCTGGCGGCGAGAATAATTACAAGAATAACATTAACATTCCGACAGAGTTTTGACTAGTATTGTGGTGACCAAATATAGTACCTTCCTGAAAGTAGACACCGATCTGACATTCCTTAAATTCTAGAAACCAAAGCTAATGACATTGTGCTCTGCTAACTTTCGTGCCTGGACAAATTTTATGTGACTTAACAGACATCCGAAAAATAAGAACACCCAAGGAATCATTCCCTGAGACAGAGAAATTCAGTACGTCTTGTTGGAACTGGGGATTTCTTGGTCGAGAACTGCATTTACGGGTCTGTGTGAAGGTCCTAGAATTATTATGTTCCCAGAGGCAGCGAGCAAAGTTGTAAGTATAAATGGGAGCACATGGCCATGGCTGAATGAATGAGAGTACGCAGGTCTGAGTGTTATTTTACCGGTGTATTTTGGCACCCATTTGCTGTCTTAACTTTTTTTAATCTGCAGAATTTGTTACAAATGCTAGAGTTTCTTTTTCTTAGGCTAAATCAGATTATCCAACTCTGTTCATACATTTACGATAAAGAAAGAAACCTCTTAGACTCAACCCTATGTATCTATAACTCTTTGGGCCATCATCTGTTCTCTTAACGGGGCTGTGGGCTAAACCTAGAGTAAGATTCTAACGGGCTATCATCCTTGTAGCATTTTTCCCGAATTTTATGACTATTTGTATATGTTTTTCCTTGATGTGCTTCTTTGGTGTTGTGAGAAGATGTTAAATGATAATTAAAATCTCTCTTTAACTTAATAATCGTGTTGGTCAGCTCGTTCTAAATATTTATATAATCATTTGTTATAGTTTCCCACGTCTGTACGTATAACTGTCGTCTTGAAGGTGCGTGCACGTGAGTGGATATATATATATTTAATGTATATGTGGTAGACTGTCTGACTACTTTAGATCTGTCGTAGAAGCTAGGTGAGAGAGAGAAGATTTCCCGCTCTCAGCGACAGCCTCTATCACTATTCCACTACCTCACTCGTGGAAATCTATTTGTGTGTTTCTATCTCACATTGTGACTCTCACTCATTCCAACCTATTCAGAAGGGACCAACCCAAGTCTTAATTCTCCTAGCAAAAATCTACGACATTACTGGCATATCATTCTATCCTTCCTTGTTACAGCTACAGGAAAACTACCCCGCATAGGGAGCGGGTAGTCAAATACATAAGCTTAGTTCATCTTTCCCCTGACCCCAGCAAGTCAGGTACTTCTCTGGTCAAATTACACCGCAAAGTAAGCGGGATTCTAGCATACAATGCTAATCTCTACTTTCTTGTGTATATCCTCTGACTAACCCAGTCAGGTACATTTTCTGGCATAAGCAGGCCACGCAAATATGGCGGGCTCCTAAAATACGATGACCTCTGTGGCTTTCCTTTGGACAAACAAGGTATGTCAGTCCTTGTTCAGTTGATACCGCCTGAATAGCAGGCTTTAACATGTACAATGTTCTCTGAGCTTCCTCTAACCCGATAACTACAATTAGCGAGCTCCAATACTAATATCTTCAGTGAACTCTTTCCCGCACAGGAGGAAAAGTCACTACAATGTCAATTGACAACAGAGAGGAAAAATGGTATAAAGTTATTTTACATTGCCAGCAATCCACCGAATAACACCAAAACAACACTCGCCATCCTTGGCGCTTAGAATAACACAAGGGGATAAATCTTAGACATCTTTTAACACACAGAGGCTTTCTTTCCCCGAATCTAGCCTTATAGGAGACGCTGCGCGTCTTAACAGCTTGGAAAACTCAGCTCGACTCCTCGAACAAACAGGCTAATTCCCGCGCGCCAAAATCTCGCGCATGCGTCGTAAGACGCAAGTCCCCTGAGTTAAGCTCAAGTGGGCGATCTGAAACATTCCAGAAAAGCTGACTACTCGAAGCCATATAATGGTCAGGTTGCAAGACCTCGGTCCTAAAAATTAGACCGCTTGGATAAAAGAAAAGTGGATAACAACTACTTCTGACTTAAATCAAAGTATATAGCGAGTAACTCCCCTTAGACCAAGAATCTGAGAATTACGTCCCCAACTGCATTTAACAGTAAGTTTTCAAGCTTTAAAAAAGTGTAAATGTCTATGTGGAAATATTCATTTTAAAGTTAATGGAAGTGTCAAACTTTTCAATCGGTGTTAATATAAATGAAAATATTTTCAATTCATATTGTGAACACTTTTCAATCATTTGAGTTGTATATGTAAACAGACTCTATCTGTATTATTAACCTTTTCATTCCAATGTCATGTAAAGCTAAAGCTATTCTATTTAAATGTAATAGAAGTTTTATCCCGAGGGATTACATTTAATTCTCATCGAGGGTAAATTCTGTGTTAAAGGGATGATGGTATGGGAAGATAGGAACACATAACTATGGGTTGAAAAACGCCATACTCAGAAGAACGTTTCGTTTTATTCTTTTACCATAGTTATTGGTGGTACCAGCAGAAAGTACTATCTCTGGAACAAGAATGGAACAGTGGCCTATGCTTTAAGACGAAGGACACATGTGGTAGACTCTCCTTGACATTTCTGTAAAACGAGCTACACCCGACAACCTTGATCAGGGACGAACGTGAGCAGTGTGAAGAGAACCAACCCATAAGAAGGAGCAGAACCGTCATTGGCAGCTAAGTTCGAATCTATGCTGCCACTTGAACTTGTTGTAACATTTCACAATCCATAACGACCGTGATGATAACTTTTCTTGATCCATAACTATTCAAATTATTTTCCAACTGTTAAAACTTAATTGATTATTACATTTTGTTATTTGTAATTATACAAATTTAACTTCGATTTAATCATTTTAAAGTTACTGCATGTTTGTCTCAGTCAATTTACTACACACACTCTAAACAGAGCTATACTAGAATAATAGAATTCCACTGAGTAAATCAGGGGTGGGGGCTTGAACGAGCTGAAAGTACTAACTGCTTAAATCCTTCACAAAAGTGTCTGCAGAATTAGAGAGTTAACATACTCAACCAAAGCAGTATTGCTCTCGTTTATTCTGAATATCTGGTAAAGACTCCCTTGAGATAGAAGCGTTTTGTTTCTTCTATTTACATCTCTACCAAGAGTAATCTTGTTCGAAGGTAGATACCTTTGAAGCTCATATTAGATACTCTTGAGTTTTGGCCATTGTTGGAACACTACTCCAAAGCAAGGGAGGCAATACCATCACAGTTCTTTATGAATATAAAAAGTCCCCACTTTCTTGGGGCTTGTAGAACAATTTCTAGTTTTCTTTAGTATCATTTTCTGGCTTTTCTCCTAATTCTTTCCAGGATTTCTGTTTTACTGCTAGCTCCTAATTCTTTGCTTCTATTCTGAGAATCGCATATTCTCTATGCTTCTCTGATCCCATGACTTTTTCTTTTCTCTTATTTTCTCTTTAACCTCTTCTGTCCAGTTAGGTGTCCTCTTTCTCTTGTTCCTGGGTCGGACTTGACCACATCTTCTGCTCGAGCTGCTTGTATAATGTCCTTGAATGTAAGCCAGAGGGTTTCCAAGTCATCAGGTCACTCTTCTATGTATCTCATCTGTCGTGTGGTGAGTCACTGGGGCAATTGTCGTGTGGTGAGTCACTGGGGCAACTACGACAGTAGTTTTTGCCAGGAATAGTCTATGAGATATTAGATATAAGGTCTCTAGAAATTGGCTCGTTAAGAAAGAAAAAAAGACCTATTCGAGATAGGGACAAGAAGACAGGAATGCGAATGCTTTCCACTAGACAGTGTTTTCTAATAAATTATGGAAAGAGTTCTGTTTCCCCACGACCTTAGCTTCTGCCCTTAGATCCCGTAAAGAAAAAGCCCCCAACCTCATCTGAGTAGAGAAAGGTTCCTATAGGTGAATATGTAACACCGACAGCACGAGTGATACATTAACAAACTCTTGATAATGATCAACTGATCGTTGGGTTTATTAATGAAATATCCACACATATAGGGTTAGTAATGGTTAGAACGTGATGATGGTGAAAGACGATTCACACAAAACACACAGATGAGATAATAAAATTACAGTTAATTAAGTAATAGTTAATTAAGGATGAACTGGTGTAGAGTGAAATGATGATGTGATATGATACGTGTTACCAAAATGGTGAGTACTCTACACAGTCCATGTGTCTCTAAATGCTTCTCCTAGATATGAGGATTCACATGTATGCATAAAATGTCCCAAGTTGTTATACGTTATGTCGAATGGGGTATCTCTAAGTCGAGGACGTTCTGATGAATGCTGTTGTCGTACGGAGAACGCTGACGAGATAATTATGTATATTCCTTCACTGTTTGAGTATATCTCTGTAGTGTGGATCAACAGTTAATAGTTGTCATATGAACAAAAGGTCTGTGGTCTAATCTCCCGACGGTACTGGTCAGACTGGATATCTTCACGAAATGTTAGTGATATGTAGACTCATAATCTTGCGTATGTAGTCGTGATTCATATACTTTCGAGTCTGCTTCATAAAATGCGCTTAAGAGTGTGTTGCACGTGGTATAAATATGCGATTCCTCTTTTGAGCTCTTTTGCTTGACTTCAGATAATAATGATCTTTCGAGTGATTAGAGTTTATGATGACTCTGTATTGAACTTGTGATAACGATGTATTGAACTTGTGATAACTCTGTATTGAACTTGTGAGCAAGCAGTATATGGTGACGAAAAATGCTGCGTCCACCTTATGACTTGTGGGTGAGACAATATTCCTTTTAAATTGAGGAATGAAAGATGTCCTATGGCGAATTCTGCTAGCCAAATGTCCGTTTTTGATAACTTATTTCTGGTTAGACGTCAGACACGTTGCGTGTAGACTCAGACTTCTGATGAACTGAAGACACACAAAAGTCTTCGTAAGTTTTTCACATTTAACATCACTGGTTGACTTTCATTTAAACTACTGCTCATTATTCATCTCCCTCTCTCTGAGTTCAATTCTAATGATGTTAAATATCTTGTGCATGAGAGTGTGTGCATGCGCATGGGAGACTGTGATGATGATAAAGGTGAAATATGAACTATTAATTACCTTCTATCATCCTATCATCTTCTATGAAAATCTTCTGATTTTATTAATCAGTTATGCCAAGAATTATTTGAAACTTTATCTTCCGCACATTTTAGCTGTGAGGTTAAAATAAACAAAATTAAGAAAATGTATTAATAAGTACAAGATCTACTAACCTTCTTTTCCCTTCGCAAAATCCTTTAAGAACACAATTAATCACGGAACTGAATTATCATCCACTCTGAATAAACACGTGTATTAGGCTATGCGTTTTTGGGTTTGATCTCTTCCTCACAAGGTAAAAACCTGGACTGCCTCACTCTAGTAGATTATGCGGTATTATATATTTCTGGAAGTCACCCTGCCCAAGCTGGGCGTCCAATGTGGTCAACCCACGCTTGTCTGAACCGCGGCCACGTTTTCCCCTGGCCAATGTGGGCGTCCAATGTGGTGTCACCGAAATTACAGTTTGATTAGGATGACCATATGTGTTTTTACCAGATTTATCACGATACAATGTGGGCTTCAAATGATAATGTCAGGCATGTGGACTCAATCAAAGGACTTTATTTCCCCCGATGAAAGAACAAATGTGGTTCTCTAGATACCGGTCGCGAGTAATCACAACAATGAAATAGCAAATGTGGATCGCAAATATGAGATGAGAGAGCAAATGTCGGAGAAAATACAGTATGAAGAATGTAGGAAAAGATGGAGCAATAAGGCCTTTGCGCTCGTTTATCACATCATCGCTGTAGCAATAAGCAGCTGATACCTGATCCTTAATTTTGGCTCTCTCATTGTGGGTCTTAATGTTCATCTCTCCTGCTCGATTAGTTAGTTTCTTGCGTGATGGTGGGCAATGTCTAGGCCTAGCAACTCTTTCAGTTGTTCTTTTAATTGTCAGCAGGTAGTGATCACTTCCAATCTCTGGCCGTCTCCCCGCTCTAGCATCCCGAACATACTTCAATGAGGTCTTCCTAACAATATCATAGTTTGTGACTGATTTCTCATTCTTAGCTGGTTCATATCTGATGTATGTATGAATGCGCTTATGGAGGCATTTGGTGTTCAAAATGACTACGTTTTGCTCGGTGCAGAATCAAGGGAGTCACTATCCGTTGTCATTTAATGTATCTTCTCCATATTTTCAGATAATTCCACCCCATCTAGCATGGTCATTTCCAACTTTGTTAGTTTGTTGACAAGATTGTTAAAATATGTTGTGCTTGTTGTTTGACAAGATTGTTAAATATATTGTGTTAGTTGGTTGACATGATTGTTAAATATGTTGTGTTAATTGGTTGATAAGATTGTTAAATATATTGAGCTAGTTGGTTGTTAAGATTGTTAAATATGTTGTGCTAGTTGGTTGTCAAGATTGTTAAATATGTTGTGTTAGGTGATTGCCAAGTTTGTTAAATATGTTGCACTAGTTGGGTACCAAGATTGTTAAATATGTTGTGTTAGTTCGTTGCCAAGATTGTTAAAAATGTTGTGTTTTACTTGGTTGCCAAGAATGGTAAATATGTTGTGCTACTTGGATACTAAGATTATTAAATAGGTTGTGTTAGTTGGCTGACAAGATTGTTAAATATGTTGTTTTAGTTGGTTGCCTATTGTCGTAGATTTTAGATAGGTATTTAAGATAGATAGGTCACGTCTGAATAGAAGTGAAAAAAGGTGGTACTCAGTGAGAGGTAAGGTAAAGAAATAGATTTCACGAGTGAAATGGTGAAAGGTAGAGTCTGTCCCTGGATTGAGAAGATATTCTAGTCCAGCCTATCTCTACAACAGAAATTTGTTGATCAGACAGTATACCTCTCTATATATATGAACATATAAACTATAACCACTCACATACATACACACAGATAAATGACGACAATTAGACGCACAAACGTGAAACTATATTAATGGTGTAGGGATATTGGGACGAGCTGACAACACATGTAAGAAAGTTTTATGTTAATGTTTATTTATCATAAAGAAACTTCACAACATTTATTATTTAAAAATATCAGAATATAAAAATCATAGGTTACAGAATTAATAAAACGTGTAGATATCATGTAATATATTTACATAACTCTCTGTCTCACCTATATTGTTAAATATGTTGTGTTAGTCACTATCCGTTGTCATTTAGTGTATCTTCTCCATACGTTCAGATAATTCCACCCCATCTAGCATGGTCATTTCCAACTCTGTTAGTTGGTTGACAAGATTGTTAAATATGTTGTACCAATTGGTTGACCAAATTTTTTAATATGTAGTGTTAGTTGGTTGACAAGATTGTTAAATGTGTTGTATTAGTTGGTTGACAAGATTATTAAATATGTTGTGTTAGTTGGTTGACAAGATTGTTAAATATGTTTTGTGAGTTGGTGTCGTACGGTAGGTTAATTGGTTTATTGGGGCCAGTCTAGGTAAAGAGTAAAGGTTGACTGATACACGTGAATGTATAGAAAATAGGTTTCACAAGTGGAAGGTTGGGGGAAAAATATGTCTCTGGAGTGAGTAGGTTTCTCTCATCCAGCCTATCCGTACAACTATGCTTTGTTACAAGAGTCTTTGCCTCCCTATCTAAAATAAGACCAGGTTACTCTACACACACACAACAACATGTGACAACAAGACGCGCAAACGCGAAAAAGCTAAGGATAAATGGGTATGGGTCTGATCAACACACAAAGTTAAGTTTTCTTGTTGTTTATTATCACTAAACAGTTTACAACATCAAGTTAACCAAAGTTATCAAGAAAATCATTTACATATATAGAGGAAATAAAGAAGAATGGTGCGCCTTCACCGTATAAAGGAACATAACCCAAAAAAAAATATTAACCCAAAGGTTGAAGGTTAGCACTAGGTTTACAGAATAACAATATTGGTACAATATATGACCAAGTAAAGTAAACAAAATCAAACCACCAAAAAATAATAGAAATTTTCCAGCAACCATAAAATCAACACACACACTCTCTCTCTCATTCATGTGGCCACCTCTTACACTCTTACATGTTTTGTATTCTTCCCTTGGGTCTGTGGTATCTCTTGGTACATTTATTCCATGAACATAATCCCTACTGTTTCTGTTTACCAATGTACCACCCCAGCTGTCGAAGATACAAATTGCCCCAGTTCATCCCAAAAACTAAATAGGTGAACGCCGAATAAGTTTATTTCCACGATGAATCCTGGTGACGATATAAATCCTAAAGGGGTGTCTTCACTGTTCTAAAAAAACTAGCACTGTTCCTCCGATGGGTGCACAGGGGAAAGTGAGTATAGACACAGGAACAACAACTGAATATTTCCGTTGCGACAACTCTTGCAGTGTTGAGGGCGGGCCGGGGAAAAACAGTTTGGTTTCCCGCGCGTTCTGGAACTACTATCTGGATATATATAGGGTTACTACAATTATTGAATAGTGTAAGAATCCTTCGTGTTTACCGTTTAAAGAGCGGGTAACACTTCTAGAAAATCTGGTTGCTACAAATGTTAAAAGTGATGATGATAGTGTAGAGGTCTGTTTTCTGTGTGTGGCCTCTACAATGTTGACAACAGTAAGGTTACAGCGCTGTATATGTGTGAGTATGGGGTCAGGTCAACCCAGGCAGTACAGTACAGGTGAATGTAGTTCACCAGGCGTTGAGGCACTAACAGGGTGCAGTGAAGACACTCTCAAGGTACATGCTCTCAGATGTGTAGTGATGATCGTAGCAATGTGTGGTTGATAGAAAGTGTGGGTGAGTAGACCGCATGGTAAGGTGTAGTACGCGAATGTGTATAGGCTCTAGACATTGGCACAGTACCCACTCAACCACATGTATAAGTCAGTGAAGGTTGATAACAGCGACTGACTTTTACGAAGCTTTAATGCCGTACGATACAAAAGGACGTCGACATCAGGACATGATCATTTAACAGTACTCAGGAACATTGTAGACATGACGATAGTACAATACGGATAGCATCAACATTTCATCGATCAGTAAGCTGGGCATAAATACGATTGCTGACTACAATCTAACTCCCTTCCAAAAAAGCCACAACAAAATACCCCGCATTACCAGCGGGTATTGATATATGAGTTAATCAACTCTCTTCTGGCACAAGTTCATCAGTTACATTGCCTAGCATGCAACAGACCGCAGGATAGCAGGCCTCTAGGTCCAATGGCCTCTGGGGTATTTCTTAGCAAACAAGGTGGGTCAGACCCTGTCCAATATGATACCGCTGAAATAGCGGGATGCATCAAATATAATGTTTTCTGGGCATACACAGGCCCTAAGTGAATAAAGTCAGCATAGTTCAAGAGCTCAACTCTCGTAGACCTGATGGACTCTTTCCCGCTCTGGGAAAAGTCGCTGAGCTGATAATTAAATGTGAAACGTGACTCTGATAGGCAAGGAAAATAAATCGAAATGTTAATTTACCATATCAGTCCCTCAGAATAACACTAATAACACACTCGTCTCCTAGACGCTTAGAAATATATGTCGTGGGGAAACATCTTCAGATTCTTCTAAGTTCACCCACAGAGGGTTTTCTTTCCCCAGGCTTGAAGCCATATCAAAGACGTCAAAACACGTCTTGACACTCTGAAAATTCACAGCTCGACTCCCAGATCGGAAGTCTTGTTTTAACCGCCACAAAAGTTGGCGCATGCGTCGTAGACGCTAAACTCCCTGAGCTAAACTCAGGAAGGCAATGTTCAACACATACCAGGAAAAAACTGACCATTCAAGCCTTATGTGGTCATGAATTAAGACATCAGCTCTAGTTGTAAAGATTCCTAGAAAAGCTAACCATTCGAGCCATATATGGACATGCAACCAGACATCGGTTCTAATATTAGACCGGTAGGTTAAAACAAGTGGGCAAGCAACCACTGTTAAATTCATCCCCCAGTAAATCATGGGTAATATCCCTTAGATCAGGGATCAAAATTAATATCTCCAAACTAGACATGTACATTAAAAGATTATACACACAGCGAAAACTGTCCGCAACAGTTTACCGCACCCCCCCGCCCCCCCCCCCCCCCCCCCGGGAAAAAAACTTAACTTTTAAAAAAAAACTACATCCAAGAGCAAGATAGAACAGGCTCATAACGCACAAATGATGCTCGGATGAAAAATATCACATATAAATATAATGCCAAATGTGAGGCTAAGTCGACGCATGGAGCGTCAGGTGAAAATAAATCTCATTAGAGAAAGCATTTCTCTAAGTACCATATATTCCAGGGATGTGCCACCAACGTACACTACAATACTGGTTCAGTTATAATGCAGCAAAAGTTACATACATATAATTTTATCTCGTATCAAGTGCCTTATCTTCAAGTTCAGCAATGAAACATCATCAAAAACAGCGGTGTCATTATCTAAATATACCGCCTTATAGGGATACAACCACCTTAGCAACATAAAGATTACCTCATGTTAACATGTAATAATATTTTTTTACATAATGTTTTATACACAATATTACTAAGTATATGAACAATGAAGTCCAGATCCTAGACTGAGAGGGTACATCTACTGTATCGTCCCAAGTGTAAGTAAGGACCTCACAATACTTCATGGTTGGCAAAATGTACAGATTCTCTGGGAACATCAACGACTTGCTGAGAGAATACAAATAACACAATTCTATTTGACAACCGTAAGATTTTCTAATATACAATAATCAAACATTATTCTTAACTATACTGTGGCCGAGTGAAATTTCGACCATTATATTGTGAGCATTAAACCTTCCCCTGTTATACCCAAGATGGAAACAGAGAAAGAAAATCACCCAGTATAATACCATGAATTCACGTAAAGTGAGAACAGTTGTGCTGATATATAGTTGTAGTAAAGAACTGTTATAAGTCTCAAAGTGAATCAGGAAATCTAGGACACAATAGTTAAGTGGAATCATGTGGGCATCTGGACAGAATGTCTGCCATCACATTATCCGAACCACGGATAGCTCGCACCGTGAAGTGAAAGGGTTGAAGAGCAATGGCATATCGAGTGGATCTCGAGCTCTTCAAGTTCTTACTCTGAATAGCTGTAAGAGCTTTTTGGTCGGTTTCCACGATGAAATGCGCGCCAAGAAGGAATCTTTGTAACTTAAGAATTGACCATACCATAGCCAACAATTCACGGTCTAGAACCGAGTAATTCCTTTCTGCCGCAGTCAGCTTCCTAGAGATATATATTACCGGATGCAGAGTTTCTGAATACTCCTGCATTAGTGCCGCCCCGATCCCAGTGGATGAGGCGTCACTACGAAGAACAAAAATCTTATCAGTAGTAGGTAGCCTTAAGATAGGAGGAGATGAGAATAAAGGTTTAATCTGGTCCAATGAAGACTGGCATTATTGAGACCAGTGCACCCTATTAGGGAAGTGTTATGGTCCTCTGTCTTCAAGAGACCATGACCAACACGGTAACCAAGGAAAAAAATTTCACTAAATCCGACATAGGCTTTAGAGGGTTTTGCTGTCAATTTATGTTCGCGTAGAGTAGACAGTAATTCATATAAAACCAAATAGTGATATTCCCAAGAATCACTGAAGAGACAAATATCGTCACCGTATGCAATGACATCTGAACGATATGAGAGAATTCGACGCATCATGCGTACGAACGTAGCTGGGGCGTTCATAAGGCCGAAAGGCATAAAATTCCATTGATATAAACCCCTAGGTGTTGAGAAAGCAGTGAGAGGTTTGGCGCGTTCAGTTAGAGGAACTTGCCAATAACCTTTAGACAAGTCGAGTTTGGTAAAGAATCGAGAATTAGAGAGTCTATTAAGTAGATCTTCTAATAACGGCATAGGTTCAGCATCGAACTTCGTAACTTGGTTTAATTTGCGATAATCGACGCAAAGGCGTATGTTCTTGTCTTTCTTCCGAACAATAACCATGGACGAAGAAGTGGATGGTTCAATTATGTTCAATCGAATCATTTCATCCAATTCTTTCTCGACCTGTGTCTGAAAGTGCATAGGAATAGGGTAAGGTCTAACCCTAATAGGATTATGGTCAGTTAGTATTATGTCATGTTCAATGACATTAGTGTGTCCAGGAATGTCAGTAAGGACATCCTAAAATGTTTGTAACATAGAAGAGACTTGTCGCTGTTCGTCAATAGATAAATTAGAAGAAACATTAACATTTTTCCATGATTCTGTAGAATGAAGTGGAATCATAGGAAGAGGAAGATTAACATCAGAGAAAGTAGGTTCCTCATCTTGTATAACCGACAAGGATGAGTAATTACCATGTGGGACTGGAGAATCGTCCGTCGCATGGAAAATAGGCAGCAAATAGTCTGGTCGCTCATGAAATTCCGTAAGCATGTTTATATGAAAGGTTTTATGCTTTCCATCAATATCGACAACATAGTCGACATCGGAAATTCTTGAGACTATTGTATACGGACCTTTCCATGCAATAAGAAGTCTGTTTTACCTACAAGGGAGCAAAACAAATGCTTTGTCACCCGGACAAAGTTGTCGTAGGCATCTATTCTTATTTGCAAATTGTCTTGCTTTTTCTTTAGCAAATTCGGATGAGGAAGTTGCTAGTTTGCATGCTTCGATAATCTTTTGTCTGAGAGCAATGACATACTCATATGAAGATTGAGTGTCATTGTCAATATTATCAGCAGTTATAAGATCATGAAGTAGAGACATAGGACAGCACGGTCGCGCGCCAAAGACAACTTCAAAAGGAGAAAATCATGTATGTTCGTTGGTGACCTCTCTATATGCAAGTCCTTACCTTCTAGCGCTTCTCATCTCCGTATTGACCATAGTGGTCTGGGTAAGCCTGTGTTTTATATGCTTCCCAAAATTCATAAACCCTCCAACCCTGGGAGACCCATTGTCTCTGCGTGTGCCTGCCCTACCGAACGTATATCAGACTTCCTCGACGGCATCTTCCAGCCTATTGTAGAGCAGCTTCCTTCCTTCTTAAAGGACACTAACCATGCTCTTACTACTTTTTCCTCTATTCAGCTTTCTCCAGACCGTACCTACCGTTTATTTCTGTTAGATGTTTGCTCATTTTACACTTCCATTCCTCACTCTGATGGTCTCCGAGCTCTCCGGTTTTTCCTGGACCAGCGCACGCACCCCTCTATCGCTACAGAGACTCTCCTGCGCCTTGCAGAACTGGTCCTTCGACTCAATTCCTTTGAGTTTAATGGACAGTTCTTTGACCAAATAAGTGGAGTAGCCATGGGTACCAAGATGGGTCCCAGTTATGCCTGCCTCTTCATGGGCTACCTGGAGTATCAGGTGTGGCAGCAGTATCCCGGACCTTTTCCATTGATGTATCATAGATACATCGATGATGGCATAGGTCTCACCGATATGCCAGAGGTTGACCTATCTAGGTTCATTAATTTCATTAACAACTTCCACCCTGCGATCTAATTCACCTCTCACATCTCCACTGTCTCTGTTAATTTCCTTGACATTGTTGTCACTATCACTCCGCCCCACCTCACCACTTCGGTGTACTACAAACCCACCGATGCACACAGTTACCTCCTTTATACTTCCTCTCATCCTCCGGCTTGTCGGGACTCCTTGCCTTTCTCACAACTTCTCCGCCTCCGTCGGTTATGCCAAGATGATGACAATTTTCTATGCCGAGCACAAGAAATGTTGGACTTCTTCCGTAACAGACAGTATCCAGAAGATGTTCTTACCTCTGCCTTAGAACGTGTTCTCCCTATCTCACGTCTAGAGGCCCTCAAACCCCGCCAAAACACCTCCTCTGATAGAGTCAAGTTAATAATGACCTATCACCCTCACAGCACTGCTGTCAAAAGGATCCTGTTTCGCCACCTACCTCTCCTCCAAGCTGACCCAGTGGCGCGGGAAGCATTTAGTGAGCCACCCTTGCTGGCATATAGACGGGACAAAAATTTGAGGGACCTCCTAGTCCACAGCCGTCTGAAAACCGTCAACGATGGCCACTTTGGAACCAAGCCATGTAACCGTACACGATGTAAGACATGTCAGTATGTAATCGAAACACGTTCTGTCTCGTTCCCTAACGCCAAGTTCACCATCACCCATGGCTTCACATGTGAGTCACGCAACGTCATTTATGCTATTATATGCAAACGTTGCACCATTACGTACATCGGCCAAACGGGCACACGACTGGGCGACCGATTCTGCAGACACCTCTATGACATCTCTCAGTTTAATTCCACACCTGTGGCCATCCATTTCAATGGCCTTGACCACCACGGTGCCACTGACATCCAGGTGACAGCCATCAGATACTGTTCCTCGGACGCCAACAGTCGGTTTCGCCAGGAACAACGCCTCATCCATCTTATGGGTTGCCTCAAACCACACGGTTTGAAGACCCAACATTCTTTTGTCTGAGACGCCTTTCTCTATCGAGTCCCTGTTGTATTATGACTTTCTACTTTGATGCGATCACCCTTTTTTTTTTTAATTACCTTTTTTTTTTTTTAAATTTAATAATTTAATTTATTTAATTTTTTTTTTATTTTTTATTTTTTATTTATTTATTTATTTATTTTTTTTGTTTATTTATTTTAAACTCCGCCTATGCCGGTCCCAAGCCCGGATGAAAAAGGAGGAGTACGGCCTGCATGGAGGCCGTAAGGAGGCAGCCCTTCCACCATGCAAAGGCACAACAGGCCAATCACCTGTTTGCTTTAAATCATGATTACGCGAACTACAAGAGAGAAAACCGGACTGATTCTAAAGGCGACGAACTGGAACGGACTACGGACTACGACTTATGGAACTTGGACACAAGAAGTATAAATGGGAAGGAAGAGGAGCTGGTGGAAGAGATGAGGAAAGCAAAACTAGAAATCCTGGCTATAACGGAAACGAAGAAAAAAGGACAAGGAGTCATGGATCTCGATGGCAACACGTTGCTCTACAGTGGTGTACCCACATCTGAAAGAGCTAAAGGGGGCGTGGGTTGCATTGTGGCCCAAAATCAAAAAGATAGTATCAAGGGATGGAACTTTGTCTCGGAGCGCATTATGGTTGTAAAACTAAAAGAAGGAGAAACCATAGTCAACCTGGTCATAGTGTATGGGCCAAATGAGGACGAGAGAGCAGAGGTCAAGGAGGAATTCTTCGAGCTGCTTCAAAGGACAGTGGATGACTGCCTAGATGAAGTTATTATGCTCGGAGATTTTAATGCCAGAGTTGGAAATGACCATGCTAGATGGGGTGGAGTTATCGGAAGATATGGAGAAGATACTCTCAATGACAATGGAAAGCGACTCCTTAGATTCTGCAGTGAGCAGAATCTGATCATTACAAACACAAAGTTCCCCCATAAGCGCATACATGCATACACTAGATGTGAACCAACCAAGAATGAGAAGTCAGTGATCGACTATGCCATTGTTCGGAGAAGCTCATTCAGATATGTCCGAGATGCAAGAGTCTGGAGGGGGCCAGAGATTGGAAGTGATCACTACCTGCTAACAATCAAACGAACAACTGAAAGAGTTGCTCAGCCTAGGAACTGCCCAACATCACGCAAGAAACCAAGTAAACGAGCAGGAGAAATGAGCATTAGGACCTACAAGCTGAGAGAGCCAGAAATTAAGACCAGATATCAGGGGCTTATTGCTACAGCAGTGAGCAACACAGAAGAACGACCTGATGACTTGGAAACCCTCTGGAATAAATTCAAGGATATCATAAAGACAGCTGCTGCAGAAGCATGCGGTGAAGTCCGACTTGGGAACCAGAGAAAGAGGACACCTTGGTGGACAGAGGAAGTCAAAGAGAAAATAAGAGAGAAGAAAATGGCATGGAAACAATACTTAGGAGCTAAAAACACAACAGGACAAATGGAAAAATATAGAGAATATGTGACACTCAGAACAGAAGCAAAGAACAAAGTGCTAGCAGCAAAACAGAAGTCCTGGGAAGAATTTGGAGAAAAGCTAGAAAAAGATGCACAAGAAAACCAGAAATTGTTCTATAAGACCCTAAAGAACATGAGGAAAGAAAAACAATGCTCTCTCAAATGTATAAAGGACAAGCAAGGCAAATTGCTTACTGCCCCGAAGGAAGTAATGGAAAAATGGAAAGAATATTTCTCAGAACTCCTGGATGGTGAGCATGGTGAAGCATCAGAAATGATAACCACTAGCACAGAAGAGAAAACCAATGATGGTGAAGATGACATAAAGATGGAAGAACTGAGGGCGCACTAGAGAAAATCAAGATGGGCAAAGCAGCAGGGCATGATGGTATAACACCAGAAATGGTTAAGTACATGGGAGCATCAGGCGACCTATTACTCTTAAAGGTCCTACAGGCAGCATGGTGCAACAAGACCATACCAAAGGATTGGGAGATTGCCATCATAACACCAATTTTCAAAAAGGGTGACAATCGACAATGTGGAAACCATAGAGGCATATCCCTTCTCAGTGTCCCTGGTAAAATCTACTCTAGAATCCTAGAGCAGAGACTCCGACGCCTAGCTGAGCCACAATTGGATGAGGTCCAGTGCGGATTCCGAGCAAACCGAAGTACTCAAGACCTAATCTTCACACTCAGACAGCTGAGTGAAAAGGCCCTTGAGTATAAGAGTGAGATCCATCTTTGTTTCATAGATCTGGAAAAGGCGTTTGACAGGGTCCCCTGGAGCAAACTTTGGGACTGTTTGGCAAGGAAGAATATTCCAGCACCTCTGATTCATGCTATACAGAGCTTCTACAAGTCTTGCAGAAATTATGTGAGAACAGCAAACCATAAGTCAGAAGAGTTCAGGACCACCACTGGTGTAAGACAAGGTGATATCCTATCACCTTACCTCTTCATACTCCTTATGGACGATGTCATCAAGGCATGTAAGGAGAGAACAAGAAAGTATTCAGTGGGGTACTGGAAGATGAGACAGGTCTATATTTCGGAGATGGCATTTGCTGATGATGTTGCCCTGATTGCTAAATCAGAGGCACATCTCCAATCTAACCTGCAAGTCTGGAAGGAAGAGCTGGAGAAGAGAGGGATGGTCATAAGCAGCTCTAAAACAAAATCCATGGTGATATCACGAGAAGAAAGAAAACATCAGATTAAGTTGGGAGAACAGGTCCTGGAGCAGGTCGACCACTTTAAATATCTCGGAGCTATTATAGACCGAAAGGGAGGCATCAAAGAAGAGTTGGCCACTCGAAAAGCAGCAGCTGGGAGACTTTTTCAGGCCATAAATCGTGGATTCCTCAGCAAGAAAGAGGTTGGTAAGAAAACGAAGATGGCTGTATACCGCTCCACCTATGTCCCAGTCTTGACATATGGATGCGAGTCGTGGGCAATGACTACAACCCACAAAAGCCAGATCCAAACCTCAGAAATGAGGTATCTGAGGAAAGTGGTTGAAGTAACAAGAAGAGACATGGTCCGCAACCAGACGATCCGTCAAGGCCTAAAATCCCATCCGCTGCAGACCCAAATAGAACAATCCCAACTAAGATGGTTTGGCCATGTCTGCAGAATGGGAGAAGATCGGGAGAAGATCGGCTACCACGACAAGCATGGGAAACAAAGAGCCAGGGATCCAGACCTCCAGGACGACCCAGAGTCCGCTGGGAGGACAACATTAGACAATCTTTGAAGGACGAGGACTGGAAGAAGACAGCTGATAGAATGGTCTGGCGCTCTCCCTTCCAAACCTCTACACCTCACGGTAGAAGGGGAACGACTAAGTAAGTAAGTAAGTTATTTATTTTATTTTATTTAAATTTTTTTTTTTTAAATTATTTTTTTCCTTTATTATTTTTTACTTTATTTATTTCTTTATTTAGTTTTTATTTTTATCTATTTATTTATTTGTTTTAAATTTATTTATTATTATTATTTATTTATTTGTATTTTATTTATTTATGTATTTATTTATTTTTTTATTTTATTTATTATTTATTGATTACTTTTTTCTCACTCTTTTCCAGTCCTTGTTTTCATTATTTCTTATTTTTATATACTATCAACTTCCTCTTTCCAGTTTAGTGGCAGCCATCTTGCCTTGCTTCACATGTGACTGGACTTAATATTAAGGGAGTGTTTTTTTTTCTCTTATTTTTATAGTTTCATGTTCTCTACTTAATTCTCATTTTCTTTCCCTCCTGTCTCTTGTTTGGGTGTGTGTGTGTTTTTTTTCAACTCTATATGCAAAGAGGGCCGCGGGTAAAACCCTATCCCAATCCTGAGGATGATCCTCAGTTATCTTCCCAAGTAAGTTTTTGAGTGTTCTATTCAGACGTTCAACTAACCCATTAGACATTGGTTGATAGATACTACTTAGAGATCTCTTAATATGCAGAGTAGACATCACCTGCGACATAGTGTCTGATATTAATTGAGTGCCATGGTCTGACAATATTTCTCCGGGAAATCCCAGACGAGAAAATATTAGCCAAAGAGCGTCTTCGATATCAGCAGTAGAGATGCTCTTAAGAGGTATAGCCTCTGACCAACGTGTGCACATGTCAACGCATGTTAGGATAAATTGATGTCCTCTGGCCGACTTGATCTTAAAAGGACCAATAATATCTATAGCCATATTCTGAAATGGCCGAATAGGAATGTCTGCAGCCTGGATAGGTGCAGCATGTCGTGGGCCTCTCGATTTGACCTCTTGACATGTTTTGCAAGAACGACAATAAATCCGTATGTCTTTATTCATAAATGGCCAAAAGAAAGCCGCAAGGGTTCTCGACCTAGTGCGAGAAAAACCCATATGTCCAGCACACTGAGAGTCGTGAGCATGTTGCAGGATTTGGACTCTCATACTCTTGGGCATGAGAATTTGTGAATGCATAGACGTAGTCGAGTCTTGTACCATACGCACAAGTACCCTATTCTTCATTGTAATCCAAGATTTGCGATTTGTGTTCTGATTTGGATCACCTTTTTTTGCCAGAATGAAGAATTTTTTAAAAGAAGGATCCTCTTCTTGCAGTTTTATAAAACTGTCACGCGAAATAACCAAACTATCATCTTGGCTATGCACTTCATTACCTTCAGTTGATGAAGTTTGAGGCATATTAAGAGTTTGTGCTCTTGTGACCACTGCATTGGCAGCTTGGATATTATGTTCTTCCCAAGCAGCTATCTGCTGCGGGGTACATTCCCTAACACCGTGGATACGACCGATTATAAGATCAGCAATAGGATTCGGTAGGAGACACGCGTGGACATCTCCCGTAAAGAAGGGAGTAGCAATGTGAATGATAGCAGTTGGATACTTTTCCACAGTACCACCAAATGTCACACATTTGACCACATTTCCCGTGGCACAGGAATGATCTATGAGAGATTGCCTAACTCCGATAGTAGTACATCCCAAATCGAAAAGGACCGAGACTTGATTATTATTCACTAGCCCTTTATGTAAGAGAAGAGATCCTCTCCCGTTATGCGCAGCTGCGGCAGGAAGAGCGGGAAAAGGATGACCACAACTCAAGGTAGTTATAGTAGTAGGTTCAAATAGTGTTGTGCATTGGGGGCATTGAGATGCTCTCCCAAAGTCGAAAGCAGAACATGTGATAGCACTAGAATTACCTTTATTATTGTCTGGTTCATTACCAGCTACATGTGACTCTTGTTGAGCACTGTTAGCATGCCGACACGATTTATTATCGTTGTGTCGGGCTTTACCACGACTACTATTCCTTTTATAGTTATTGTTATCTGACCTATTGTTATTATTGTTTTGGCTTGAACCAAAATTTTTACAATCATGATTGTCATTTTCCCTTTGATGAGAATATTTACCATATTGATATTGTTGTCTCCTAGGATAGTTTCTATTATGACTACCCTTGCGAAAGTTTCTATAAGTGTTTGATCCACAATAACGTGGACTGTCGGATCTCCTCCAGTTCTTTGAAGAACTATTACCATATGGATCACCATGATCCTGTCCAAAGTTACGCCTACTTTTCTTATCAAAGTTGCGTTGGCCACCTTGAAATTTATGACTAAAATTAGGACCATATGGTGTCGCAGAAGCTACGGGCAAACCTTCTTTAACTTTAGAATTGCTAATGGTTTGCTGTGGGTGCGCAGTGACATACTGGCAACAATATTGTTCCATGTCTTTTATGTCTTTAGGTTTACGTTCACGTATAAAGGCAAGGAAAGACTCGTTGACTGATGACATTACTTTGTCCCTAAGTAATAAGTCTACCAGTGCTTCATATGTTTTAGGAGTCCCAGACAGCTCAATCCACCGTGAGAAAGTAAGACGTATCTTTGTAATAAAGTCTGAGAACTCTGCCCCAGTCTCTGGTAACATAGTCTTAAAACGAAGACGATAATCGTCTTCTTTAAGTTGATACCTTTTCAATAAAGCTGCTCTAACAACTTCATAGTTAGTCTTATCAGGTTCTTCTATTGCCATTATAATATTTAATGGTTCACCTGTAAGTATTTCTAACAGTTGTCCGACATAATGCTTTTTATCTACTTTATGCATTACGCACGTAATTTGAAATCTATCAAGATAGAATGTTATGTCGTCCTTTGCAGCGTTAAAAGCAGGTAATTTGAATTTATAAGAATTCTCCTTCGTCTTACCAGAAGTTGCCTGAGAACTACCCATATTCATCAGTTTTAATTTTTCCAACTCCAAAGATAAGAGTTTCTCTTCATGTTCCATTTTCTGTTTCTCAGCTTCCATTTGCATTCGCATTTGCATTTTTGTTTCTTCAGCATCCGCTTGAAGTTTCCTCTCCTCAGACTCTCTTTGTTGCTGATTTTTTTTCTCTTCCACTTCAGCTTGAAGTTTTCTCTCCTCAAATTCTCTTTGTTGCTTTTCATCTTCTCTTTGTTGCTGAATTTTCCTGTCTTCAGCTTCTCTTTCTTGCTGAATTCTCCTGTCTTCAGCTTCTCTTTCTAACCTTTTTTCTTCCGCCTTTTGTTTTTTTCTCTTCTGCTTTTTGCGCCTTGTCATATAAAGCAAGAGCAAATTCTTCCAGTTTCTCACCTGTCTTCCCAAGGGCTTTCCCTTGCTCAATAAAGTAGTCTAATGTAGACATTATGTCTAATAATATGCTATCTGTACCTGTGGAATAATAACACCTTTTATCCCAAACTCAGTGGGAACAAGTCTTTTAATAAAGAACTTGAATATGTACTTCACTTTATCCCAATCTCTGTGGGAAACAAGTCATTTAGCAAAGAACTTGTATAAACACCTTTATAATAATACCACCATCAATCAATTTATAGCCTAAGTGTACTAAATATGACTAAATATATATAAACAGTGTATAACAACAATGACTAACGTAAACAAAGAACAAACATCAAGGACAATATGATAACATTTGCAGAAATCAACTAAATTATAAATTGAAACTAAAGAAAATGTCACAAAGCATGTGATGATAACTGCAAAAAGTATAACCAACAAATGACTCAACAGTATATAAACATAAGGATGTAAAGAACTAAACGAAAGGAAGAGGAGGCGGACAAATACAAACAAATCAAATCAAAACTAAAGAACAGAAAAAATATAACAAAAACAACGATAAGTACACTTCGTCACAACTAAACGAAAATAGCTACAAATGTCGCTAGCAAATTGCACTAAGGGAAATTTGCTAAGTCCCTAAAGAACGCTGTTATAGGTCCTCTGTAACGTGGAATCTCCTATAGCAAACACAACCCAACCGAAACCCGTAGAAATATAAACATAGAAATAACATATAACATAACATGTAAAATATATATATATACCAAGATTGTGTAACGAGGAAGGTTCAATCACACAATACAATGGCACAGATCATAACGAATAACATGCCACTTAACTTCTGATGCACTTCCCTATCGACAACAAGATCAATGAAGAAATACAGTGTTCTGCATTCTAAGTAACCAGAAGGACCAACGCTGAAAAGTTTCTTCTGAACTTGCTTCTTAAAGACAACAACAATTTCATCGGAACTTGGCCTTCACAACAACGGCAGTACAAGGGACTCGGAACTTGACCTCCTAAACTACAGCTGTGACGATGATAGCGGCACTTGACCTTCTGAAAACACGGGGTTAGGACACGTAGAACTGTCAAAAATCTACCGGGCAGCGCCAGGTATCTTCAGCTTTCACAAAGTTGACAACAGAGCCAATAGCCCCATCTAGCTGGCTCCACCATACTGTAGAGGTCTGTTTTCTGTGTGTGGCCTCTACAATGTTGACAACAGTAAGGTTACAGCGCTGTATATGTGTGAGTAAGGGGTAAGGTCAACCCAGGCAGTACAGTACAGGTGAATGTAGGTCACCAGGCGTTGGGGCACTAACAGGGTGCAGTGAAGACACTCTCAAGGTACATGCTCTCAGATGTGTAGTGATGATCGTAGCAATGTGTGGTTGATAGGAAGTGTGGGTGAGTAGACCTCATGGCATTGTGTAGTACGCGAATGTGTATAGGCTCTAGACATTGGCACAGTACCCACTCAACCACTTGTATAAGTCAGTGAAGGTTGATAACAGCGACTGACTTTTACAAAGCTTTAATGCAGTACGATACAAAAGGACGTCGACATCAGGACATGATCATTTAACAGTACTCATCAACATTGTAGACATGACGATAGTACAATACGGATAGCATCAACATTTTATCGATCAGTAAGCTGGGCATATGTACGATTGCTGACTACAATCCAACTCCCTTCCAAAAAAGCCACAACAAAATACCCCGCATTACCAGCGGGTATTGATATATGAGTTAATCAACTCTCTTCTGACACAAGTTCATCAGTTACATTGCCTAGCATGCAACAGACCGCAGGATAGCAGGCCTCTAGGTCCAATGGCCTCTGGGGTATTTCTTAGCAAACAAGGTGGGTCAGACCCTGTCCAATATGATACCGCTGAAATAGCGGGATGCATCAAATATAATGTTTTCTGGGCATACACAGGCCCTAAGCAAATAAAGTCAGCATAGTTCAAGAGCTCAACTCTCGTAGACCTGATGGACTCTTTCCCGCCCTGGGAAAAGTCGCTGAGCTGATAATTAAATGTGAAACGTGACTCTGATAGGCAAGGAAAATAAATCGAAATGTTAATTTACCATATCAGTCCCTCAGAATAACACTAATAACACACTCGTCTCCTAGACGTTGAGAAATATATGTCGTGGGGAAACATCTTCAGATTCTTCTAAGTTCACCCACAGAGGGCTTTCTTTCCCCAGGCTTGAAGCCATATCAAAGACGTCAAAACACGTCTTGACACTCTGAAAATTCACAGCGCGACTCCCAGATCGGAAGTCTTGTTTTAACCGCCACAAAAGTTGGCGCATGCGTCGTAGACGCTAAACTCCCTGAGCTAAACTCAGGAAGGCAATTGTTGCGTGATAAATTCTCGCAACATCGTTTTATTTCAATATCTATTTTATAACGCAAGGGCAACAACTGCTTGAAATTTATAGTCACTTTTCTCGGTAAGCATTTGTGTTCTCGCGTTGGTATCGAATGCAGTTAAGTTTGAGCTGTGGTCATTTTGCGCTGGACTGCGCATGACTTGTCTTGCTTCTTGGTCGATCGGTTTCCGCCCACCACTAGTGGAGTGAGCGATTTGGAATGGCGAAAGAGATGCCTCGTTGAAGAGGGGATCTCCGCTTTTTTTTGTTCTGTCAGGGATGTGTAGTCCTCTTATGGATAATTCGTTTATTCGGGATAATACCTCTAGTGTATTTGCACATGCCGGGAGGCGTGATATTTCTGTATTTCTTGAAAACAAGGTAAATTGACTTTTTCATTAACTCTATCGATTTTGGGTCGTGAGCGATTCGATTCATAGCCTGTCTTCGAAAGTCGTCGTCACGAGATGTTTTTTCCCAGCTCACATGTCGCTGCATTGTACTGCATCGGTTGATGCAGGTACCAAGGACCATTACTTGCTACTTTGTTAAATGAACTAGGTTTGGAAAACCTTTATTATCTAGAGGATATTTTTTGAGGACATTATTTATACTTCGGCAGACGTGTCTGTCTTGCTGAAGTCAAACTAAGGAGAGTGAACTGATCTCATACATCTGGTTATCTCCTGGCTGTTATAGAAAGGGATGGAGTTTTTCACCTGACTACATTTACAGCACTTTGAAATATAACATGCATCTGACTCATCATTGTAATGCTGTCTACCGTCTATTGCTGTATTGAATGTTGCTGTGATAATGACTGTTTAATGTGCCTACATATTCGCGTAACCATTTTGTCACTGTGGCGTCCACAATAAATAATGAAGAAAAACGTCAACGGCTGTTACAAGAATCATTGATTTTATACGTCGTGAGTTTACTGACGTCCTATGTGGATTGCCCTGTTATTTTTGTATGAACATTGTTTTGACTGAACACATCTGCACACCACACAAAACCAGACATGCGGATACCATCCATCATCATATGGCATCACGCATCATTTGGTGGCCATAAGCTGGTTTGATTCTGGTACCAGCAAACACGGGGTCCCTTACCCACTTCATTTTCAACAAGAATTCATCAGCATCCTTCAAGAAATTAACATTCTTCAATACAGTCAACATCTTCAAAATTTTCAAAGTACTCGGCGTTGCCCGGTAAAAGTCAAAAATTTCAACTTTTTGACGGAAACAAGAATTTGACAGTACCCGGCGTTGTTACATGTTGCCGGATAACTCGGACTGCTGTTATCTTTTACGCAAGTCAAGCAAGTTGCTGCTGTCAAGGTTCCAGTGCTGTCGTTTTTTGTGAAGGTCAAGTGCCGGTTGAAACGGGTTGTTTTCTGAAGAAGGCCAAGTACCGATTTCCATCAACTTACTTTTGGATTAGAAGGTCAAGTGCCGAAACAACTCAACACACAGTATTTCAGAAGCTCTTGTACCATCGTGTTAGCAGTGGAAGCAGTTCAGATGTGCCATCATCGTTGGAGCTTCGCTCTTTAGGACGTTGATTGACATCCGTTTTTTCTGCTGTTCTACGATTGGAAGCCTATAAGTTAAGTGGCCTGTTTGTATGTAAACTGTGCCCTTATACTTCTGCTGAGTCTTCTGTGTATCATCTCATTCTATATGTTATATGTTTATATGTTATTCGTATATTTATATGTTTATATTTCAGCGGGTTCTCGGTTGGGTGGTGTCTCCGTTAGATTATGCCACGTCATAGAGGTCGTCTATTGTGAGCGTTTTCTGTAAGGTTTGCAAATTTCCAATACTGGAATTTGCTAAGCGACTTCTGTTGCTATTTATGTTAGCTGTGATGACATGTTTTAATATTGTTTTCGTTATTATTTCGCATTCTTTAGTTTTGTTTTGATTTGTTTGTATTTGTTAGCCTACTCTTGTCTATAATTTAGTTTCATACAACATTTTTTGTTTATACACTGTGGTGTCATGTATTTTGTTTAATTCTATCGCAGATATCGTCACATTTTTTGTGATATTTCATTAATTTCTGCTTTATTTTTAGTTGATTTCTGCGAACGTTTTTTGTATTGTTGCTGATCTTTGTTATTGTTTACATTGTTATTGTTTACATTGTTTGCATTGTTTACATTTTCAATGTTTACATTCTGCATGTGTTTACATAGTCATTGTTTACAGTTATAGTAATTAGTTAATGGGCTATGCTAATGCACTGTTACTACTACACTGATGATAAATGAATGATGAATAGTGTCGTGCACTATTGAATGAGAAGTGCACTTATGATCAAGAATTGAGTGCTGATATTTCATATACAAGTTCTTTGATTGGAGACTTGTTTCCCACAGAGACTGGGATAATATAATGTGATGTGAATATACAAGTGCTTAATTAAGACTTGTTACACTTAGGTTTGAAATAAATTAGTTAATTATTTCAGGTTTTGGACTCATATGTTAGACAACATGTCTACATTTGAGCACTTTATTGAGCAGGGTAAATTGCTTGGCAAGACTGGTGATAAGTTAGAAGAATTTGCAACTGCTCGATATGATAAAGCAATGGAAGCTGAACAAAAGAAACTGCATATGGAAGCTGAACAAAAGAAACTGCAGATGCAGGTGGATGAAAAAAGATTCCAAATGGAAATGGAAAAACAAAAAAGGGAATCAGAAGCTGAGGAAAGAAAACTCCAGCTACAGTTAGAAGCTGAAAGACTTCAAAAAGAGGCTGAGAATAAAAGACTTCAAAAAGAGGCTGAAAATAAAAGACTTGAAAAAGAGGCTGAAAATAAAAGACTTGAAAAAGAAGCTGAAAATGAAAGACTTCAAAAAGAGGCTCAGGCTGAGGAAAGAAGATTACAGAGAGAGACTGATGAGAGGAAAGAGAAAGCAAAAATGGAACATGAAGAAAAGGTCTTAGCTTTAGAGTTGGAAAAATTGAAATTGACGAGCATGAGTAATGGTAATGATTCAAACAAGGGTTCATCTTCTGGTAAGGCTAATAATGATACTTTTAAGATTAAGTTACCAACATTTAGTCCTTCCAGTGATGACATAATGTTCTATCTGGACAGATTTGAACAAGCATGTACAGCTCATAACATAGACAAAGCAAAATATGTTTATCAGTTATCAGGGATACTGACAGGTAAAGCTCTAAGTATATTAAATATGGTGGATGAACCTGACAAGAACAATTATGAGGTTGTCAGGGCCGCTTTGTTAAAGAAATATCAGCTTAACGAAGACGGCTATCGTCTACAATTTAAAAACATGTTACCTGAAAATGGAGTTGAATTCTCCGAATTTATTGCAAGAATACGCATTACTTTCTCACGATGGGTTGAACTATCTAAGACGGAAAAAACTTATGAAGGACTTATGGACTTAATACTTAGAGACAAAGTCATGTCGTCTGTCAATGAGTCTTTCCTTGCTTTCCTTCATGAACGTAAACCTAAAACAATAAAAGAAATGGAAGATTTTTGTTGCCAATACGTAACTGCGCACCCACACATAACCATGGGTAACTCTAAGGTGAAAGAAGGTTTACCAGTTGCTTCGGCAGCTCCGTATGGCCAAAACTTTGCTCGTAGATTCCAACAAAATTTTGATAGAAAGAGTAGCGGTAATTTCTGTCAAAATCATGGAAATCAATTTCATGGTGATTCTTCTTCGAAGAATTGGAGACAACCTGATAGTGTCGTTACTATCACCCTAATAATTATAAGCATTTCAAAAGAGGATATGGTAATAGAGGTTATTCCTGCCGAAGACCTCAGAACCAAACAAATAGATGTTCGCATCAATGTGAACATGATAGTAATCGTGGAAACTGGAATTCGAACCAGGATAACAATTACAATAGAGACAATAATAACTGCAGAGATAATAATAACTTTGATAACTTCAGAGGTAATAATAGTCGGGGTAGATCTCAACCCAAAAAAAAGAGATATCAGCAGGCTAATGCTGTACAACAGGAAACTGAGGGAGCCTGTAATCATGTTGTTGATAGTAAAAACTTTGACGCTGTCACTGGTTCTGCTTTTGACTTTGAGAGAGCAAACAAATGCCCCAATGCAGTACTTTATTCGAACCGGGTACCATAACTACTTTGAGTTGTGGTCACCCACTTCCCGCTCTTCCTGCTGCTGTTGCGCATGACGGGAGGGGTTCTTTAATCCTACATAAGGGTCTTGTTAATGATACTCCGGTCTCACTACTTTTCGATTCCGGATGCACCACTATTGGTGTTAGACAATCGCTTGTAGATCCATCTTGTGCTACAGGAAGGGTTATTAAATGTGTCACATTTGGCGGCACTCTAGAAAAATATCCTACTGCTGTAATTCGCATTGCCACTCCTTTCTTTACTGGAGATGTGCATGCTTGTCTCTTACCTAATCCTATTGCGGACCTTATTATTGGTCGTATTCACGGGGTTAGGGAGTGTACCCCACAGCAGATTGCTGCTTGGGAAGATAATAACATGCAAGCTACAAATGCAGTAGTTACAAGAGCACAAGCTCTACAAACACCCGAAACTTCACTGAATAGTGATAATGAAGTTGATAGCCAAGATAGTCACTTAGTGATTACTCGTGACTCTTTCATAAAATTGCAAGAAGAAGATCCTTCTTTAAAAAAATTCTTCGTTCTTGCGAAGAAAGGTGATCCGAATCAGGATACAAATAGAAAATCTTGGATTGCAATGAGAAACGGCGTACTTGTACGTATGGTACAAGATTCGACTACGTCGGCACATTCGCAAATTCTTGTTCCCAAGAGCATGAGAGTCCAAATATTACAACATGCTCATGACTCGCAATGTGCTGGACATATGGGTTTTGCCCGTACGAAGTCGAGAGTCCTTGCGGCTTTCTTTTGGCCTTTTGTCAATAAGGACATTCGTATTTACTGCCGATCATGCAAGGTATGTCAGGAGGTCAAATCTAGAGGACCACGACATGCTGCGCCTATCCAGGCTGCTGACATTCCTATTCGGCCGTTTCATAAAATGGCCATAGATATTATTGGCCCTTTTAAGGTCAAGTCGGCCAGAGGACATCAGTTTATCCTTACATGTGTCGATATGTGCACACGTTGGCCAGAGGCTATTCCTCTTAAGAGCATATCTACTACAGATATCGCAGATGCTCTTTGGTTGATATTTTCTCGCTTGGGGTTCCCCAGAGAAATATTGTCAGACCATGGCACTCAACTCATATCTGGCACTATGTCACAGGTAATGTCTACCTTACATATTGAACGATCTCTCAGTAGTATCTACCATCCTATGTCTAATGGGTTAGTTGAGCGTCTGAATAGAACGCTCAAGACTTTGCTTGGTAAGATAACTGAAGATCATCCTCAAAATTGGGACAGGGTTTTACCCGCGGCTCTCTTTGCCTATAGAGAAGTCCCTAATGAACACACAGGATTTTCTCCCTTCGAACTTGTCTTTGGCGCGCGTCCACGCGGCCCTATGTCTTTATTACACGATCTCATCACTGCCGATGATATTAGCGATGAAACTCAATCCTCATATGAGTATGTCATTGCTCTTAGACAAAAGATCATTGAGGCATGTAAGCTAGCAACTGCTTCATCAGAAATTGCTAAAGAGAAGGCAAGGCAGTTTGCTAACAAGAATAGATGTCTACGACAACTTTGTCCAGGTGACAAAGCATTCGTCCTACTCCCCAGTAGGGAAAATAGACTTCTTATTGCATGGAAAGGTCCGTATGCAATAGTCTCTCGGATTTCCGATGTTGACTATGTGGTCGATATTGATGGAAAGCATAAAACTTTCCACATAAACATGCTTTCGGAATTTCACGAACGTCCGGACTATTTGCTGCCTATTTTCCAGGCAACGGATGATGCTCCTGCACCTCACGGTCATTATTCATCCCTGTCTGTCATACAGGATGAGGAAGCTACCTTCTCTGATGTCAACCTTCCCCTTCCAGTGGTTCCATTACATTCTACGGAATCTTGGAAAACGTTTCTGTTTCTCCTAATCTTTCTGGTGACGAACATCGACAAGTCTCGTCGATGTTACAAACATTTCAGGATGTTCTCACTGACATTCCTGGACACACAGATGTCATAGAACATGACATAATTCTTACCGACAATAATCCAATTAGGGTTAGGCCTTATCCTATTCCTATACACTTTCAGTCGCAAGTGGAAAAGGAATTGGATGAAATGATTCAATTAAATATAATTGAACCATCGACTTCACCATATTCTTCTTCCATGGTTATTGTCCGGAAGAAGGATAAGAACATACGAATTTGCGTTGATTATCGCAAATTGAATCAGGTCACAAAGTTCGACGCTGAACCGATGCCTTTGTTAGAAGATCTACTGATTAGACTTTCTAATTCTAGATTCTTCACTAAACTTGACTTGTCTAAAGGTTATTGGCAAGTGCCTTTAGCAGAGCATGCCAAACCTCTTACTGCTTTTTCTACACCTAGGGGTCTATTTCAATGGAATGTTATGCCTTTTGGTCTCATGAACGCCCCTGCCACTTTCGTTCGCATGATGCGTCGAATTCTGTCACATCGTTCGGATGTCATCGCATACTTAGATGACATCTGTCTCTTCGGTGATACCTGGGAAGATCACTATTTAGGGTTATATGACTTACTGTCCACTCTACGTGAGAATAATTTGACAGCAAAACCTTCTAAAGCTTTTGTTGGTTTTGGTGAAATCTCTTTCCTGGGTCATCGTGTTGTTCATGGTCTCTTGAAGACAGAACACCACATTACTTCCAAAATACTGAACATCTCTGTTCCTAAAACGAAGAAACAAGTTAGGAGTCTCTTAGGTTTAATTCAATTTTATGGGAGATTTATTCCAAATTTATCTTCGATCATGGACCTCTCTCAACATTGTTGAAGAAAGGTTCGCCTAATCTGGTCCGTTGGTCTGAAGAATGCCAATCTTCACTAGACCAAATCAAGAATATATTTTTCTTCTCCTCCCATCTTAAGATTACCTACTCTTGATAGGACTTTTGTTCTTCGGAGTGATGCTTCATCCACTGGGATTGGAGCAGCACTGATGCAAGAATATGCAAATACTCTGCATCCTGTTATGTACATTTCTAGAAAACTAAATGCGGCAGAGAGGAACTACTCGGTTTTAGACCGTGAGTTGTTAGCGATGGTTTGGTCAATTCTAAAGCTACAAAGATTCCTCCTGGGCGCACATTTCATTCTAGAGACTGATCAGAAAGCTCTTACAGCTATTCAGACTAAGAATTTGAAGAGTTCGAGATCCACTCGATATGCTATAGCTCTTCAACCTTTTCACTTCACGGTACGAGCTATCCGTGGTGCGGATAATGTGATGGCTGACATTTTGTCTAGATGCCCTCATGACTCCAACTAATACTTCTGTCCTATATTTCCATATATTACAGAGTCATAACACACCTATATTTCTACAATAGATTAGCACATCTGTACTTACTTTATATGTACACACTATCGTGCTTTGTTGTCATCTTCTTCTGTTCGTTTTTTAAGATGATAGAGGAGGACTGAGTAGTTAATATAAGGGCCGTTAGTTTACTAAACAGCCACAATTATTAATAATGTATTGTACCTTATGAAGCATATTAGTTATTAATTAGCATATATTGCTTGTACTTTCTCAGAATGATGCTAACGTGATGTGTATTGGTGACACCTCCCCGATGTGAATATTTTTTGAGACATATTTATTTTTCTGTTGAGGTATATCCTCACCAGACACTCTATAATTAGCCTATTGTTTGGCAATTTAGTTAATTATCAGCGCATAATTCGTGCGTTTTGAGCCGCTTATCGCATGCTCTTTGATATTGAAAAAAAAAAAATATGTTCCACATTTTTTTTTTTATCGGGAGGAGGTGGTGATATGTTGCGTGATAAATTCTCGCAACATCGTTTTATTTCAATATCTATTTTATAACGCAAGGGCAACAACTGCTTGAAATTTATAGTCACTTTTCTCGGTAAGCATTTGTCTTCTCGCGTTGGTATCGAATGCAGTTAAGTTTGAGCTGTGGTCATTTTGCGCTGGACTGCGCATGACTTGTCTTGCTTCTTGGTCGATCGGTTTCCGCCCACCACTAGTGGAGTGAGCGATTTGGAATGGCGAAAGAGATGCCTCGTTGAAGAGGGGATCTCCGCTTTTTTTGTTCTGTCAGGGATGTGTAGTCCTCTTATGGATATTTCGTTTATACGGGATAATACCTCTAGTGTATTTGCACATGCCGGGAGGCGTGATATTTCTGTATTTCTTGAAAACAAGGTAAATTGACTTTTTCATTAACTCTATCGATTTTGGGTCGTGAGCGATTCGATTCATAGCCTGTCTTCGAAAGTCGTCGTCACGAGATGTTTTTTCCCAGCTCACATGTCGCTGCATTGTACTGCATCGGTTGATGCAGGTACCAAGGACCATTACTTGCTACTTTGTTAAATGAACTAGGTTTGGAAAACCTTTATTATCTAGAGGATATTTTTGAGGACATTATTTATACTTCGGCAGACGTGTCTGTCTTGCTGAAGTCAAACTAAGGAGAGTGAACTGATCTCATACATCTGGTTATCTCCTGGCTGTTATAGAAAGGGATGGAGTTTTTCACCTGACTACATTTACAGCACTTTGAAATATAACATGCATCTGACTCATCATTGTAATGCTGTCTACCGTCTATTGCTGTATTGAATGTTGCTGTGATAATGACTGTTTAATGTGCCTACATATTCGCGTAACCATTTTGTCACTGTGGCGTCCACAATAAATAATGAAGAAAAACGTCAACGGCTGTTACAAGAATCATTGACTTTATACGTCGTGAGTTTACTGACGTCCTATGTGGATTGCCCTGTTATTTTTGTATGAACATTGTTTTGACTGAACACATCTGCACACCACACAAAACCAGACATGCGGATACCATCCATCATCATATGGCATCACGCATCAGCAATGTTCAACACATACCAGGAAAAGACAGACCATTCAAGCCTTATGTGGTCATGAATTAAGACATCAGCTCTAGTTGCAAAGATTCCTAGAAAAGCTAACCATTCGAGCCATATATGGACATGCAACCAGACATCGGTTCTAATATTAGACCGGTAGGTTAAAACAAGTGGGCAAGCAACCACTGTTAAATTCACCCCCAGTAAATCATGGGTAATATCCCTTAGATCAGGGATCAAAATTAATATCTCCAAACTAGACATGTACATTAAAAGATTATACACACAGGGAAAACTGTCCGCAACAATGGTTTTTCTATCGGCCGACTCTTTGCCAGAGGGACACTCCTGCACAGTGTATAGATTGGTACACCACTGGGATTACAACTGTCAGGTGTTGGGGAAAATAATAATAATGTTTCCAGATATACACCAATTGTAGGCTGTTAAAATAATATTTCTGGATTTAGTAAGTCCAGTATTTAAATTACAGTCACACCGTATAATTGGCTAGTATACACATCTAGCATGAAATGGAATAAGGAAACGAAAAAAATACCGCTGGTCGTCTACTTGAGGATCAGGTCTGCGAAAAAATACAAGGAACATTTGTGGGAAAATGCTAACACTCTATGTAAATATAAATATGTATAGACGGGGACACGACAGTCTCTCCTCTGTTCTGTCAAATCCAGACGAATTTAAAAGATACACGGTGTTCGTTCTACGCCTACATACAGACATCGCTGGCCGCGGATTTGGGGTCAGACTGAGTCGATGAAAACTCTCCCGTCCCTTCTCGCGGCTGGCAAGTCTATCACAGTGTGTTATTTATTCCTCATTATGTGCCACGTACAACTTATCACCTATACTTTAGTGCTATTAAACTGTCTGTGTCTGTAATTTGTAGTATGGCATTTAAAAAAAATAATAGACGCTATAATAACAATAATTATAGAATGAAATAAAAACAGTATTTATTTTACTCCCACTATCAGCCGTCTAGCCTCTAAGTTTAGTCTGGTTAACCATCTTGTTTATCTCTCTTTCCTGGGGAGTTTACGTTTTTACGTCCGTCTACACTGTAAACACAAATTACCGTCTCGTCTCAACTACGTAGCGTCGGTGATGCGATCTAATATTTTAATCGAATATCTGGTTATGAAACTCGCTACGCGTTATTTAATTTAATTCGCCTTACTAGCAAGAAAAAAGAATCTAAGCGAAGTATTTTACTGTATGTTTAAATATTTAAGTGTTTAACTTTAAATGCTATCATCGTAGAATACTTCTAACACTTAGCACTATTTACCAGAAAATCCAGATTAAAAATCTCCACGAATCACTTGTTAACCAATAATCCAAAAGAAATGGTTATGTATACGTGCTAGACTTTCTTCCTCAAATTCTGACTGACACTGAAGGTTGGGTTAAAGAAAACAGCAATGTATATATCATTGGATTTCTTTCATCTCTAATGGCGTTATTCGCACTACTGTGTGGGACAAAAATTCAGAAGCGAAAGATGACAGTTCAAAGGCTTACGTCTCCGTCTTTCTGGCGGTTCTCGTCTGGAGTGGTGACCGATATCAAAGACTTTCGTTCTCCTAGCGGTTTTCTCTGTAGAATGCTCGTGTTCCGAGATCAAAGGATATTAGGGATTTTTAGTAGTTAATGACGTCAGCAATGGTAGTCGCTGCTGTATGATTGTAATACCAATATTCCACTGAGCAAACTTCAAAGGGTCAGTTCCGCTTTTCTCACGTGCTGTCTGTCTGTCGAGTATTAAATGATTGACAGATGAGCTCGCGTGAGTGGAAAGGAGTAAAACCAAAGCGTGATTTGTTTCCTATTATGACTAATAGGTCAACGAAGATTGTAAACACTGCGTTAGCTCGTGTTTACAGGAAACAGGGCAGGGACAAAAGGTGAGCTAGCAGAATTATCGACAGTTAATATGTTGCATGTTTTAGCTAGCAAATCAGAGAGCAGCTATAAGGTTACAATAAGATGTCAGATACTGTAGGCTCTTTTTCCATTACATATATACATAGTTGGTTGCCAAGATTTTTAAATATGTTGTGTTAGTTGGTTGCTAACATTGTTAAATATCTTGTGTTAGTTGGTTGACAAGATTGTTAAATATGTTAGCTAGTTGGTTGCCAAGATTGTTAAATATGTTGTGTTAGATGGTTGTCAAGATTGTTAAATATGTTATGTTAGTTGCCAAAATTAGGAAATGTGTCCTGTTAGTTTCAAAGGTTAAATAACGTTCACGTGATAGTTGCAAAGGTTAAGAAATGGGATTAGCTAGTTGCAATGGTTATGAAAACTGATAGTGGCAACGATTATGAAATCTGATGAGCTACTTGCAAATATTGTGCAATGTAATATGCTAATTGCAAAGGTAACTAAAATTGACGTAACAGTTGCAAAGGTTAAGAACTATCCTTTGATACTTGGAAAAGTTACGAAAATTGATGTGGTATTTGCAAAAGTTATGTAATATTATATACCAGTAGCAAAGGCAATGAAATGTGGATCCATTACCAATTAAAAGTTTTTTTAAAAATAAAAATGGATATGCTCTCTCCGACAAAATATGAATTATTAACACACAAGGAAGTTTTATGCGCTGATAGATTGTACTCATTGATTTCGAGTGGGCATATACATATACTGTATATACATATTTCGAGTGGGCATATACATATATATATATATATATATATATATATAAATATAAATATATATATATATATATATATATATATATATATATATATATATATATATATATATATAGTTATATTTATATTTATATTTATATTTATATTTATATTTATATTTATATTTATATTTATATATTTGTATATATTTATATATATCTTCTTCTTCTTCTTTGATCCTTAGCAGCCGACCGTCAAAGCAGTCAGTGGCCATCACGCCTAGTGGCGTATTGTAGGGCAACAACAAATTGATTCCCTTTTGCTCGGTCGGCGGCGATCCTTCGTACAGTGCCTCAACTCTGGTTCATTCTTTGCATCTCAGCCTCCACAGTCCTCCGCCAGGTTGTTTTTGGTCGGCCTCTCTTTCGTTTTCCTTCAGGGATCCAAAGCATAGCTGTTCTTGTGATGGTATCGGGGTCTCTTCTGAGGACATGGCCAACCCAGCTCCAGCATCTGCTAGCTATGATGGTGTACATGTCCTATTGCTTGCTCCGAGTAAGCAAATCTTGGTTTGTGATGGTATTCGGCCAAAAGATTCGGTGAATTTTTCTTAGGCATGTTGTGTGAAAAGAGGACAATTTCGACATTTCCTTCTCTGTAACTCTCCAGCATTCTGCACCATAGAGAAGCACAGAAAGCACACAGCTCTAATATAATCTTAAGTTTGTGCTTGTGCTGTATTGAGAGGACTTTCAGATGTTGTTTAGGCTAAAAAAGGCTGTTCTTGCCTTATTCATTCTGATGTTGATGTCTTTGCCTGCCCCGCCGTCTGGTGTTACTATGCATCCTAGGTATGTGAAGGTGTCTGTCTGTACCAGTTGCTGATTTCTTACTGATATGGGCTCAGGGTTGCTCACATTGAGCGTCATGACCTCTGACTTCTTTAAATTGATGTTCAAGCCCACCTGCTGGCTAAACTTATTAAGTCTATCCGTTTTTTCATGGATGTGTTGATTTGAATGTGCTAGTAGTGCAATGTCATCTGTATATTCCAGATCTTCCAATGTAGAAAATGTAGTCCATCTTATTCCTCTTCGACGGCCCTCTGTTGTCTGGCGCATCACCCAGTCTATGACTGTTAAAAATAGAGTGGTTGATAAGGGGCATCCCTGTCGTACTCCTGTCTTCACCTCAAAGGTTAGGTTGCTCTACCCAACACTACACGTAAAGTTGGCATAGAGGCTTTTTATGATTGACACTATGCAGCTTGGAATTCCATAAGCCCTCAGTATTTTCAATAAACTGTCCCTATGTATTGTGGTGGGTTTGATGTTAATACAGTTTGTTGTTAAGAAATCTTAGTGTACTGAATGAGGTAAGCTGTGAAGGTCCCTGAATATAATAAATATTAGAGTAAATTTCCAGGGTACCTTTCTACTACCACCACTATGATCTCATTCAGACTTATTCTAGATAGAATGTAAGATGACTACGTTTGGTGTCTAGGGTTATGAAATGTTAGTGTAAGGTTGCATTAACCAACTAAACATATAAACAATTACACAAATTATTTTATTATCTAATGCAACACAACAGTACCACGACAATCACATACGAACTACACTTTAAAAGACTATCTTTAGTAAGTCAGTGGTTGAAAGTTTGTAAAGTTAAATGTTTTTTTCAATTTATTGTCCTGAATCTAATTCATTTGGAATCAGGACTGACAATCAAAATGAAATCATAGAAATTAATTACATCAATCAATTTATACAATGGATCTTCTGTCCATAATACACATATTATTATTATGTAAGGGTGTAGTTGTATTGTTTAACTGAGGTGACTTCTAGTATACACTGGTTGATTGTTTATTATCATCATCTCTGCATGTTGTTTGTAAGTTTTTATGGACACTGATGGAATGTTTATATCACTATTCCCAGTCTCTTTTCTAATATAATGTTAGTTAAGCGATCAGGTGCCGAAACATGCACCTATCTTTGAAATATGATGTAGGAATCTTCCTGCACTTCGCTGAACGACAACCTTCAGCTCCCACTTCTTCAAGAATGATGGTGGTTTACAGTTGTCTCCGAAAAAGGCAAGACTGTGGCATGAATATATCGGCCCACTGTAGTCTGGCACCAGTTATTGACATCAACCAAAAACCTCTGAAATCAGAAAGATATGCCTCCTTCGTAATCAACCGCCTACAGTAACATTCAATAACCAGTTCAGAAGTACACAGTTTTTTTTTTTCTATGTTAGTGTTTTTTTTATTTTTAGTCTACTACACGTTCAATTCTTTTCCATGTGCTGTCTTCTCCATTTACGTGATAATTACGTCCTTTGAAATAAGAGCTAAGGTTGTTTTTGTGACACGAGTTGTCTACATGTTCTACCTTTTTCCTCGTATTTTGGGGAAACCCCTAAGGCAAAGCGTGCAAGTAGGTTGTAGACTTAGAACCAATTGAGACGTGTTTTACGTGTTATCGAGCCTTGCCCCTCCTCGTTTCACAATGCATTTTAAGCACATATTTCTTAGAACTAGGAAAAGTATGCATTTATGTCAAGGACAAATTTGAAAATTTGGGTACCGTTTTGTTGGGCTATTCGTTAGCAAATAATAATCTGAAGGCGTAGGCGATACCAACCGTTCTAGTAGAAAATTCTTTTGTACTTTCTTATTTTTGCCTTTATGCCCGTTATTGTTCTATATTAATTTAGATATTGTATTTAGAAATTCACTACACTGGTCCACCCTTTAGAACAGACGATCATATGTCAGTTCCTATTTCTAAATACACATAGATGAATTTACTATCTATGCCTGATGACTACTCTGATGTTCGTCGTACGGATGTCTGCTTAAAAAATCAGCTCCCACATTAGTTTTTCCGGGAATGTACTCTATGGTAAACTGGAATGGCTGTAAGAGCAAAGACCAGCGTAGTAGTCTAGCATTTTCATGCCTTGCTTGTGACAGACACACGAGTGGTTTATGATCTGTCTGGATCCTAAATGATTGTCCATAGAGACAAATCTGGAACTTTTTTATACCCCAGATGACAGCGAGACATTCTTTTTCACTTGTTGAATATTTTTGTTCTGCTGTATTCAACTTACGGCAAGCATAAGCAACAGGGGTTAATTCCCCATCAAGTGAATTTGACCGTTGTAATAGAGCTGCACCCAAACCGATATTACTTGCATCCGTTCTCAGAATGAATTCTTGACTTAAGTCAGGTAATTTCAAAATAGGCCTGCTTGTGAGCTTTTCTTTCAATTCTTGGTATGCTAATTCACATTGCGCTGTCCAAATAATTCTATCAGGATTTCCTTTGCGCGTTAAATCAGTCAATAGAGCACATATGGAGTTAAAGTTTTTCATATACTTTTGGTAGAAACCACATAATGAGACAAAAGATCGCACATCTTTTTTGTTTGTGGTCTTGGTGCTTTTGTAAACTTCTCCAGGTTCTTGGGGTCAGGGGTCATGTTTCCCTGATGTACTGTGGCCCAAGAATTCCAGCTCTTTACAACCAACACAGCATTTCGTCGGTCTAGCTGTCAAATGGGTCTCTCTCAATCGATCAAACAACATATTCAGAGAGTTAATGTGTTCCTCAAATGTTTCAGTAGCTATTAAAATATCATCCATGAAATTGGTGATGCATGGATTCTTCAGGGGATCCAGTAACTTTCTCATCATCCTCGAAACACACTCGGTGCATTTTTCAGCCCGAATGGCGACATATTAAATTCATAATGTCCTTCCCAGGTGCTAAAGGCTAAATAAGGTTTTACCTCCGGTTTTACTGGAATCTAATAGTAGCCTTTGCTCAGATCCACTTTAGAGAAATATTTAGCTCTATTCAGCCTGGCAAACAGCTGATTTGTATCAGGTAATGGATCCACCTGACCTTCTGTGACAGCATTCAGTTTCCTGTAATCTATACACAGCCTGTGTTCTCCAGAGGGTTTTCTTAACAGAACCACACTGGAACTGTAGGGAGATTCACTGTGCGAGATAATCCCTTCTCTCAACAGATAATCTATCTCCTCCCTTAAAGCTTTTTCCTTAGCGAACGGAATCGAATAGGCTTTCATACAGATTGGTGTTGGGTCTATGAGTTTCTTATCATACTCCAACAAATTTGTATGCCCCGGACGGTCCGTTAACACATCTGTATGATTATTCAGAACCTGTTGAACCCTCTCCCTCTGAATTTCCGTTAAGTGTGTGCAGATTTTTACCTGTGCGGCGGTTTCACAGGGATGCAAAGGATATTCATGAGAAGTGAGTGGTTCCTTTTTCATCTCCATTGCAACAGACAAGGTCAGTAGGTGTGTCTCTTCCTGATTTTCTCTGTCCAGATATTTCTTCAGGAGATTCACATGATAGATTTTCTCTTTCCCTTTCTTATCTATCTTATAATTTGTTCTAGACACCTTCTCTAGAACTGTATATGGACCTTGCATCCAATTTGCAATTTATTCTGGCTGCCGGGCAGTAGAAGGAGCACCTTCTCTCCCACAGATAATTCTCGATCCTTCGCTTTCTTATTGTAATAGGCAGCATGCTTTTTCCTGGCTTGTCTCAAATTTTCATTGGCAAGTTTCTAGCCAGTTTTAAGACGAGTGGTCAGCTCGTTCACATATTGATATGATGAGGTAGTATTTTCTTCTGCCTTTTCATCGGTCCAGGTCCTTAACAAGGTTACATATGGACTTTTAATTTTTCTGACATAGTTTTCATAATATTGGAAGCCTTGTTTTGAGGACATTTCTTCCTCTTATCATCATATAAGAATCTTCCACTACCAATTTTTTTCTTGGGGCTTTCTTCCCACTTTAAATTCCTTGTGAGAGATCTTCTCTCTCTTTTATCTTCCTCCAGTTTACATAAGTCCGACTGAGGGATTTTTAGCTTATTCTGGGGTAAGACATATCTTTGTACTCGCTGCATAGTGGCCATTGTAAAACATCCAAGTGAAGACTGTCTGTGAAAAGGGGGCTCCCATTCCACTTTGTCCACTTTATTAATTTTATTTTTCTTTCATTGTCAGGCCTAAGTTTGCCCCTTGGCGTGTCTAGGTCCTGATCAATTTTCCCACTTGTGGGTGTTCCCTCATGTAATATGCCACATCTTTCTACAAAATTCTCAATGTCAAACATTTCATCTGGCCAATAATAATTTTGAGCCACCTTTTGGATGATGGTACCTATTTTCTCATGGTCCCCATCTTTTCCAACATGTAGGCTCCTTATCACATCTGCCCTATATGCCTTTGGAAGAACCAACTGTCCGTGACCAGTGGATCCAGTTCCGGCCTTCCTGTAAATCAATTTGTTTTTCATATAGAAGTCTCCTTTGCCTGGAGGTGTATGACATTTGGGCAATTTCTTAAAACAAGGCTTGAGGGTCTTATCCCCAGCCTGCGCCATCCTCACCTCATCTGGATGGGTATTTATCGGATTGTCTTCATCCTCTTGTTTAGGAGTCGACCTGACCTTACGCGTGGCCATATACACAGGTCTCCACAATTTTCAGTGTTATGGTTGTCCATCCTACACCGGCCACAATATAATTTACCTTGGTTAAAGGGTTTTCTGTCATTATATTTCCTTTCATTGAATTGTGAGGTTTTATTATTATAGTCATTGCGTGGCCTATCAAACTGGTGCTTACCTTTGTTCTGGTCTCTATGGTCAAACTTATTAAAGTTTTGAGGTGCCTTAAAATTGTCTACCTGTTTCTTTTTATTACCAACTACCTCTGCTTGGGCTGCCTGGTACCTCTCAGCGACATTGAGTAACTCACCCAGCCTCTCTGCACCTTGTTCCATGAGAAACTTTCTCAGGTCTGGAGCCATGGACTCTCTTAGTTGCTCAATAAGGATCATTTCCTTAAGATCTTTGGTTTTACCCAGAGCAGTCCATTTCTCCAAGTAGGTCTCTAACCGTGCAGAGAACTGGTGATAAGTCTCACCCGACAGTAGTTTGGCATTCCTAAATTTTTTCCTATAAAATTCCCCATTCTTTTCATATCTTAACAAAAGAGCCTGCTTTAGCATGTCATAATTGTCCTGATCATCTCTGCTCATCTTGGCAAAAATTTCATAAGCTGTACCACGAAGCCCTTGTGATAACTTTAGGCTCCACCTTTCTCTCTCTAAACCATACGTGGTAGCCAAAAGTTCATATCTATTTAGGTAACTTTCTATGTCATCGTCTTTCTCAACAAAATGGTCTAAATGAAAACTCATAGCTGAGGTTGAGGCTCCCTGACTAACAGAAGCATTTGAGGTAAAGGGACTGGCACCATTTTCAGGAGCATGGCTTTGAAACTCAAACTCCCTTAGTTGTAACTCATGTTCCCTTTGTAATCTCTTCTCCTCCTTTTCTGCTTCCCTTTCTGCAGCCTGTCTTCTTTCCTCTTTTTCTGCAGCTAATCTCTTTTCTTCTCTTTCTGTAGCTAATCTCTTTTCTTCTCTTTCTGTAGCTAATCTCTTTTCTTCTCTTTCTGTAGCTAATCTCTTTTCTTCTGCCTCCCTTTCAGCTTTTTTCTCTTCCAACTGGAGCCTCTTTATTTCCGCCTCACGATCCGCCTCCAATGCCCTAGCCTGTTTGTCCGCCTCAATCTGCAGCCTCTTAATTTCTTTTTCAGTCTCTAACTTTCTTTCTGCTTCAAATTTTCTTTCTTCACGTTCAATAAATTTGTCACATTCTTTTGTGACATAAGCAATCATAATTTGCCCCTCCATTCCCAGTTCTTTAGCAGCCTGCACAGCAGCAGATCGAAACTTTGCCAGATCCGCCATTTTGTACTAGGCAAACCTTTAAAATTTCTAACTAGACAAATTTCTAATTATAACTAACAATTTCTAATTATAACTAAGAACAACCACAGGCACTGATAGCTCAACCACTATTTAATTTCTCCAAAAAGAAATGCTTTTAGTTTTATACTATCTGAGATTCCTAATATAATTGATAATATTTTAAGAATTTAAAATCCCAGAAGCAAACTACCCAATATAGCTGGTGTTATGAAAAGTTCAATCCCAGGAGCGAGACCCCAATTTATGTGGTGGGTTTGATGTTAATACAGTTTGTTGTTAAGAAATCTTAGTGTACTGAATTAGGTCAGCTGTGAAGGTCCCTGAATATAATAAATATTAGAGTAAATTTCCAGTGTACCTTTCTACTACCACCACTATGATCTCATTCAGACTTATTCTAGATAGAATGTAAGATGACTACGTTTTGTGTCTAGGGTTATGAAATGTTAGTGTAAGGTTGCATTAACCAACTAAACATATAAACAATTACACAAATTATTTTATTATCTAATACAATACAACAGTACCACGACAATCACATACGAACTACACTTTAAAAGACTATCTTTAGTAAGTCAGTGGTTGAAAGTTTGTAAAGTTAAATGTTTTTTTTTTCAATTTATTGTCCTGAATCTAATTCAGTTGGAATCAGGACTGACAATCAAAATGAAATCATAGAAATTAATTACATCAATCAATTTATACAATGGATCTTCTGTCCATAATACACATATTATTATTATATAAGGGTGTAGTTGTATTGTTTAACTGAGGTGACTTCTAGTATACACTGGTTGATTGTTTATTATCATCATCTCTGCATGTTGTTTGTAAGTTTTTATGGACACTGATGGAATGTTTATATCACTATTCCCAGTCTCTTTTCTAATATAATGTTAGTTGAGCGATCAGGTACCGAAACATGCACCTATCTTTGACATATGATGTAGGAATCTTCCTGCACTTCGCTGAACGACAACCTTCAGCTCCCACTTCTTCAAGAATGATGGTGGTTTACAGTTGTCTCCGAAAAAGGCAAGACTGTGGCATGAATATATCGGCCCACTGTAGTCTGGCACCAGTTATTGACATCAACCAAAAACCTCTGAAATCAGAAGGATATGCCTCCTTCGTAATCAACCGCCTACAGTAATATTCAACAACCAGTACAGGCACATTACAAACAAACATGTAAGATCAGCTCTTTACGACAATCCCTTTCACCAGTTTCTTTTGATGTGACCAGGTATACCAGTATTCCTCTCCCCTAATAGTTACAACGCCTCTGCAATTCCAGCAATAATCTGTTGTCCATACAATAGGATAGGTATTATCCTCCTGATGATAATCATATATAATTTAGTTGAATTTTATTTTAAATAAAACGTTAAGAAAATCAATCTTACCACAGATGCAAGGAAATAACACAAGTAAACGATGACTAGGCAATAGAATATGGCACACTTTCGATCTGCCCTATGTCCAGGCTTTTCCTATGTTAGAAAATTCTCCGCCTGCTCTCATCGATCTTGCTTTACACACAATTTTATTGAAATGGCAGTGAACAGTCCCCGTTTCGTACCAGTATCTACTGCTTTGTCCAATGGGACCATGTTTACATTTATTTTTGAATCTATCGTTTCAAATACCAACTCCCAATGTGTTTCTAAGGGAAATATATTTTTAGTTTTAGGTCAACCAATCATACTTCGCCTTCCTTCAAAATCCACCCAATCAAATATCCCGTACCTTTTAACCTCATTTACCCAAAGTCGTTTTTTTTTTTCAAAACATGCCATAAAAAAATATAAGCAGGCATGATCTTTACTTGACAGTCTGGTCGGGTCCACTATAGTATTATGGCTATAATTAGTTAATTAATGGACTATTTGCGTAACTATTACCATATTCTTTGTCAACAAGTCCTAAGGTACACGAATATACAATTTATATGGGACTAGTTGGCTTGGTTCAGAAGTACACAGTTTTTTTTTCTATGTTAGTGTTTTTTTTTTTAGTCTACTACACGTTCAATTCTTTTCCATGTGCTGTCTTCTCTATTTACGTGATAATTACGTCCTTTGAAATAAGAGCTAAGGTTGTTTTTGTGACACGAGTTGTCTACATGTTCTAACTTTTTCCTCGTATTTTGGGGAAACCCCTAAGGCAAAGCGTGCAAGTTGGTTGTAGACTTAGAACCAATTGAGACGTGCTTTGCGTGTTATCGAGCCTTGCCCATCCTCGTTTCACAATGCATTTTAAGCACATATTTCTTAGAACTAGGAAAAGTATGCATTTATGTCAAGGACAAATTTGAAAATTTGGGTACCGTTTTGTTCGGCTATTCGTTAGCAAATAATAATCTGAAGGCGTAGGCGATACCAACCGTTCTAGTAGAAAATTCTTTTGTACTTTCTTATTTTTGCCTTTATGCCCGTTATTGTTCTATATTAATTTAGATATTGTATTTAGAAATTCACTACATGTATGCTGTCAAAGGTCTTTTCAAAATCAACGAAGTTAATGTACAGCTGTCTTTGCCATTCTGAGCACTGCTCTATAATGTTCCTGAGAGTGAATATATGATCTACACATCTTCTGTTCTTTCTAAATCCTGCTTGTTCTTTCCTCAGTTTGTGGTCTACTGCTTTTAAAATTCTCTGTATAATTATCCTGCCTAGTATTTTGCTGGGAACTGAGAGAAGAGTGATTCTTCTCTAATTATTGCAGTCTGCAAGATCTCCCTTCTTGGGCAATTTGACAATTATTCCTTTGTTCCATGCTAATGGTCTTGTCCCCGTTTTCCAGACTTGTGCAAATAGTGGGTCTAATAGTTCTGCTGCTAGCTCAGGGTCTGTCTTAAATAGCTCTGCATTTAAGTTATCATGGCCAGGAGCTTTTTCGTTCTTTAACCCTTTGATTGCTGTGATTGTTTCTTCTTTTCGTGGAATGTCTGTATTTACATCTAGATCGTTTTGAGCCTCAGGAACATTCAATTTTGTCTCTGGTGGTTCCCTGTTCAGAGTTTCACTGAAGTGCTCTGCCCATCTTGTTTCCTCTCCCTCTGCTGTCGTGATGAGATTTCCTTGCTTATCTCTTACTAATGTAATATTGTTTGCACCTTGTTTTCCGCTGATGAATTTAGTTATTTTGTATACTGTGCTTTGTTCATTTCTCAGTGCTTCCTCTTCTGCCTGTCTTGCAAGATCGTCTAGGAAATTCCTTTTGTTGGCTGGGGTTTGGCGTTTAACTTCCTTGTTCAGCTGACTGTACTGTTCGCTATATAGTTGCTTTAACCTGGGGGACTTCGCTTCTGTTTTCTTTCTTTTCATTTCCTTTCTCAGTGTTATGGTGTTTAATGTTTCTGGTGTTATCCAGTCTTGCTTCTTCCTTTCCTGGAATCCCAAGCATGATTTGCTGCTTTCCTTATATATTGTTGAAATGGTGTTAAATTTCTGGTCTATATCATCAGTCAATGTCTTTTCCTGACTTTTGGCAAATTGATATCGTTTCTTTATGTCAGCCGCAAAAGCTTTTCTGGTAAGGGGGTCCTTCAGTTTGCTGATGTCAAACCTTTTCTGTGTAGTTACAATTGGTCCAGCCCTTCTTAGTTCCACTTTCAGTTTTGCTACTACTAAATGGTGATCACTTCCACATCTGCACCTTTTCTTACCTTCACATCTTGTAATGCATGTCTCCATCTACCATTAATCATGATGTGGTCTATCTGGTTTCTGTCCCGACCATTTGGTGATTCCCATGTTAATTTGTGAATTTCTTTATGTGGGAAAAGTTTTCCTCCAATGACCAGGTTGTTAATACTACAGAAACTTATTAATTTATCCCCATTTTTGTTTGCTGTTCCGCTGCTGCATTTCCCCATTACTCTTTCATTATATGTATTGTGTGTACCAACTTTCGCATTGAGGTCTCCTATTACTATAATAAGATCATATCTAGGTGTGTCTTCCATTTTGTTCTGCAGTTGTTGATAGAATTCATCCTTGACCTCTTCATCGCTGTCATTCGTTGGTGCGTACCATTGTATTATTGTAGTATTGATGAATCTACCTCTCAATCTTAATCTTATCAGTCTGTTGTTGATGGGTTTCCATTCCAGTAATGTCCTTTCTATTCCTTTCTGTAAAATAATGGCTACGCCTTCATTGTGCTGTCCATCCTCTCTTCCAGAGTAAAGTACTGTTTCTCCTGTTGCTGTTTTAACTTTTCCTGCCCCTGTCCATCTGCTCTCGCTTATCTCTAGAATGTGTAACCTATAGTTTCTCATTTCTGCCGTGACCTGTTTTAGTTTACCCGCCTCATTCATTGTCCTGACATTCCAAAATCCTATTCTTGTATCATGTTTTGCGGTCAGGACGTCCGTTCTCATGTCAGTGGCTTCCTTTCGGCTTTCACCACTGACAGTCATACGCGCCTCAGACTCCGGATGTCCGTTCCGCAGCAAAGTTTGTTTATTTGTTATCGTTTCCTTAACTTCAATTTTTTTTTTTTTTTTTTACATAGACAGGGGTGTCAGCCCTATGCTAAAACCCCCAACCTGGAGGACCAGTGTGTCTGCTTTCGTCTGACCCCTGCCCTCGCAAACCTGTCCAGCGTGGTAGAACCTTCCAGGAGTAAAACTCCCGCTGGCATAGCTCTGGGGGTAATCAGGGTACGCAAGCCGCCATATCTCGACAAGGTATTGGCACCGGTGATGGCAGATATATATATATATATATATATGTGTGTGTGTGTGTTTAGTTAGTATTCTTTTCCGTTGCGCTCCCTATGAAGCAACGAGCTACCACTGCAGCTGGCACTGTTGCTGGTTGCCTACACAAAAGCGTTTACATGCTCCTGCAGCAGTGGCCTGTAGCAATCTATTTTACATGATGAGGTTACCAGCCCCATCCACAAACTCATATTAGTTACCTTGTACAACATGCCTGAGTGAGTAGTTGTCCTGGTCTTTCTTTGTCTCATAAGTAACCCTCGGGAACGACACGGGTATATATACATACATACAGACATACACACATACAAACATACATACTTACATACATACATACATACATATCAGAATCTGTATTCTCCAGAAAATACATTGATATGTACTAACATGATATAATAAAATACAACATGGCATAAAGGAGAATCATTAGAATCTACATAAAGTAAATTTACATAAATTAATACAGCGTTAATGAGGGTTGTTACCACATACATACATACATACATACATACATACATACATACATACATACATACATACATACATACATACATACATACATACATACATACATACATACATACATACATACATACATACATACATACATACATACATACATATCAGAATCTTTATTCTCCAGAAAATACATTGATATATACTGACATGATATAATAAAATACAGTAAATTAATATGAAACAAATATAAAGGTATGTTATAAGGCACTCGTAGGAAATAAAGAAGTAGAACACTAGACAACAGAAAAACAACAGACATGAGGGGCTTACCCAGGATTTGAATCCTAGACCTTCCGTGCGACAACACCGCCTGGCTATGCAAGCGAATCACACTGTCCTCCCTGCCATCTACGCATTCCCAAAAAAGGATGTTTCAATGACAGGTCATTAGTGCGAACCTCTATACTAGAGATGGGCAAATCGACATACTTCACTGTTTCGATACATTCGACGCAATGATTTAAACTGTGTCGAAACAGTGTGTCGACACACCGGCACATTTTGCCCGTATCGGGTAGAAAGAAGTCTCTAATAGACAGTCATGAACTGTGTGAGACGATGTCTCTGTTTTTTCTTGCGCGGTACTGGCGTGTGTGAAAATCTATGGCGTTTCGTGTGACCACAATTCAATATTTTTACACAAGTCTTCATTATGGTGAAATAAAACGGAGATATGATGATAGCTGAAGTATATGTGAAAATAATAAAAAACAACAATGATAATAACAGTAATAATAACACATAATATCAAACTAGAGTAAGCTAGTTTTGGTAGACAATGATTCAAATCTACACCGAGTACACATATCAGCAGAGCTAATAAAGTGTCCATTACATTTATACGAACACACGGACACTTTCAACTTTAACATAGTGCCTAAAACATTGACAACTGCAGCACTGACACAATTTCCAGTGTCTATATCTTCTCAGCAAAAATAATATCACTTGTAAAATCAAGTCATCATAACACATCCCTGAAAAATATGACATGTTTGATATTACATACTATCTTTGAATGTTCAGGAAAAGTCTTTTATCTTCTCACTGCAAAGGTGAGTAAAAATAACAAAAAAAAAACGACCTAACTTTTACACGTAAAACATAAAACATAAGCGTTACATTACCATATAAAAGAAATCAATGATCTGAAGCAACCACTTCAATATTAATTTTCACTTTAAATTGATGTTTAAAAACATCATTTTTGAAACTTTTCCACTAGAAAGGCGAGTCCGACGTTCACTTATTAGCTGACCTTGTTTAGAAAAGATGCGTTCACATGGAACAGAAGTTGCCACGATGCACAATCTTTTTTTCATTACTTCAAAAATATTTGGACAGATCACTTCAGTCTTCTTCCACCAAAGAAGCGGATCGTCTAACCTTGGCAGCAGTGGCATTTGAGCGTACTTCTCAGTTTCTACAATGCTGTCGGCCCTAGGATTTTCCTCTCTTTGTTTTAGCAGGTCTCCGACGGATTTGTCGAACTCGTCCCACACGGAACAAGATGTAGTAGTGGCAACGCTTGGCTCTATTATTTGAGGAAGGTTTGCTACTGAGGTTCCTTCTTGGCTCCGTAAGGCACAACACTCGTTAATTAGAATTTCTTTAGTTTCTTTCAATCGCTGCTCATTTCTGAAAAACCCATGCTCTTTGAATCGGGGGTCGACCAACGTTGCCTCCCAGACAATGGCTAGATCACTATATTTGTTATAAATTTTGTTTTTTTAGTTCTTCAGTTAGCATTTCTATTAGAGCAATGACTGTTGCATTCTCATAGTTATGGCTTTTGAGACTGAGGCAGTGGTTCAGCAATCCTTGGCTTAGCAGTGCAACTTTTGACAGTGTTACGTATTTTTCGCCACTAATTTCCATGGTGGTATCATAAAAGCACTGCAAGACTTTCTTTGACTGTTCGATTACATACCAGTCTTCTAAAGTCAGCTTTGATCCTAAGTTTGCATTCACTATTGCTAACGTGGACTGGATTGGCTCTTTTATATGGTTTACCCTGTCAAACATCTCGTAGGTTGAGTTCCAGCGGGTCGGGAAATCTTGTGTCAGCGTCAGGTTGGGAAAACCCATCTGTTTCTGGATGCTATGAAGCTTTTCGAGAGCTTGTGGGCTTCTTTTAAAAAACTCGACAACAGCTTTAACTTTTTCTCGTGTCTGTGAAATTGTCTCCATGCTTGCTTGAACAACAAGGTTGAGACTGTGGGCAAAGCATGGTATGTGCAACCATTGGCACAATTTTACAGCTCTTACCATGTTAGCTGCATTGTCCGTTGTGCATGCTACAATTTTGTCTTGCAGCCCCCACTGCGACACAATAGTTTTCAGAGCATCTGCAATGTTTTCTGATGTGTGTTTACCGGTAAATTTTACACAAGACAGCAGGTAGGACTTCATATGACAGTTTTTGTCTATAAAGTGCGCCGTTACTGCTAAATAATTTTCGTTTTTCAAAGATGTCCACCCATCAGTGGTCAGGCTCACGTATGACGCACCACTCACATCATTTTGAACATCTAACAGAGTGATGTCATACAACTTTGATAAGAGGCTGTTAGACAATGTCTTTCGACTTGGTGGCTCATAGCTTGGGTTTAGAATAGAGATAAATTTCCTAAACTCAACACTTTCAACAATACTGAATGGAAGGTGATCCTTCACGATTATTCTTAAAATCTGGTCGTCTAATTTCTCTCTCTTGGCATTCGTAATTGGTCTTGAATAAAACCCTGTTACCTTGCATTGATTTGATTTTTTAACTTTTGGAGCTGTGAATAGTGGGGAAGTTTCTATTTCTCCACACCTTGCCTTCAATGTCGAAACTGACGAATTCTCTACCGAAATGATCATCTCTTCATCTAGTACTTCTTGCTCGGCCAGATGCGGTGTTTTGATACGACTGCTACATAGATCCACGAGAGAATGTTTAAATTTCATGTGCCTAGTCATACTTGAAGTTGACGAACCCTTGAATGATAAAATACCAGAACACACGTTACATTTTACTTTGTTGTCTTTGATCTTTACAAAATAATCCCAAACAGGGCTTCTCCCCGCTATAAATGAAGATTAAATGAGGTTGAACACAAGTTTTAAACACTATTTTATGTATAAACAAAACACGTTTTCTTACGAGAGCGCCTGAAGTCAGGAATCAAGAGTACCGTAACATGCGTATAATTAGCGCTTGGATGAAAAAGAACTATGGAACTGTTTCGAAACAGCAGACTACAAGTAAATTAACTGAAACAATGAGACATGAGTCGTGACACCCTAGTATGCAGATTTACTTATTCTCGTTAGTACAAATCTATGGTATTTCGTGAGACCACTGTTAAGAATTTTACACAGTCGTTTTCATTATGATGATATGCAAGGGGAACATGCTGACAGCTGCAGTAAAAGTGAAAAAAATTATAATAATAACAGTAATAATGACACATTATATAAAACTAGAATAGGTACAGTCAGCGACAATGATTCAACTCAAACCGAGCAGACACCTAATAGTAGTAAGCCTCTTTCAGTAATGAGGAATTATTTTTTTAAAAATTATGACTTGTTTGATTTTCCATACTATCTATAAACGCCTAATGTACCGCACGCTTGACACATTTTTACAAGGCCCACGAAGGTGAGACAATGATACAGTGTGCCTTTTGCAAAACCGCGAAGCTGACGGGAACTGAAACTGCTGTTCGAAGCAGGCTATGTGTCGAATCTGCGTGAGACAGTGTGTCTCTGCAAAACAGACAGGACGTGACACTGTATCGACACCGCAAGAAGGCTGCGCATCGAATCGTTCGGGTACGACGCAGTTTCGACGCATTGTTTCGACACATAAACACAGTAGCCATCTCTACTCTATACATAACACCGGAAGTTTACCATGGGCAGTTCAGCCTATTAATGACGCAATCACTTCTGTTGTTCCCCTATATATCAGTATTGGTCAGTCCAACAAGACAAAGACCTTAATACTGTGTCCAGTATGATAGTAGACTTAGAATAGTAAGTTTACAGGCCTCGTGGTTTCCATTCCTTATGTGTTATAATAAAATACAACATGGCATATAGGAGAATAATTAGAATTTATAAAGTAAATTTACATAAATTCATACAGCGTTAATGAAGGCTGTTACCATACATACATACAAACATACATACATACATACACATACATACATATATATATTCCGTACTCCTCGTTGTAGAATGACTGACCCAATGTCACCCTCATTACAAATATAGTTTCAAATTTTCACTTGTTGCCTTTTCCTGCATCGTGAGAATAAACGTGATTTTTTTTTAAAATAACATTTTGCCTCGTTTTGGCGAGGCGCGCCAGGTTCATCCTAGACACCTGATCCATTGGATATATTAGGACGACTGTTCAATTAGAAAAGACCTTGTGGTCTGTTTCAGTGATAAGACGAAAGACGAGAATTACACCTAGAGGTTCCTTAGCTTACATTCTCAGAATATTTCTATTGTCTTAGTCACACAAATTGCTCATTATAATAGTTGTTTTTCTTAAACTTGCGTTTGTGCTCAGGTTTTGTAAGATTTTACTCTTTCATTGTACTTTTTACATTTTCTATATTTTAGTAAAGCTGACGTAGGCTTTGTGTAAGAAAAATCCTACATTTTATTCTCAGCTATTAGTCAACGTACACGCCGTCTTTTCTTGTCATGTTATTGCATATACATATGTTATAGCATCATAGCAGATACTGCCGCGTGGAATTGAAATGTTAGAAACTTCACGATACTAGGAAGAGTGTTAAGGATAAAATTATTATGTTATACTATGTTGCTACACGCAGGCATATATCCATTGATTTGAGGAGGTATAGCTGTCTGAAGTGAAGTCAGTTTTTGTGAACGATTTTTCACTTTTATTGAACGTCGCATAACTTGCTACGTCACCGGTCATTAATGACGTAATATATCACGCGCTTTTGGATTCTAACGGTCAGCCGTATTGGCCTTTCGTATTTTTCAGTCGTCCAGAGTAGACGTACTTTTTTCAAGCTCCCTAAGATTGTGGAGACTTGTATTCTGATGTTCAGTGGCATTGTTATTTCGGAGGCCGCCACTTACGAGGGAAGGTCAAAAAGTAATGCCTCCTATTTTTTATGTATGTAAATACTGCATCGGTGTGCAATTTGTAAATTTAGCAGGATTCCTCAAACACTCTTCTGCACTGTATAGCATTACCAACCTGTTTCAGTAACAGGTGGCACCACTGTAACAGCTTAAAAATGGCTGCCAAAGACGCTCGGTTAAAACAACGTTATGTCATAGAATTCCTCAATGCTGAAGGCGAGACCCCAATTCGCATCCACGAACGTTTGAAGAATGTTTATGGAGATTCAACAGTGGATGTTATCACTGTCCGACGTTGGGTACATCGTTGTGACGAAGCTGAAGTAGGTCAATCCTCAATGGCTGACGCAAAGCGGACTGGCCTTCCGTCTACCGCAGTGACTCCACACAACATTTATCGAGTTGATGGCATCATTTATGGTGACCGTCGGGTAACACTGGATGAACTTTCTTCCATGTTGTCCATTAGTAAAGGCAGTGTCCAGAACATCATTAAAGACCTGGGTTTTATCAAAAGTTTGTGCACGGTGGGTACCCAGAATGTTGACAGACAACCATAAAGAAACAAGGAAAACCATAGCCATCAACCTCCTGCACCGTTACGAAACTGAAGGAGAAGAGTTTTTATCGAATATTGTGACAGGTGATGAGACTTGGGTTCATTTTTTTTAACCAGAATCCAAGAGGCAGTCAATGGAATGGCATAACACAACATCGCCGACAAGAAAGAAGTTCAAAAAATCACCATCTGTAGGGAAAGATATGGCCTCCGTGTTTTGGGATGAGAAGGGTGTGATTCTTCTCGACTTCTTGGAACAGGGAAACACGGTGAATGCAGACCATTACATTGAAACTTTGAAGAAGCTTAGAGGTCGTCTTCGGCGACTTTACCCATTAAAAGATCAGAGAACTGCACTACTGTTGCACGATAATGCCACGCCACACACCGCTAAATGCACCATTGATGCGATTGCAGAATTTGGCTCGACATTATTACCACATTCCCCCTTACAGTCCCGATCTTGCACCTTCTGACTTCCATCTGTTTGGACCACTGAAAGAAGATCTTCGCGGACATCACTTTGAGGACACCGAGACCCTTAAACGCTCCGTACACCAGTGGTTTAGGAAAAAGGACTCAAATTTTTACCGTGCGGGGATACATGCCCTTGTGAGAAGATGGACAAAAACTGTAACAAATAACGGAGACTACATTGAGAAATAAATTTTTGAAGTTCAGACTTGGGGCTACATTTCAATGTGAATTGTATCTGTTTTCTTGCCTATTGAATGAAATTAAAAATTACGAGGTATTTCTTTATGACCGTCCCTCGTACTTGATATTATGCAGAATGGTACATTAACATACCCAGAAGTTATTACCACATCCAGGGAGTAATTTTTCGAATAATGCATCTAAGATTTTGTCATGAATATTTCTGCCGCATTGCTTGGGTCCTCGTGGTCTACACGAACCTCTAGACACAACGGCCTGAATTAAGGACAGGAGAGGATTGTATTGTGTTTCATTGCCACTTATTATAAGATGTCTAAGATTGAGATTTATGGACAGAAGACTGACTATGAAGAACTACATTGTTGATACATTCTTCCATGCCACTTGATGGAGCCAAGTTTCATGAGAATAAACTTTTCGCCATGTTTGCTTTGTACCTGCCACTAGCCGGCTCATGTTGTACCTATCAGCTTTGTCCTGAATGATTGCCCATTACCATTTGCGTTACATAGCACGATGTACTCTATAAACATTTATAACACATGAGGAAGGGAAACCCGAGGCCTGTAAACAGTAAATTAATATGAAACAAATATAAAGGTATGTTATCAGGCACTCGTAGGAAATAAAGAAGTAGAACACTAGACAAAAAAACAACAACAGACATGAGTGGCTTACCCAGGATTTGAACCCTAAACCTTCCGTGCGACAACCCCGCCTAGCCATGCAAACGAATCACACTATCCTCCCTGCCATCTACGCATCACCAAACATGATGTTTCAATGACAGGTCATTAGTGCGAACCGCAATACACGACACCGGAAGTCCACCATGGGCAGTTTAGCCTATTAATGACGCAATCACTTCTGTTGTTTCCCTATCATGCATTATAGGCCAGTCCAACAAGACAAGGACCTTAATACTGTGTTCCGTAAATGATAGTAGATTTAGAACAGTGAGAACAGGACAGAGGGTAGGTTTGGTATTGTATAAACATTTATAAAACATAAGGAAGGGAAACCCGAGGCCTGTAAACAGTAAATTAATATGAAACAAATATAAAGGTATGTTATCAGGCACACATAGGAAATAAAGAAGTAGAACACTAGACAACAGAAAAACAACAGACATGAGTGGCTTACCCAGGATTTGAACCCTGGAACTTGCGTGCGACAACCCCGCCTAGCCATGCAAACGAATCACACTATCCTCCCTGCCATCTACGCATCACCAAAAATGATGTTTTAATGACAGGTCATTAGTGCGAACCGCAATACACGACACCGGAAGTCCACCATGGGCAGTTTAGCCTATTAAAGACGCAATCACTTCTGTTGTTTCCCTGTCATGCAGTATAGGCCAGTCCAAGAAGACAAGGACCTTAATGCTGTGTCCAGTAAATGATAGTAGACTTAGAACAGACTTAGAACATTTGACAACAGGAAACAGAAGGTAAAGGGTTATCAGGCACTTGGTATTGTAGAACACTAACAACAACATTTACAGACATGAGTGGCTTACCCAGATGTTAAACCCTGGATTCTGTTGTTTCCCTATCATGCAGTATAGGCCAGTCCAACAAGACAAGGACCTTAATACTGTGTTCCGTAAATGATAGTAGATTTAGAACAGTGAGAACAGGACAGAGGGTAGGTTTGGTATTGTATAAACATTTATAACACATAAGGAAGGGAAACCCGAGGCCTGTAAACAGTAAATTAATATGAAAAAATATAGAGGTATGTTATCAGGCACTCGTAGGAAATAAAGAAGTAGAACACTAGACAACAGAATAACTACAGACATGAGTGGCTTACCCAGGAGTTAAACCCTGGACCTTCCGTGCGACAACCCCGCCTAGCCATGCAAACGAATCACACTATCCTCCCGGCCATCTACGCATCACCAAAAATGATGTTTAATGACAGGTCATTAGTGCAAACCGCAATACACGACACCGGAAGTCCACCATGAGCAGTTTAGCCTAGTAATGACGCAATCACTTCTGTTGTTTCCCTATCATGCAGTATAGGCCAGTCCAACAAGACAAGGACCTTAATACTGTGTTCAGTAAATGATAGTAGATTTAGAACAGTGAGAACAGGACAGAAAGTAGGTTTGGTATTGTATAAACATTTATAACACATAAGGAAGGGAAACCCGAGGCCTGTAAACAGTAAATTAATATGAAACAAATATAAAGGTATGTTATCAGGCACTCGTAGGAAATAAAGAAGTAGAACACTAGACAATATAAAAACTACAGACATGAGTGGCTTACCCAGGATTTGAACCCTGGACCTTCCGTGCGACCACCCTGCCTAGCCATGCAAACGAATCACACTATCCTCCCTGCCATCTACGCATCACCAAAAATGATGTTTAATGACAGGTCATTAGTGCGAACCGCAATACACGACACAGGAAGTCCACCATGGTTGTCGCACGGAATTTCCAGGGTTCAAATCCTGGGTAAGCCACTCATGTCTGTTGTTTTTCTGTTGTCTAGTGCTCTACTTCTTTATTTCCTACGAGTGCCTGATAACATACCTTTATATTTGTTTCATATTAATTTACTGTTTACAGGCCTCGGGTTTCCCTTCCGTATGTGTTATAAATGTTTATACAATACCAAACCTACCCTCTGTCCTGTTCTCACTGTTCTAAGTCTACTATCATTTACTGGGCACAGTATTAAGGTCCTTGTCTTTTTGGACTGGCCTATACTGCATGATAGGGAAACAACAGAAGTGATTGCGTCATTAATAGGCTAGACTGCCCATGGTGGACTTTCGGTGTCGTGTATTGCGGTTCGCACTAATGACCTGTCATTGAAACATCATTTTTGGTGATGCGTAGATGGCAGGGAGGATAGTGTGATTCGTTTGCATGGCTAGGCGGGGTTGTCGCACGGAAGTTCCAGGGTTCAAATCCTGGGTAAGCCACTCATGTCTGTTGTTTTTCTGTTGTCTAGTGTGCTACTTCTTTATTTCTTACGAGTGCCTGATAACATACCGTTATATTTGTTTCATATTAATTTACGACGTACTCTACAAGATCGACTGTCGTATTTGTATTCGTCACAAATAAGTCGTAACAGCCAGCTTTATAAGGTGGGGTGACCCGTTCTTTCCTTTACTGCCTTTGCCTTCACTAACTCAATATTTTTATTGCTCAGCAACATTAGCAGCTCAATATCGTGGAATTGGCTTAGCATTGCGCTTGGCTTGTGCGTGTGAGGGTTATGTGTGTGGGGCGGGGGGGGGGGGGGGGGGTGGGGTGGGGGGGGGGGGGGGGTGGGGGGGGGGGGGTGGGGGGGGGGGGGGGGGGGGGGGGGGGGGGGGGGCTAATGCCGATGTATGAATGCGACAGACTTTAAATAATATTTGCGGGATATCCTTAGTAACGTCAAGCATTCTTTCGCCAATACATGTGATCACAACCCACATCTTCTGGTAAAGATGGTCTGTGGCGGCAGGACCTATTTGAGCTGCGTCCTAACAATTTGGCCAAACTATTATTCATTATTTTAAAACGTTAATAATAAAGTTTTATTAGAACGGTTCTATTTAGATTCAACTGTTTGTAGTCAGGCAGTCTTTACTTACACCTTATGTTAACATTAGTGTTTTGTTAACTTGATTTTTTGGGGGGGTCGGAGTGACTAAAGGGAATCGCGCCCGCCTCTAATTCTAAAGGTACCGGGTTCGCTCACAGGACAGGGATATAATTGATGGACATTTTTTCAGAACGAGTGGTTCATAATGGTGTCATACACCCCCCTGATCTCCAGGGTAGTTACATCGAATGCTACCCTTTTTGGATAAGGGCGAAAAAATAGGAGGTCCCGTGTACAAGTTGCGCACGTTAAAAATTCCTCAGCAGTTTGAAATCGTCAAGATTAGACCATGTGGCAGCGGCCATGGCAAAATTTAAAAAATTAGGAAATCTACCCACCATAAAAATATGTATAGAATGTGAGATTCCTGTAAACACATACTGGCATTCTCGTCGGTGCTACGAAGTTCTTGCACTGTGCTGAGATCCTCTCTGTGTGCTCTAAGGGAGGAGATCGAAGCACTTGTGCAGTTTTCCATGTGCATTAAAGAAGGCCCTTAAAACCTAACCAAATCAAACTAATTTGACTTAATTGTTGAAAAGCATCCACTTCGTAGATCTTATCACATCTTATCAAAATTAGCTGCTTTTGTTACTGGGATTATATTTAATATATTTATCGCTATAATCAGTATCTCCATCGACGTCATCAGTGAGGACAACAAAAAATACAATCATTACAGACAAATTGGAATAACAACTGAATTAAATGTATACAACAAATAAACTTTATTCATGAAAATTAATATCCTATTTTGCAACAAACATTTTTATTAAGAAAAATATCAAAGTCATATCTTTTCATTCTGAAATGATATTTTCTCAAGTTACTTAAAAACAAGTAATTAAGAAAAAGGCACAAACATTTAATATCAAAAGTACTACTACTACTACTATAGCTATTACTAACATGTACGAAACAATCCATACTTCAAGCAGTGATTTGTTTATATTTCTTTTTCGCACAGATGCAAATCTTATCTTTTATACCTTTGATGTAGTAGTGCCAAACCTATGTCACGTTACAGTGATTCAGTGTGACACATTCAGTAGTATAACGTAGCTGTAGTCATGATAGTGGTATGTGGTACATTTTAGTAGTTAATGACGTCAGCAATAGTAGTCGCTGCTGTATGATTGTAATACCAATATCTCATGCAGACGACATAAACTGATAGTAGTAGAAGGAGGAAAAAAAGCAGTAGTATCACCAGAAATCGTAGTAGTGGTTGTAGTCAGTGGCGAATTTAGAAGGAAGCTGGTTCTTAGTTTCAGACCCCCTTTTTTTTCAACAATAAAAGTAACAAGGTGTCTTTCTTTTTTTTTCTTTTTTTATTTCGGTTTTTGCCTTCTTCTGGCAAGGCGCGTTCCTTTCAACCTATTTGGTTATATCAGAGCGCATTTACCATCCCAAAAAAAAAGTCAACTCTGTTGACTGCTAACCCGATCAGCGTTGATAGATACTAAGTCCTGAAAAGGACTAACATTATCTATCTGCTAGCATAAAGCCCTAAAAAGGACTCGCCAGCTACGTCAACGCCCGATCTTTAGTTATGAAGGTAATCAACAAAGTGTCAAAATCCCAAATAGAAGTACTAATGTGGTAATAAATTCGACTGTAATTAAGACAGAGCAGAAAGCTCTGCTGAGGAATAGTTGACTGGTGAAGTAATAGTGTTTATGACTTTCATGTATCATACATAGTCAAATGATTATATATAAAAAAATTACAATATTGCATATTTTAGTTATCTAACTCCCATGGCGTGTAATAATGACCTCATTATTGTGGATACAATGTTAAGGCCACGATTAAATCTGTGTCCACCTTCCTCTTCTTCATCCGTCGTGCTGCTGAGGGATGAAAATGAGAAAAGATGATAAATAATGATACAGTGAAATGGAATACTGCAGTCAAATTTATGAACTGGCAAAACTATATCAGGCAGAATAATTTTAAGACACGAAATTACTATTTGATGAACCATTTACAACAGTCCAACTTGTTTTACGTGTTGAAAAAACATTTTAAAAATAAGAGATTGTTATATTAACAATGGAACTTCACACTCAAGAGAACAAACTTAACTAAGTTCCGATAGGTGTGGATGAAACGTCTCTCTCGACAACGCTGTCGGAAACCTATATACGTATAATTTACATAAGGGAAACACATCTATATAATCATTTATATTAAAGAGGAAACGCAATCAACTATCAGATTTTGAACAACCGACAAAATTATCGCATTTCGTGACCCATAATTAGGTGTAGTTTTTAATCTTCTTGAAAATACTTTTCAGCTTTTATAGTTATTATGGGGATTCTTCTTCTTCTTTCTTCAACTTCGTTCATCCTGAGATGCCAACTTGCATATGTTCATCCTCAGATGCCAACTTGAATATGTTCATCCTCAGATGCCAACTTGAATATGTTCATCCTCAGATGCCAACTTGAATATGTTCATCCTTAGATGCCAACTTGAATATGTTCATCCTCAGATGCCAACTTGAATATGTTCATCCTCAGATGCCAACTTGAATATTTTCATCATCAGATGCCAACTTGAATATGTTCATCCTCAGATGCCAACTTGAATATGTTCATCCTCAGATGCCAACTTGAATATGTTCATCCTCAGATGCCAACTTGAATATGTTCATCCTCAGATGCCAACTTGAATATGTTCATCCTCAGATGCTAACTTGAATATGTTTATCCTCAGATGCCAACTTGAATATGTTCATCCACAGATGCCAACTTGAATATGTTCATCATCAGATGCCAACTTGAATATGTACAGAGAAAAGAGTGGTCAGCTTGAGGCTGTTGTTATCTCTGTAGAGTTTTTTTCAGGAATGGTACTGGTGATGGCCATATGCACTTTCTCTGCTCCTCATTGTATGTTGGGAACATTTTGAAGCAGACGTTCAGCAGTCATTTTATCGATGCTACAGTTACACTCATCAACTGATGTTGCCCGTGCCCTGTGCAGAGTCTAAAAATTACCGCCTGTTCCCCTCTGCTGAATACTGGTAATTTGCATCATTTATTTCGTGGCCTGGATGATCTGCTTCCCATATGCTCCTGTATCTGCGCTTGATAAAACTCTTGGCCTCTTCATAAGTTATGGTTGTGTCGAGTTGATGTATCTTTTTCCCTTCCTTTGCCTCTTCATTTCCGGGGATGTTGCAATGAGATGAGATTCACTGTATCACAACTCTTTTGAATTGCTGACATGGATATATAAGAAGAATTCACTCATTCACTTTCAGTTTCCAGTGGAGCAGGGGAATTCAGTAAATACACTCTAAACCTTCTTGCGTAGAATAGCAGGATTAAAATGTCATGATGATCATTAATGTGCAACTGATGGGAAAATGCAAACACAAGCAGAACAGGGGGTGAAGAAAATGCTGTAGATTGATTAACACCATAACAGGGTAGACCTCGCTCCTCTATTTGCCATTGTGAAAGAAATAGAAGAAGACCCAAGAAAACTAAGATATGTGTATAGGGGAATATAAATCATAAAGATGCCAAGGAGAGAACTTTAATGAATGATGTTTATCATAAACTAGCTTAAGACATTTTCCATACACTGAGTTAATAGGTAAAGAAAGGTAAGCTGCCGAAATGCAAACTACTTCGGTGCTAAAGGATATTAATTTTTTTTACTAATGTTTAGCCAAAATACTTTTAAAATGTGTTAAACAAACAATGTAGAAATAAGAATAAAAATTAAATTTCTAGATTTATTTGCTTCCCACCAGTGATACGTGCCGACGGTTGACAAGAACTATATGGGACTTTAAGGAAAAGTATGACACACACTATTGACATAAAGAAGATAGCCAAATAGTTACAAAATGTACTGAGATACTTAACAGATTTATATAGATACATTTTTTTACTTGCTGGATTTGATTTCTGGTTTCAGCTCCCCTGCCTTTCATAGGTCCATAGTGAGAGCCTCCTGCATGCAGCCAACCAGGTAATGGCCAGAGTTACTTTTCACCACACGAGGAATCCCTGGAAGTGTGTGGACCATCTTAAGAGCCAGTGAGGGTGTAATTGGCCTCACAGACAGGTCCACTTCCATATCTTTATACTGTAGCATAGCTGGTGGTCATAAAAGGATGATTTCAGATATGCCTCCATGTATTTGATTTCTGGTAATGTGATCTTAAAATTGTCCGTCATTTTTGACAAGTTGATAATAGATTATAAAGACTCACTCGAACTGTCCTATAGGTGGACATGATCGTGGGTGTCACATGGCTCTTTACAGTGGCAGTGGTGGTCGCTGTGACAGCAGGCAGTGGCGTTGTTACATGGAAGCCGACAATCAGAGTCAATGTTGCAGGTTATCTCGCCGTATTCTAAGTAAAGAAGAGAAATTTTGTAATTAAAATGGACATGTTTAATTTATTTTAAATAATTAATCACATAGAAATGTTTGAAGAGAACAATGAAGCAGCTTAAAAACAAGGTTTAAACCACAAAGGAAGGAAACATATAGAGAGAGCAAGACAGAGAGAGAGAAGAGAGGGAGGGAGAAAGAGAGAGAGTTGAAACGGTTAAATTAAAAAAAAAATTTTAAATCAACTAATACTTCATTTTTATGAACAGCGACTTTACACACAAACCCCACACACCACACACACACCACATACACACACCATATACACCCACACCACACACCACACACACACCCACACAAATACGTCGTTGGATGCTTTAGACGTGTTGGGTAATTTGAATTTTCTGACATGTTTCGTAACTGCCCCATTTATTTTAATTGTACTTTCTGGAAAGTCCTTTCATTCGAGATAATCATTACCACTTCTCTTTTTAGGGTGATGCATTTATGTTTGATTTTGTTGTTGGTGTGTTGTTTGTCTATTTGTTTGATTGTTTGCTTGCTTTGGTCTCTATGGTATCTATCATTTCCTGCGGAATTGAAATACACGTAAAAAATATTTCTCTAAATTAACCCGTCAAACAATGACACTGATCATGTGGCTGGGCTTAGAATGGTTTTACTTTAAATCATTCAAATCTTATAGATATTGTCACAAATATGAAACAGTAATAAACTGCGCGTTATCAGAGGACTTAATCCGGTATAATATGTCAGGGGAATGAATCAGTCAAACCTTGTTTAGAGCAATGAACAGCATACTATGCCAAGGGATGTAACTATTCATAATTCAAAAGGAACAGAATTAGCATTGACATTTTACAGACACAAAAGTACATACCATGGCAATGACACTCTTCTTGGGGAACGTCACACACAGCGTGAGCTTTACTTGGGCAAACTTTGACGCAGTCCTTATTTGCCGAACAGGGTGTCCGGGGGTGATTATTCTGAGCGTTGCCTGTGGTAAGGATATAATGTTATAATGCATTAGTCTTAGTTAAATCACACCAGCATATGCGAGGTAGAATACTATCGTTCACAAGGGCCAATTAGGACACCTTTAGGAGTCGCAAGACTGTACAATTTTGGGAAAAAGTCATAGTTATATTTTTGAAAAAAGTAATTAAAAAATGTCACGATTTTATATCAAATTGAAAAACAATTCTTAAAAATGAATGTCACATCTTTCTTGTATTGCTTTTGTAGCATCTATATAACATAATATTTTGTGAACATTATTTAGTGTTACTCTGCAAAGTTTATACATAACGTCTGGTAAAATGGGAGAGCTTAGCCACAGGCTTCCGTTTGGTCGCCCTGGCTATAGTTCAATACAAAATATATAAAAAATATTTTAAACACACGCTTTTAATGCACTAAAAACCCCAAAAAATATTTTAAACACACGCTTTTAATGCACTAAAAACCCCAAAAAATAATTTATCAAGGAGTTTATAGGTTGCAGTCAAAAAATGTAACATCATATTGACAAAAAGCGTGAGGCGCTGATTCTGCATGAAATTAACTTCTGCTTTATACTTCATTAGACACTTTTGGATAAAATATATAAGTGCTTAAGCGCCCCACTCTTTTTGTCAATTTGATGTTACATTTTTTTAACTGCAAGCTATAAACTGCTTGAAAAATTATTTTTGAATTTGTATTGCATTAAAAGCGTGTGTTTAAAATATTTTTTTTCCTTCTTTTTAGTGTTAGAAAAATTATGACATACTAAAACATAAACAATATTTTTACTTATTGTAAATCTGGTCTAAAATTTCTTAAGCTATCCATTTCCTTTAGAGCGTCATTATTACAGGGTTTTGTGCCTGTTAATTTGGTGCAATCAATTTCTTCAATTTGAAGGCCATCTAGAGATCGAACTCAACTTTCTCTTCATTCATAATTTTATCATTTGGATTGTTTACCTTGATTTAGGAGAAAAATTAATTAACTTGATTATGGCCCTGATTTGTTTACATTTCTTTACGAAAAACTTTAATTACTCATAATGTCATTGTTACAATTATTAATAATTGACTGATTATTGTATTGTCAGCTGGAATATACAACTGTGCCAAGTTTCAGAGCTATTGCCCATCTGCATGTGATTTAAAAATCGATTTCAAGATTTGAAAGTGACACGAAAGTGACATACAAGTGAAGTTAAATAAAAGCGCGTAAAAAAATGTTTGCCATAATGCCACATGGCTGAAGAATAGCGCTTACTTATTGTAACCCTTTTACGCCCTTGCATTGGAAACAGCATGGCATGTTGTCGCCTTGCAAAAGCGTGCGCTAACGCACGTCATGCAATTGTACTGTGGTGGTTTATGAAGACATTTTAAACATCATACTAATGCTAGTCCCTGCTCAACCCTCCTTAGCTCTATATCACGACAATGCCTGATAGACAGCGGTGGGCCTAGTCTTTGATCCCTGGAATTGAGACCTGTAACTCACATGAGCGAAAATTATTGCACGCGCTCCAAATTATGCTTTCAGACATGTGATCGATCACAATTTTCATTGGATTTACTTATACATACTAGGCTCCAGTTTACTATCTGAACAAAATTAAGTAGAATAAACTGTCTTCAGACTTAAAAAAAAAAATTATAAAATTAAAGGAAAATTGTTGCTCATATATTTTGGGGTGTTTCTTTTCAGTTGAATAATTAATCGATTAATAGCCTAAAATTATTTTAATCAATTAATTGATAAAGCATATTTTAATAGATTATTCCCTGTTTAGCAATGTTTATTTTTTTTTGTGTGCTTAAGTGTGAGAGCATTTGCTATGTAAGAGGTTTAGGATATGGAATTTGGCAAGTATGGTTACTAATAACAGGATGTTTGGTTGTAATTTTTCAGTATTTTCATTATATATTCAGGTTATGTTGCCTTATAACAAGTAAAATAAAGTCCTTAGTGACTGGAAAAAAAAGAACGTATTTATGATTTTTTATAATTTAATAAACTGTTCGAAATTGATTGATTAATCTTCTTTTAAAGAAATTTGATTAAGCGATTAAGATTGTTTAATCAATCCTTGCCATAAAATATACACTTACAGAAAGCGGCGATAGCGACACAAACCAGCAGACATACGGCCTTCATGTTGGAGATTGAAACTCGGTGAGAACTTGGCGAAGATATGCAGATAGGTCCGGTAACTCTTCTCGTTCTAGATGTGATCTTTCGGAGACTTGACTTGTCAGTAGCTGAAGTATTTTGGCTCATACTTGTCGGTTAATCGCTTATATAGGAAATATCACATCCGTGTTTTTAACTGAAAGTTCACCAACACAAAAACAGGCACATCCTTGTCCCCTAACCACCTTTGACACTGTCCCATTTTCCCCGACGGCCAGTACTCGTGTCGTTTCAATAAATATCCTGTATTTTTGCCAGTAATGTTAGACTGTAAAATCAGTTGTTTTTTTTTTTTTTAAATTACTCTGTAATTGTAAACATGTTTATAGTTTTCAGATATGATAATTCGACGCGGATAAATAAAAAATGGAACTGGATTTCTAAATTCTAAACATAAAAGCCCTCCCCCTGTGTTCTGTTGCTCATTAAAAAAAATATTTATTGTTATTTGTTCCTCATACAGCTTATGATTGGCTGAGCGGTTAAAGCGTTTTAATCTCGCAGCATAGTATCGGGTTGCGGGATCAAAAGCTGGCAGTGTCAAGCTCCTGTCTACCTGTATAATGGGTACTCTTGAGTTAGGAAAGGCAAAGGCTAAGAGGAAGGGAACTGATCATCTCACCTCATATAAAAAGCTGGACATAGTAAGGTGAACATTGCACTCCACTCCCACAGTTTCTACTATGGGACTGCCTTCATCTTTATTCCTCATATAATGTATGTAAAAATAACATATCCTTCAAAATTATAAATAGATATAGAAGATAACGACGATAAACAGGTTTTTCCTTTTTTCCGTGTATTGATGTCAAGTATCACATTTATTACATAAAGAACATGAAAGCAATGTAAATATATCACCATCACCTCTTTTTACGCTTCTTATGGATTCACCGCTGCAGATGACAACAGCGGTGGCATTGAAAGCGATTTACTTTACGAGATGATGTTGACAGTCTCATGTAAAAAAAGGTAGTCTCACAGCATATACTGCCGTTTGGGAGTGTAGTGTTAGAGACTTCACTATTCTAGGTCCAGTATCGAGAGGTGGTGTGACCAGTTTCCTTTCTTGCTGGATTTTTCTTTGTAACTCAAAGGAAAGTCAAGTACCCAGTAACAGCTGGATAGACTGGAGCGTGTCGATACCGTGAATCGAACCCGTCACCTCTGCCGCGTGAGACTAAAGCTCTAACCACTCTGTCAATCGGACGCTCCAGTCTCATGTAAAGGTATTTCCATAGCAAATACTGCCGTAAAGGAGTGAGGTGTTAGAGACTTCATCATACTAGGTGCAGCATCGAGAGGTGGAGTGACCATTTCCCCTTCCTCTGTGCCTTTTTCTTCCCTAACTCGAAGAGACAGATACCCATTTACAGTTGGGTAGACTGGAGCGTGTTGGTACCGCGATTCAAACCCAGCATCTTTGCCGCGAGAGATCAGAGCCAGTCGCCATGTTCATCCTCATTTCTGTCCGTTCTTAAGACACGACAGACGTGCCAGTCGCCATGTTCTTTTTTGTTGTGTGTCCTCAAAGACACCCCCCCCCCCCCCCCAGTCCCCCCCCCCCCCCCCCCCCCCCCCCCCCCCCCCCCCCCCGTTCCGAACTAAACAGGTCAGTGTAGAGAAATAAATTGGTGGAAATAATAAATGAAATGTCTGTTACCTTCTGTTTTCGAAGGCAGTGACATTGTGACAGTCTTTCTAAACAGTTCTTTTTTTTTTCATTTCCATTTGACCTAACTTCCCTTCCTTCTCCTCCTTATCATTCTCTCTGTTTGCCTTCCTCCTTTTTTCTCATTTCGTTCTCATCATTTTCTATGTCCCCCTTCTGTTCTGTCCATTTTACTCTTCCTCTTTGTCTTTTTTTAATTCCTCCTTTTCCATCTCCTTCCTTATCCCTTTTCCACTTCTTGTTCTCTTTTCTTCTTTCCTTTTTTTCGCCGTTTCCTCTTCATCCAACTTCCATGTCGTTCTTCCTTCTTGTCCCTTTTTTCTCCTCTTCCTGTGTCCCCTTTACCCCTCCTTCTTCTATTTTCATCATCCTTTGTTTTCTTTGCCTATTCTTTGTTTTTCCCAATACTTCCTCTAATGCTTTCTTCATTATAACCTTCTATTTTCTTCTTCTCCCTCCAGTGTTAGACTAAAAAACACACAGCGAAGATAACTATACACAGAGATGATAATGACGAGGAACACGAGGAAATACCTTGACCTGATGCCAAGCGACAAGAGGGTTTAAAGTCAGGGGTTGTTGAAATATCTATGCTCCTTCGGGAGCTAAAGGGTAATGACAAACTTTGTTTACACGTTTCGACTTCTACATGACAGCTAATATTTGCTGCTAACATACTGATAGCGATGGTACATGTCAAGGACATTTCTGTTTTCTTATGCTGACATAAATATGACATTTTTTATAATTATTTTTTCAAAATGGGCTGTTTATCTATTAAATTTGATACTCTTCGTTCTGTTAACTCTCATTACACAAGACAAAAAGTACTTTAAAAAAATAAATAAATAAATAAATAAATAAATAAATAAATATATATATATATATATATATATATATATATATATATATATATATATATATATATATATATATATATATATATATATATATATATATATATATATATATATATATATATATATATAATATATATATATATATATATATATATATATATATATATATATATATATATATATATATATATATATATATATATATATATATATATATATATATATACAGTCATGCGCCCCTTAACGTCCACGAAACGTTCTGTGAAATAGGACGTTATGCGATCTGGACGTTTGTTGCTGTCATTTTCGACGGAGTCATCTGTCAAGTTATTTGCTTATGTTTGTATCATAAGTATAATTGTGTCTTTACCTGCGATGTCAGGTTGATTAGGGGTTGTCTTCCCTTGTTTATTCATTCATTGTGTTTGACCTTTAGGGTCAGAGGTTGACAGTTCGGCGTAGGCCTATGGAAGGTTTTTTAAGCGGGAGTGAGATATACTTCCGGGAAGCCGGGAGGTCCTGTTTTTCTGAAGGGACCAAGAGTCCATTGTTTTTCGGGGAGAATCTTCGAAGTAACTGCTATGGCAGTTTTCCCCAGTGAATCTCTGTGCGTCGGGATGACGACAGAATTCCTTGTGTAGTTCTGAGGATTCATTTACCAGGTAATACCGACCTTTATGCATTATTACGCTTTTCGGTGGCAGAACATGTAAAGGATTACCTAGGGTGAACAGCAGCTCACTGATCCGCCATTTCAGAACTTATATATTTGTGCTCGAGGTAGCCATCCAAGACTGTTAGTCTTATATTGTCCAGAAATCCAGTGACGAAGATATATTGTGGGAGCCGCAGATTGGCGGAACTTCTATCTACAATAAGTATTACTGCAGGGTTGGTGATAACCTATTTAACAGAAGTACACGGCCGACGTTAGGACGAGGCCTGTGCTTCCGGCTATTATACTACAGCCTGATATGTGCAATTGGCAGGGAGTGCCAAGTTGCACCTGTGTGTCAAGGTAACTAAGGCATCTGACGCGTTTAGTCAGAGATGCCAAGGGCGACGCTACGAACTGTCATTATTGAAGAACTTTGCTATTGACCATGCACGTCTATTCTGATGTTTACCTTTTTGAATGCCAAATGTATACCTATCGATGTCAGGTCAGCATGACCTTGTTACACTGACTGTTCCTGTTGATATTATGTGTGTTCCCGTCAATAAATGTCTTGAAACATGCCTGCAGTGTCAAAGCATCCTTGATTACTGCATGTGAGAGTATGGGTTGCAGGATCTACATCTATACGAGCCTAAACACATTCGCGTCTTCATTCGCACCCACACTCAACTCATCATACGCTCGCACTACACATCTAACAACATGTAAACTGTCTTGGGCCAGTGATCACCTCAACAAGAAAAAAAAGACAGTTACATTTCTGGTGGACCAGTTACGTGGGCTCTTATGATACATTTCTTGTCGCCAATGTGGCCTAGAAACTTACATTTCTGATGGACCAGATCTGTGGGTTTAAAAAGAACAGAGCGAGCATTTGACATTATTGTTGACATTTATGGATTCAGAAATTTACATTCCTGGTTGGCTGTTACATGTATGATGTCTCCAGTTTTGTCGAGAAAGTTACAAGAAGGACAAGTACACATTACACTTCTGATCTGTGGGTCTAAGCTACACACGGGACAGCCGTAACACAGCGCTAATTCTACACTTGCAAGTTTTGGCTACAACAGGACAGATATAGGTCATCAACGGTTGACACAAATAAACAGTACGAGCATTTATATTATAATGCTACATAAAGCATAACAAGACAAGTACTGAAGTGAACTACTAGGCATTTGCTACGTGGACCATAACTGCATAGAAGGCGGGTTCCTATTGTAAACAGTACTGCGGGTTGTTACACGTTTCATTCAACAACAGACTTTTCTAGGTCAGAGCATTCAAGCTACATTGTTGGAGGTCAAGTGTCTGTAAACAGTACGTGAAATTGTAAACATTCAATGTGCAAGCCCTAATTTGAGAAGGTCATAGTAACTTTGGTTCGTGAATACCACTTTATGTTACAGTGGATTTGACGTTCAGTGCGCGTTTGACATTTCGTTTCTGTGTTCGCAAGGAGCAAGAAATTTATTTTAGTTTCAGCTGTGACTGAACTTGTTCTGCAACACATTGAAATTGATTGCTATATGTTTATGTCACTTCTACTGTTTTGTGTATTTTTCTGCGGGTTTTTCGGTTGGTGGGTCTTACGGTAAATATGCCACTTGATCGAGGCTTACTGTAAGCGGTCTGTAGGTGCAAATTTTCTTAATTTGGAAATTTGCTAGTGACAATTGGTCGCTATTGATGTTAGCTGTGATGTAATTGTACTTAACGTTGTTTTTGTAATATTTTGTCTGTTTTTCAGTTTTGATTGTCGATTTGTTTTGTTTGTATTCTGTAGGTCTCTCCTTTCTTGTGTATTTCTCTACACATTTTTGGTTAAAACAGTGTTGCCATTTGTATTGTTTTGTATTTTTGTCTTTGTATTTTTTTTTTGGTTGTACTACATTACTGTCATGCACAGTCTACATACACATACTTGGTCATGTTTTGATATTATTGATAAGGTAGACTCTTCATATAGAGTTTGTTAAATAATATTATATAAGATATTTATACAAGTTCTTTGATAAAAGACTTGTTATCTACAAAGATTGAGACAGTAAAATAAAGTGAAGTGAGTATACAAGTCTAGCATTTCAGACTTGTCTCCCATTGAAGTGGGATAAGGTAATTTATTTAATTTTTTTTCAGGTTTCTGATCTCATTAGACAGAATGTCTACATTGGATTTCTTCATCCAGCAAGGGTTGACCCTTGGTAAGTCTGGTAAAGAATTGGAAGAATATTCATCTGCTCAATTCGCCATTGCATTAAAGTCAGAAGAAAAGAAACAAAAAGAGGAAATTAAATTGAAAGCAGAAGCTGAACTAAAGAAGCTAGAAGCTGAGAATAGAAGATTAGAACTTGAAGAAAGAAGGTATCAAAGAGAGGCTGAGAGGAGAAAAGCTCAAGCTGCTGCTGAGGAGAGGAAAGCTCAAGCTGCAGCTGATGAAAGAAAATTCCAGATGGAAATGGAAGACAAAAAACTTCAAGATGATGCAAAGGGAAAAAAACTACCTTAAAACTGCTGCAGAGGAAAAAAAAAACTTCAAGCTGCTGCTGAGGCTGAAATTAGAAAAATGGAACATGAGGAAAGAAAACAGAAGATGGAACTTGATGAAAAACTCGCAATTTTGGAGTTAGAGAAATTGAAATTGGCGAGTACGGGTGCTCAGCAAACAACTTCGAGTACGACAAAGGAGTTTGTTAGTAGGATTAAATTGCCTCATTTCAATCCTTTAAAGGATGACGTAGCAGATTATCTAGATAGATTCCAATTTTTGTGCGATACGCATAACATAAAAAAGGAAAAATATGTTGAACAACTGATGCCATTTTTTACAGGTGACACAGTGACTACTCTTATGACAATAGACGAACATGAGAGGACTAATTATGATGTTGTCAGGGCAGCATTACTAAAGAAATACCAATTAAAACAAGAAGACTATCGTCTTCGTTTTAGGACAATGTTGCCAGAAAATGGAGTAGATTTCTCTGATTTTGTTACAAAGATACGTCGTACATTTACACGATGGGTTGAGTTGTCTCAGATTGGGAAAAAACATATGAAGGTCTAATGGACTTATTATTGCGAGATAAGGTTTTGTCATCTGTTAATGATTCTTTTCTTGCATTCCTTCATGAGCGTAAGCCTAAAAACTTAAAAGAAATGGAGGAATACTGTTGTCAGTATGCCACAGCACATCCCCATGCTACAGTTAGCAATTCTAAAGTGAAAGAAGGGTTGCCAGCTGCTTCGGCAACACCATATGGCCCTAATTTCAGAAAAAAATTTCAGGGTGCTCAACAAAATTGGAATAGGGGAAGTAATCAAAATTACACTCAGAAGCGGAGTAATCCAACACATGATGGTTCTTCGTCTATGCAGTGGAGACAAGATGGTAGTTCTCGTAATTTTAGTGGTAATAATTTGAGACACTTTCGTAAAGGCTATCCAAATAATAACTATTCAAATTTTCGAGGTAATCATTCTCGACGTCAAGATTATGACGATGGTGAATTTAGAAACCGGGATTCAAACCGGAATGATGAGTACAATAGACAATATGATCACAATTACAGGGGAAATGATAATCGAAATAATTACAGGGGAAATGATAGTCAAAATAATTACAGGGGAAATGATAATCGAGGTAGACCTAGGTTTAACAAAAAAAGACCTTACCAACAGGCAAACTCTGCGCAACAAGAGTTTGATGGAGCCTGTAATACAGTAAATGATAGTGGTAACTCTAGGGCTATCACTGGTTGTGCTTTCGATTTTGGGAGAGCAACTGAATGCCCCCAATGCTTAACATTGTTTGACTCATCAACTGTATCTACGCTAAGTTGTGGTCACCCTCTTCCTGCTCTACCTGCTACAGTTGCGCATGATGGGAGAGGATCTCTCATCTTACATAAAGGTCTAATAAATGATAGGCTAGTCTCAGTACTTTTCGATTCGGGATGTACTACCGTCGGGGTTAAGGAGTCTCTGATAGATCCTTGCTGTGCCACGGGAAAAACAATCAAATGTGTTACATTTGGTGGTACTATGGAAAGCTATCCTACTGCTATTATTAGGATTGACACTCCTTTCTTCACAGGAGATGTCCATGCATGTCTTCTTCCTAATCCTATTGCGGATCTTATAATCGGTCGTATTCATGGGGTTAAGGAATGCACCCCGCAACAAATTTCTAGTTGGGAAGAAAAAAACATTCAAACGGTCAATGCAGTGGTGACAAGAGCTCAAGCTCTTAATCCCCCAACTTCATCTGATAATAGTAATGAAGTTGATAGCCAAGACGAGCACTTGGTGATTTCCCATGACTCGTTTGTTAAACGTCAAGAAGAGGATCCTTCTTTGAAGAAATACTTCCTTCTTGCAAAGAAAGGGGATCCCAATCAAAATACGAATCACAAATCGTATATCACTATGAAGAATGGTATATTGGTACGAATGGTACAACACTCGGACAAGTCTATGCACTCGCAAATTCTTGTGCCTAAGTGTATGAGAGCCTTAATTCTTCGGCATGCACACGATTCTCAGTGTGCGGGACACATGGGTTTTTCCAGAACTAAAACTAGAGTCCTTGCGTCATTCTTTTGGCCATTCGTGAATAAAGACATCCGAATTTATTGCCGATCTTGCAAAATTTGTCAAGAGGTCAAGTCTAGGGGTCCGAGACATGCTGCTCCTATTCAGGCTGCAGATATTCCGATTCGGCCGTTTCAGAAAATGGCTATAGACATCATTGGTCCGTTCAAAATTAAGTCAGCCAGAGGACACCAATTTATCCTCACTTGCGTGGACATGTGCACGCGTTGGCCAGAGGCTATTCCTCTGAAGAGCATATCAACTGTCGATATCGCTGATGCTCTTTGGCTCGTATTTTCTCGTCTGGGATTCCCCGGAGAAATACTGTCGGATCACGGCACTCAGTTAATTTCGGACGTTATGTCTCAGGTAATGGCTACGCTAGACATTAAAAGGTCTCTCAGTAGTATTTATCATCCAATGTCCAATGGATTGGTAGAACGTCTTAACAGGACACTAAAGAACTTACTTGGCAAGATAACGGAGGATCATCCTGAAGATTGGGACAGGGTTTTACCTGCAGTCCTCTTTGCCTATAGAGAGGTTCCCAACGAGCATACAGGGTTTTCTCCTTTCGAACTTGTCTTTGGCGCGCAACCGCGCGGGCCAATGTCCTTGTTACACGATTTGATAACTTCCGATAATATTGACGATGATACACAATCGTCATATGAATATGTTATAGCTCTTAGAGAAAAGATTATCGAATCGTGCAGGTTAGCAACTTCATCTTCCGAATTTGCGAAAGAAAAAGCTAGGCGATTTGCTAATAAGAAAAGACGCCTACGTCAACTTTGTCCTGGAGACAAAGCATATGTCTTACTGCCCTCAAGAGAGAATAGACTTCTCATTTCTTGGAAGGGTCCATACACTATAGTCTCGAAAATTTCTGATGTCGACTATATTGTCGATGTGGATGGAAGGCATAAAACCTTCCATATAAATATGTTAACAGAGTTTATTGAACGTCCAGACTATTTACAGCCTATTTTCCAGGCGACGGACGACTCTCCAGTTCAACATGGTCACATCTCATCCCTGTCCGTTATACAGGATGAGGAAACTATTTTTTCTGACGTGAACTTACCTCTTCCTACGATTCCACTTATTTCAACGGAATCGTGGAGAGACGTTACAGTCTCTTCTAACTTGTCTTTTGAGGAACAACGTCAAGTATCCTCTACGTTACAATCATATCAGGATGTCCTTACCGACATTCCTGGACACACAGATGTCATAGAACATGACATCATACTTACTGATCGTAATCCGATCAGAGTAAGACCATACCCAATACCTATTCATTTTCAAGCACAAGTCGAGAAAGAATTGGATGAAATGATTCAACTACAAATAATTGAACCATCCACTTCAGCTTATTCTTCGTCGATAGTTATTGTTCGAAAGAAAGACAATAACATACGTCTTTGCGTTGATTATCGCAAATTAAATCAAGTTACGAAGTTCGATGCTGAACCTATGCCGTTATTAGATGATCTACTTATTAGACTTTCTAAAGCTAAATTCTTTACTAAACTAGACTTGTCGAAAGGTTATTGGCAAGTCCCATTGACGGAACACGCCAAACCTCTCACTGCTTTTTCGACACCTAGGGGTCTGTTTCAATGGAATTTTATGCCTTTCGGGCTTATGAACGCCCCAGCGACTTTCGTGCGCATGATGCGACGAATTCTATCAGATCGTGCAGATGTCATTGCATATTTAGACGACATCTGTCTTTTCAGCGATACTTGGGAAGAACACTATGTGGGTCTGAAGGAATTGCTATCTACTCTACGTGAGCATAGTTTGACTGCTAAACCCTCTAAAGCTTTTGTTGGGTTTAGTGAAATTTCCTTCCTAGGTCATCGAGTTGGTCATGGTCTGTTGAAGACAGAGGACCAAAACATTTCAAAGATATTAAATATCTCGGTTCCGAAGACAAAAAAGCAAGTGCGTAGTCTCTTGGGATTGATACAATTCTATGGAAGATTCATTGAGAATCTGTCCTCCATTATGGCACCACTTTCAACGTTATTGAAAAAAGGTTCTCCTAATATGGTGCGTTGGTCCCAAGAATGCCAATCTTCATTGGATCAGGTTAAGAATTTGTTCTCATCTCATCCTATCTTAAGACTACCGACGATTGATAAGACTTTTGTCCTTCGTAGTGATGCCTCTTCCACTGGCATTGGAGCGGCACTAATGCAGGAATATTCAGGAACTCTGCATCCTGTAATGTATATTTCTAGGAAGCTGAATGCGGCAGAAAGGAATTACTCGGTTTTGGACCGTGAATTGTTGGCTATGGTTTGGTCCATTCTTAAGCTACAAAGGTTCCTTCTGGGCGCGCATTTCTTTATGGAAACCGACCAAAAAGCTCTTACGGCTATGCAAAGTAAGGATTTGAAGAGCTCGAGATCTACTCGTTATGCTATTGCTCTTCAGCCTTTCCATTTCACGGTGCGAGCTATCCGTGGTTCGGATAATGTGATGGCGGACATATTGTCTAGATGCCCACATGATTCCAGTTAAATCTTGTGTCCTAGTTTTTCCTGATATATTTTCAGACTTAGGTCTGTCCTTAATATCATAATATGTTGTAATACAAATGTATTTGGATGATGTTTAGATAATTTAACAAATTTCATTTTGTCCATCCATCAGTGATATGTTGCTAAAATAGCATTGACATTTGTATATTGCTATGATTATATTATTTAGTAATGTTTGATATATGATTGGTATTGCCAGCAACTTAGGTTTCTTGAATGGTATCCCTTAGTTTGTTTGGCTTAAAGGAAATATTTTCTCCTATGTTGGGAGATGATTTGTACCCTCTTCTATTGTACCTGATATTAGGTTCATTGTTTGCATGAGCACAGAAGTGATACTGGTGCTATCTTGCTCATGAACATATTAAAAAAAAAAAAAATTGCATTTTTTTTTTTTACAGGGGGGTGGTAGTAATGTTGCTGTCATTTTCGACGGAGTCATCTGTCAAGTTATTTGCTTATGTTTGTATCATAAGTATAATTGTGTCTTTACCTGCGATGTCAGGTTGATTAGGGGTTGTCTTCCCTTGTTTATTCATTCATTGTGTTTGACCTTTAGGGTCAGAGGTTGACAGTTCGGCGTAGGCCTATGGGAAGGTTTTTTTAAGCGGGAGTGAGATATACTTCCGGGAAGCCGGGAGGTCCTGTTTTTCTGAAGGGACCAAGAGTCCATTGTTTTTCGGGGAGAATCTTCGAAGTAACTGCTATGGCAGTTTTCCCCAGTGAATCTCTGTGCGTCGGGATGACGACAGAATTCCTTGTGTAGTTCTGAGGATTCATTTACCAGGTAATACCGACCTTTATGCATTATTACGCTTTTCGGTGGCAGAACATGTAAAGGATTACCTAGGGTGAACAGCAGCTCACTGATCCGCCATTTCAGAACTTATATATTTGTGCTCGAGGTAGCCATCCAAGACTGTTAGTCTTATATTGTCCAGAAATCCAGTGACGAAGATATATTGTGGGAGCCGCAGATTGGCGGAACTTCTATCTACAATAAGTATTACTGCAGGGTTGGTGATAACCTATTTAACAGAAGTACACGGCCGACGTTAGGACGAGGCCTGTGCTTCCGGCTATTATACTACAGCCTGATATGTGCAATTGGCAGGGAGTGCCAAGTTGCACCTGTGTGTCAAGGTAACTAAGGCATCTGACGCGTTTAGTCAGAGACGCCAAGGGCGACGCTACGAACTGTCATTATTGAAGAACTTTGCTATTGACCATGCACGTCTATTCTGATGTTTACCTTTTTGAATGCCAAATGTATACCTATCGATGTCAGGTCAGCATGACCTTGTTACACTGACTGTTCCTGTTGATATTATGTGTGTTCCCGTCAATAAATGTCTTGAAACATGCCTGCAGTGTCAAAGCATCCTTGATTACTGCATGTGAGAGTATGGGTTGCAGGATCTACATCTATACGAGCCTAAACACATTCGCGTCTTCATTCGCACCCACACTCAACTCATCATACGCTCGCACTACACATCTAACAACATGTAAACTGTCTTGGGCCAGTGATCACCTCAACAAGAAAATAAAGACAGTTACAACGTTGTGCGAACACAACACTTTATACTTAGCAAAGTTATATGCGATACTGTAGTGTACCTGTAATGACTAACAAGCCAAGATACTGTACACATAGAGTACTGCATTTCAGCTAATGTGTTAACTGTGACTGTGGCAAGGTAATACTGTCCATATTAAAAATTTGCTAGGGCAAATAACCTCCTTCTACAATTAGATTATCTAGGGTTTCGACAAACTCTTCTGCTGCCTTAGCATCAGCACTCGCAGACTCACCACTCACTTTCACATTATGCAGCGAAAAACGTTGTTTGAAGTGTTTGAACCACACAGAACTAGCACTAAACTCGATATTATAGTCTGGTCCTGCTTTTTCTTTAAGCATTTCGAACCAGCTTCGTGCCTTAGCAGTGATCGTCATCGTGCTGAGGGATTCGTTTCTGTGTTTGGTCCTCAATCCAGGTCATTAGCAATTTTTCCATATCTGATATAGGTCCCTCTCGCATTTTCGTAAGCTTTGTAGCTTTCAGTGGAGCCAATCCTTTAACAGCTTGGATAATTTTTTCTTTGTTCTTAAGGATCGTCGTGACTGTCGAGTGCGACATGCCCAAATCACGAGCTATAGCATTCACTGGTTTTCCACCTTCGTGCTGTTTAATTACCTTTCATTTCACTTCCAAATCGATACTTGTCCTTTGTCTCTTGCTGCTGCTATCACTAGAACTGGTTTTGCTGCGTTTGGGAGCTATGATGCACTTCACGGTAATTATTTTTAGAAAGTTCACATTAAAATAACGATAGTAAGTGCAGTACAGTACATACATAGGCTAGAAACATAGGTGTTTATTATGACTGTTACGGGCCTCGGGACCCCAGTATGTTCTGGGTGCTTCGATGACTTCTAGTATTTGAGGATGACCAAGTTATTATATGCGTATTCAGTTTATAGAGTCAAAGTCCCTCGGGTTCTTATCACTTTTGTAGGATTCCGTAATACTGTTCGTTGGTATCGATAATGTCTGCTTTAACCCTTGTGATACATTATGTGCTGAACATGTTTCATATTAAATAGTCGACCCTTGACTGACCTGTATTAGTCTCTTGTCTTATTGATTATATTGGCAGTGTGAGATGCAGCGTGTTAAGACATTAATCATCACTGGTCATGATCAGTTGAATATTAACAGCATTTAACTCAACTCCGAATACGACAGTTGATAAGACCGTGATTTTTGACGACTCAAAATATTTAATTAGTAATTTCATACCATGAGCAGACACCAACTACATGGGAACAAAAGTCACATCACATTCATGTACGATCTGTAAGAGTTCTCATTATTTCATAAACACATGTTCACAATCTCTATCTAGAGTTCTGGTTCAAGGTCAGTTCCTTTTAACGGCCAATGTCCTTTGGCATAAATTCAGAGGCTAACTAGACTTACTCCCGTCGCTAGTTTATACAATAGCCTTTTGCACTAGACTTAACTATCCTGCTAGTTTTGCAATACACTTATTATGCTAGGCTTACGTCTACTGCTAGTCGTCTAATATCCGTTACACTAGGCTTACGCTTGCCGCTAGCTGTACAATATCCATCTATACTAGTCTTACACTATTGCTAGTACCGTAATGTTCCTTTGGCATACCACGCCAGGCTAATCTGCCATAATTATGCAAACTGCGTTATTCATACGACGACTTACGTTTGGTTCAAGAAATACACTGCTCAATTGGCTTCCCAGCCACACAATTAAAAAGTGGTTATACCACACAATATCAGTGGCAATGGCCACACTTCTGAAACACACTGCCGTACGGGTCAAAACCCACAAGTCGAATGACCTTACAAAGACATACGCGTCATGCATAGTGATATGCATACTACGTCGTTAATATATATTCAATTGCGATGTTCCATGATGCAGCAATCCGAGTTGGCCAAACTCAAATGCATGCACACATGCAACAATCATCGACATCGGTCGCGGATATATATCTCTATTCGATTGAGGTGTTCCATGATACAGCCATTCGGATCGTCGACAAATCCAAATGTCTGTAAGCATGAAGCAATCCTCAACATCATCCCCCTCACTTCCAAACGTGACACTTGTGGCACGGATGATAGTGATGGAGAAGACGCCCGTCTCCCGGACATATCAATATTAGTACTACCTACTTATAACTATCATAATCATTAAGTAGACACATTAAATTTTATAACATTAATAATAGCACTTGTCAACATGGTGACTAAAGAGTTAATTCAATTTCTTCTCAGAGAAGTTGCGCGATAAAAGATCTGCCAAGTTATTGTCTGATCCAGAAATAGGCAGAATCGTAAATGAAAATTCTTGAATCAACATGTACCATCGATGTATTCTAGCGTTACGCATTGTTCTAGCTGTTATGTAAGTAAGAGGACTATGGTCTGTCATAATGTAAAAGTGCGTGCCGATGAGATATCTTGACAGCTTCTCCAGGCACCAGACCATCGACAGGAGCTCACGTTCACCTGTCGCATACTTTTGTTCAGCCGGAGTCAGTTTCCTCGACACATAGAAACATGGATGGAGTGTTTCCTTGTAACATTGCAGCAAACAGCCACCCATGGAGTAACTCGAGGCATCTGATTGAAGTATGAATGGAATACGTATATTCGGTAATGACAAAATAGGTGCATTACTAAATAATTTCTTAATTGTTACCAAAGCGCTTTCGCAATCTTTGTCCCAACGTACCTTATTAGGACTACTGTAAACTTTGCTTTCCACTGTAAAGTTTCTTGTCCCAACACACACACTGTAAAATGTCAGTCTGTAAAGAAGTATCAGTTGTATACTGTAAACCTTCTGTAAAGTGTGGTGTGTTCTCCTTCCTCTGTAAAGCTCCACTATCAATCACTGTAGCATGTTGTTTGTGGTGCCACTACTGTATGTGTCCATTGTAGTGTACAGAGTTGTTGAGATCAGGCATGCTCCAGTCTACCCAGCTGTAAATGGGTAACTCACCCTAGTCCTAAGTTAGGGAAGGCAAAGGCAGCTGTAAACAGTAGTTTCCCTCTAAGGCTCCAGGGGAAGCAGGCCCTAAACTTGGTCACTTCAACCGACGCAGGATGGTGTATATATGGGTAGAAGTGTAGAGTGTGATTAACGCGAATGGTGTACTGTTCGTGTTCTGACCAATCTAAACACTCATTCACTTGTGTCTACAAGGCACCAATGCAGACTGCTGGAATCTTTGTTTACACAGTTTATTTAGACTCACACACTGGGACATTACGAGTAAATCATGGGTATGTTGACATATCAATTTGCAGGCATACATAGTAGATCCTATGTCATGGCACATTCATAAATAATAGGTAGTACATCAATGGCCGCATCCCCTATCTGACTAAGCGCGTCAGTGAAGGCGGATCGGTAAGTAACTAAAGTTGCTTTACGTCCATAGTTTATAGCATATTATGAAACCACGATAAGGGGTTTCTATCAAAATTGAGATCTCCTTGCCACTGTCCGAATAATAAGATACATGCCCCGTTCTTTAGACAGTGATCCAAAAATACGATGACAGGAATGTAACATGGCCGCCTCCCTGAGTTGTCGCTCACTCGCTCACAGGAGGATATATATATAAGCCAAAGTTAATTTGCAATACATATGCATAATTTCATAAAGTTCCTCCACACAGATCTACCGTAACCCAGTTACCTTACGTAGACATAATTACAGTATGGAGCCTGTCATCTCCGTCGACACAAACTTGACCCTAGCGTTGCGAAGCACAAAATTCCAGCTAGGCCTAACCGACCTGAGATCATCAAAACAGGGATGGAATTACCTGGAGTCCAAATCATACATGGTACCGTACATTAGGAAAGTCTCTAACACAACTCTAGTAGAGACACAATCTCCTACAGAAGAAAAACACTTCATAAATCATTTTTATTGAAGAATGTACCAGCCCTGGAAAAATGCGTACCCGCCATTGTCACGGTACATCGGAACTCATCACGACTAGACAAGACAACTCCTACTTCCGCTAGAGCGGTGTAACAAGAATATAGTCCTGCCTACCCATCCAAAATATACAATATAGGACTGATTCTACTTGTACTAATAATATGTAATACATATGAATTCAGGCCATAAACATAATAAGCAAATTAATCTATTTTCTGGCCCTAAGAAATAGGTACGGACAAGGGTGTCATATCCATGCGCCGAATTAATATCAAGAACGGTTACTCCTACAATCAACAGGGTAAAACAATTATGGATTATCTAGCCTTCCCCATAGACAGCATTTTCATACACAAATGAATGAATGTCTATATCTTTTCCATATTAAATAGCCATATCGATTTTTGTAATATGTGCGTCAAAATATGCACGCAACAGATTACCACACCCCTCGGGAAAAAAAATGGTATATTTTTTTTTTGAAATACATCTAGGAGCAACATACAATAGGCTCACAACGCACCAATAACAATGCGCAGATGATAAACATAAGTTTTCTGACCTTAGAGAAAGTACTTCTCTAAGTATAAATATTTCCAGAGAGGTGTCACCAACGCATACTACAATATTAGCAATGACACAATTTTCACATTAGTTTATACATAAATTTCATCTAAGATATCTTAACATCATGATCATCAAAGACGAAAAAACATTGAAAGATCAGCGGTGAATAAATATCAATGAACCGCTAAGTAGTGTTACAATCAATATATGATATATTACATATGTGTACACATTTCAACATAGAAACAACTGTATCAAAGTTGTATAACAGTTATGAATCATGTGGGCATCTAGACAAAATATCTGCCATCACATTTTCTGACCCACGGATAGCTCGCACCGAAAAATGAAATGGCTGTAGAGCAATCGCGTATCGCGTTGATCTCGCGCTCTTCAGATTTTTACTCTGAATAGCTGTAAGAGCTTTCTGGTCAGTTTCCACAATGAAATGCGCGCCAAGGAAAAATCTTTGCAGTTTAAGGATTGACCAAACCATAGCCAATAATTCACGGTCTAGGACCGAGTAATTCTTCTCTGCGGCATTTAATTTCCGAGAAATATACATCACAGGATGCAGAGTTCCGGAGTACTCTTGCATTAGTGCTGCTCCAATCCCGGTGGATGAAGCGTCACTACGAAGAATAAATGTCTTATCCTTAGAAGGCAATACTAGGATAGGTGAAGTAGAAAACATAGTTTTAACCTTATCCAAAGAGGATTGACATTCTTGAGTCCAATGGACTACATTAGGAGACCCTTTCTTTAGCAAGGAAGAAAGAGGTGACATAATGGAGGACAGATTCGGGATGAATCGTCCATAAAATTGTATTAGACCTAAGAGACTTCGCACTTGCTTTTTAGTCTTAGGAATAGAAATGTTAAGTATCTTACTTGTATTATGGTCTTCTGTTTTTAGGAACCCATGACCAACACGGTGTCCTAAGAAAGATATTTCGCTAAAACCAATACATGCTTTCGATGGTTTCGCTGTCAGGTTATGCTCGCGTAAGATCGACAATAGTTCATTTATCCCATTATAGTGATCGTTCCAAGTATCACTGAAAAGACAGATGTCATCAAGATACGCAATGACATCTGAGCGATGAGATAGGATTCGACGCATCATGTGTACGAATGTTGCAGGGGCGTTCATAAGACCGAAAGGCATGAAATTCCATTGGAATAGACCCCTAGGCGTCGAAAAAGCAGTAAACGGTTTGGCGTGTTCGGATAATGGAACTTGCCAATATCCCTTAGACAAATCGAGTTTAGTAAAGAAATGAGAATTCGATAGTCTCGTAAGTAGCTCTTCTAGTAAAGGCATAGGTTCAGCATCAAATTTAGTCACTTGATTCAATTTGCGATAATCCACGCAAAGACGTATGTTATTGTCTTTTTTTCGTACAATAACCATCGGCGAAGAATATGCTGATGTGGATGGTTCAATAAATTTTAACTCTATCATCTCATCCAACTCTTTCTCTACCTGTGCTTGAAAATGTATCGGGATGGGATACGGTCTGACTCTTATAGGACTATGGTCAGTAAGAATAATGTCATGTTGAATGACATCAGTTTGACCAGGAATGTCAGTAAGGACATCCTGAAATTGTTCTAACATAGTAGAAACTTGTTTCTGCTCTCCTGGAGATAATTCGGGAGAAATTGCAACATCTTTCCATGATTCATTAGAGTGAAGAGGAATCATTGGAAAAGGTAAATTTACATCCGAGAAACTCGTTTCCTCATCCTGTATTACTGACAGAGATGAGTACTGTCCATGTTGGACTGGAAAATCGTCAGTTGCCTGGAAAACAGGTTGTAAATAATCAGGACGTTCATGGAATTCCGTAAGCATTTTGATATGGAAGGTTTTACGCTTCCCGTCAATATCGACGATATAGTCAACATCGGAAACTTTTGATATTATATCGTACGGACCTTTCCAAGAAATAAGAAGTCTATTTTCCCTACAAGGTAGCAAGACAAATGCTTTGTCACCTGGACAAAGTTGTCGCAAACATCTCTTTTTATTGGCAAATTCCCTTGCCTTCTGTTTCGCAAATTCAGAAGAAGCAGTTGCCAATTTGCATGCTTCAATAATCTTGTGTCTAAGTGCGATGACATATTCATAAGAGGATTTTGTGTCATCGACAATATTATCAGCAGTTATAAGATCATGAAGTAAGGACATAGGACCTCGCGGTTTCGCGCCAAAGACAAGTTCAAAGGGAGAAAATCCTGTATGTTCGTTGGCGACCTCTCTATATGCAAAGAGAGCCGCGGGTAAAACCCTATCCCAATCCTGAGGATGATCTTCTGTTATCTTACCTAGTAGGTTTTTCAGAGTTCTATTCAGACGTTCCACCATCCCATTGGACATAGGATGATAAATACTACTCAGCGATCTCTCTATCTTAAGAGTTGACATTACTTGAGACATGGTATCCGATATGAGTTGGGTACCATGGTCGGATAATATTTCTGCTGGAAATCCCAGACGAGAAAATATTAACCAAAGAGCATCTGCGACATCAGCAGTAGTTATGCTCTTTAGAGCAACAGCCTCCGGCCAACGTGTGCACATATCAACACACGTCAAAATAAATTGGTGTCCTCTAGCAGACTTTATCTTAAATGGACCAATGATGTTTATCGCCATTTTTTGAAATGGTCGAATGGGAATGTCTGCAGCCTGAATAGGTGCATCATGGCGTGGACCTCTGGATTTAATCTCTTGACATACTTTACAAGATCGACAATAGATTCGTATGTCCTTATTCACAGCAGGCCAAAAGAAAGATTGAAGAACTCTAGCTTTAGTACGGGAAAAACCCATATGTCCAGCACACTGCGAATCATGAGCGTGCTGTAAGATTTTAACTCTCATATTTTTAGGCACAAGGATTTGAGAATGAATGGACTTAACGGAGTCTTGTACCATACGTACAAGTACGCCATTCTTCATCGTAATCCAAGATTTACGATTTGTATCCTTATTCGGATCACCTTTTGTTGCCAGAGTAAAGAATTTATTTAGAGTAGGATCATCTTCCTGCTGTTTTATAAAGGAATCATGGGAAATCTCCAAGGGATCATCTTGGATCTGCGCATCATTATCTTCAGAATGTGAAGATTGCGGCATATTAAAAGCTTGAGCCCTGGTGATTACTGCATTAGCAGATTGCATATTAACATTTTCCCAATTAGAAATTTGCTGTGGAGTGCATTCTTTCACTCCATGAATGCGACCGATGATAAGATCAGCGATCGGATTCGGCAAGAGACATGCTTGCACCTCTCCTGTAAAGAAAGGTGTAGCAATATTGATAATGGCAGTGGAGTACTTCTCCAATGTGCCACCAAATGTTACACATTTGACTATATTGCCTGTAGCTCGAGAAGGATTTACGAGTGATTGCCTCACTCCGATGGTAGTGCACCCCGAATCGAAAAGAATTGATACCGGAGTACCATCTATTAGGCCCCTATTAAAGACAAGAGCACCCCTTCCATTATGCGCGATTGACGCATGGAGCGCGGGAAGCGGGTGACCGCAGCTTAAAGTAGAAACTGTGGTTGGATCGAATAATGTTTTGCATTGCGAACACTGAGATGCTCTAGCAAAATCGAAAGCGGAATTTGCTACACTGTTGGAGTCTTTTTTATCATTATTCTGATTATCGGTGTCGTGGAACTCCTGTTGTGCAGAGTTAGCCTGGTAATACGATTTACCATGTCTTTTGTGTTGTGATCTACCTCGGTTATAATTGTCTCTATAATTATTATTGCCTCTGTTATAACCCCTATTTGGGTTTGAATCATAATATTCATGATCATAATCATCACGCTCATTATATTGAGTATCCCTGTAATATTGGTTTTTTTTTGTCTCCATGAAGCACTTGGGTAGTTCCTATAGCTACTCCCTTTTCGAGAATTTCTAACATTATGGGTACCCCTCGCGTGTCGAGGACTATCAGCCCGATTCCAGTTCTTCGAAGAAGAACCCTGATTTGAGTGGTTATCTTGGTTTTGATACTTATTCCAATTAACCTTTTTATCAAATTTATTTTTAGCTCCTTGGAATTTGTGTGAGTAATTCTGATTATATTCTGTTGCCGAAGCAACTGGCATACTCTCTTTAATATTAGAGTTACTAAGAATCATGTCAGGGTGTGCCGTGGCATACTGGTCACAATATTCTTCCATTTGCTTTAATGTACTAGGTTTACGCTCATGTAAGAACTCTAGGAATGATTTATTTACAGAAGACATGACCTTGTCTCTTAGCAATAAATCCGTAAGACCATCAAATGTTTTCTCTGTTTTGGATAATTCAATCCATCGTGAAAGTGTAATTCGTGCTTTTGAGATGAATTCTGAGAATTCTACACCTACCTCAGGTCTCATTGTTTTAAACAAAAGACGATAACCTTCCTCAGACAGCTGATATCTCTTTATCAAAGCTGCCCTAACAGCATCATAATTATCCTTGTCGGCCTCTTCAACAAAATATAACTTACTCAGAGAGTCCCCTTTTAGATTTTCAGACAACTGATTCACATACTGTGATTTGTCAACATTATGAGCTCGACAAGCACGTTCAAATCTATCAAGCCAAAATGCTATATCATCACTGGCAGAGTTGAACGCTGGTACCTTGACCTTGTACACAAAGGGTTTACCATTACCACCAGATGCCTGATTAACATTACTCATACATGTCAATTTTAATTTCTCTAATTCAAACTCATGTTCTCTTATTGCTTTTCTCTCTTCAGCTTCTCTATCTAATTTTTTTTGTTCTGCGGCAGCGGCAGCTTCTAATTTTTTCTGTTCTGCAGCAGCTTCCAATTTTTTTTGTTCAGCTCCAGCAGCAGCAGCTTCTAATTTCTTCTGTTCTGCATCAAATCTCCTTTCCTCCACTTGCATCTGCAATTTCTTTAGTTCAGCAGCAGTATCAGCTTCTTTTTCTAATCTTTTTTCTTCAGCTAGAGCTTTTCTCTCTTCAGCAGCAGCAGCAGCAGCAGCAGCAGCTTTTCTCTCTTCAGCAGCAGCAGCAGCTTTTCTCTCTTCAGCAGCAGCTTCTAATTTTTTTTCTTCTATTTGAAGTTTTCTCTCCTCAGCCGCAGCTTTTTTTTCCTCAGCAGCAGCTTTTCTCTCTTCAGCAGCTAATGCTTTGTCATGTTGAGCAACAGCCCATTGTTCTAAGTCTTTCCCAGTCTTATCAAGGGATTTTCCTTGTGCTATAAAGTAATCTAATGTAGACATTTTGTCTTCTTAAATCAGAAACCTGAAAAAGTAAATAAATTACCTTATTTCACTTTAATGGGAGACAAGTCTATACCATAGACTTAGTCTTAGTGAAAACTTGTATGGTTTATAATAACCAATGATAACTTGAGTACCTGTGGACAACAATAACTGTCTATCTCAAATACTGTGGGAGACAAGCCTTACAAAGGTCTTGTATACCCTAATGTAATCAATGATCACTTGAGTACCTGTGGAAAATCCTCATAAAGTACTGATCTGTACTATACTATAAGTGTATACAACTATACCTCCTATGTCATATGTCAACTAAAGACATTACAAAAGACAAACAAGAAAAGACAATCTGAAAACATTTGCAGAGATCAAATTAAATTAAATAGGAGAAATGAAAAAAAATGATCACAGAATCTGTGATGATAACTGCAATAAGATAACAAGACAAATAACGCCACAGTGTATAAACATAAGGGTGTAAAAAACTGAAATGAAACGAAAGATGAGACCTACAATTATACAAACAAATCAAACAAAAATAAAGAACAGAAAAATGTTACAAATACAAATATGAAACAGTCGTCACAACTAACCAAATATTTGCAAACTATGTTGCATGCAAATTTCAATTAAGAAATCGCTCCCTATAGAACGCCAGAACAAGACCAATATCACTCGGTAATTCCTGTTCTAGTCACCTCCCATCCAGGCCCGCAAAGACATAACAATCACACATATAAACAAATAATATATATAAACATAAATATATATAAATCATCAATGTGTGTATCATATCATGCAATGTGTTGTAGTTGCAATGTATTGTACTGTATGCTCAGTTTTAACAAATTAGACTACCACTTTATTGAGTAATAGATTTGCTTTCTAATTGTTACACTGTTCAATTTTTTTTGAGCACATAAGAAGATCCAACGATGAAATTTGCACATTCTGTTCAACATTGCTCTTCTATTACAGCAGGCTAAACACTCACTAGTTTAGGACACTGACTGTACTGTGCCAAATGTCAACAAGTGCTGACCCAGATATTGCTACACTTGTCAGAACAGGTCAAGCTGACATTGATTGTATAGCTGTCCTACTGGTGTTGATGTGGTCAAACAAATGTTCTTTCAACTGTAAAATGTGATTCTCAACATAAGACTGCGTAGGCTGGACCCAGGGATCTGGCTCACCACTGTAAACTTTGCTTTCCACTGTAAAGTTTCTTGTCCCAACACACACACTGTAAAATGTCAGTCTGTAAAGAAGTATCAGTTGTATACTGTAAACCTTCTGTAAAGTGTGGTGTGTTCTCCTTCCTCTGTAAAGCTCCACTATCAATCACTGTAGCATGTTGTTTGCGGTGCCACTACTGTATGTGTCCATTGTAGTGTACAGAGTTGTTGAGATCAGGCATGCTCCAGTCTACCCAGCTGTAAATGGGTAACTCACCCTAGTCCTAAGTTAGGGAAGGCAAAGGCAGCTGTAAACAGTAGTTTCCCTCTAAGGCTCCAGGGGAAGCAGGCCCTAAACTTGGTCACTTCAACCGACGCAGGATGGTGTATATATGGGTAGAAGTGTAGAGTGTGATTAACGCGAATGGTGTACTGTTCGTGTTCTGACCAATCTAAACACCAAGGCACCAATGCAGACTGCTGGAATCTTTGTTTACACAGTTTATTTAGACTCACACACTGGGACATTACGAGTAAATCATGGGTATGTTGACATATCAATTTGCAGGCATACATAGTAGATCCTATGTCATGGCACATTCATAAATAATAGGTAGTACATCAATGGCCGCATCCCCTATCTGACTAAGCGCGTCAGTGAAGGCGGATCGGTAAGTAACTAAAGTTGCTTTACGTCCATAGTTTATAGCATATTATGAAACCACGATAAGGGGTTTCTATCAAAATTGAGATCTCCTTGCCACTGTCCGAATAATAAGATACATGCCCCGTTCTTTAGACAGTGATCCAAAAATACGATGACAGGAATGTAACATGGCCGCCTCCCTGAGTTGTCGCTCACTCGCTCACAGGAGGATATATATATAAGCCAAAGTTAATTTGCAATACAAATGCATAATTTCATAAAGTTCCTCCACACAGATCTACCGTAACCCAGTTACCTTACGTAGACATAATTACAGTATGGAGCCTGTCATCTCCGTCGATACAAACTTGACCCTAGCGTTGCGAAGCACAAAATTCCAGCTAGGCCTAACCGACCTGAGATCATCAAAACAGGGACTGGAATTACCTGGAGTCCGAATCATACATGGTACCGTACATTAGGAAAGTCTCTAACACAACTCTAGTAGAGACACAATCTCCTACAGAAGAAAAACACTTCATAAATCATTTTTATTGAAGAATGTACCAGCCCTGAAAAAATGCGTACCCGCCATTGTCACGGTACATCGGAACTCATCACGACTAGACAAGACAACTCCTACTTCCGCTAGAGCGGAATAACAAGAATCTAGTCCCTCCTACCCATCCAAAATATACAATATAGGACTGATTCTACTTGTACTAATAATATGTAATACATATGAATTCAGGCCATAAACACAATAAGCAAATTAATATATTTTCTGGCCCTAAAAAATAAGTACAAACGTAAGCGCAATATCCTTGCGCCGGATCAATATCCAGAACGATTACTCCTATAATCAAAAGTGTGAATCAAACATGGATTCTCTCGCTTTCCCCATAGACAGCATTCTCATACACAAATGAATGAATGTCTATATCTTTTCCATATTAAATAGCCATATCGATTTTTGTAATATGTGCGTCAAAATATGCACGCAACAACTGCCTTTGGTCAACAGTGCGGACAAAGGTGTAGATAGTTGTGCGAAATGCGGGATTAACTTATGGTAATAGTTTATCAAGCCTAAAAGGCTTCTAACTTGTTTCTTAGTTGAAGGGGTAGAAATCTCTAGAATTCTTTTGACTGTATTGTCGTCAGGATACAGTTTGTGGTTACCTATGCGGTGACCAGGAAAGAAATTTCCTGACAACCCATTTGGACCTTTGAAGGTCGCACAGTCAAACCATGCATACGTAACGTATGTAGAAGAGAAGTTAAACCATCAATATGGTCTTCCCACGAGTCATTAAATAGGCAGATGTCATCGATGCACGTGATGACATCTTTACGATCGCCAAGAAGGCGGTGCATCATGCGCACAAACGTCGCTGGCGCATTCACTAACCCAAAACACATATAATTCCATTGGTAGAGCCCAAATGGAGTTGTGAAAGCTGTGTAAGGTTTGGCATTTTCGGCAAGAGGAATTTGCCAGTAGCCTTTAGAGAGATCTAGTTTGCTAAAGAAAGTAGCATTAGATCATTCTGACAAAAGATCATCTAAAAGAGGCATAGGCTCACCGTCTGTGATTGTAATTTTTTTCACTCGCCTAAAATCAATGCAAATACGTAAAGAATCATCCTTATTTTTAACTATCACCATTGGGAATGGATATGGTGATTCAGAAGGAGATATCACACCTAAATGTATCATCTCTTTTAACTCTTTCTCCACCCTATCTTTGTGGTGTAAACATATAGGATAGGGTCTAAGTTTGATAGGTTTATAATCAGTAAGAGTAATATCATGGGATATAAGCGATGTCTGACCTGGAAAGTCGGTGAGAACATCATTGAAAGAAATAAGAATATCCCGAACTTGATCTTGTTGTGACGAAGATAGTGAAGAAGAAATAGTCACGTCTTTCCAAGATTCCGATGATTGCAAAGAAGGTAGTTGAAATTGTAAAGGGATAGACGAAGTAGTATCTTCTTCATGAACAACTGCAAAAGAAGCAGTATGATGTGAAGAATCATCAATAGAGTTAATGACAGGAATTAATTCCTGTGGTCTTTCAACTGCTAATTTTAGCATGTTGACATGGAAGGTTTTGATTTTACCTCTAACGTTTACCGAGTAGTCAACATCTGTGACTTGTTTGATAACATCAAATGGACCTTGCCATGATATCAGTAATTTGTTATCGTTATGAGGTAGCAACAACCAAACTTTTTCCCCTGGTTTGAAGGATCTTAATATTCTCTTTTGATTATGTAATAATCTTGATCGTTGAGTGGCTGATTTTATACTCTGGGATGCATACGTGCACGCATCGATGATTCGTTGTCGGAGATCAATAACTAACTCGTAGCTGTTTCGAGTGGCAGTATCAATTGATGCTCCAATCAACAAATCCTTGAGTATCATCATTGGTCCGCGAGGATTCGAACCATAAACCAATTCGAACGGAGACCACCCCGTGCTCTCGTGAGGCACTTCACGAAAAGCGAACAGGGCCGCCGGCAGAAGCCTGTCCCATTCACGAGGGCATTCCTCAGTTATCTTAGATAACATCTGTTTTAGAGTGCTATTGTAGCGCTCGCACACACCGTTTGATTGGGGCCTATACGCACTACAAAACGAGTGGTGAACAGATAACATGGATTCTAAATCCCTCATGATGTTGGAAGTAAATTGTGATCCTTGATCTGACAATATATCCTCCGGAAAACCGATTCGACAAAATATCGAAAATAATGCATCAGACACAGATGCAGTTGTGATGGTTTTCAATGGTATGGCTTCTGGCCAACGCGTGCAAAGATCTACGCAAGTTAAAATATAACGAAATCCATTATTTGAAACAATTGATAACGGACCCACTATATCTACTGCAATCTTTTTGAAAGGTCTTTCAGGCACGTCTGTAATCTGTAAGGGTGCCGTATGGAACCTGCCCTTACGTGCTATACCTTGGCATGTTGTACATGATTTGCAGTATAACTTTGTATCTTTATTAACCCCAGGCCAATAAAATTGTGACGTAACACGAAACAATGTTCTTTTGATCCCCATATGCCCTGCCATAGGGGAGTCATGACCTGTTTGTAGGACCAATGGTCTGTATTCTTTAGGTACTATCACTTGATGTATAATTGTTTTGCCATCATCATAATATCTAGTGAGTATTGATTTCTTTATCTTGAACCATTGTTTAGCCCCTCTTGTGTATTTAATTGTTTTTTGTTCTGCTCGGCTAAACAGAAGGTGTAACAGTGCCAACTTGAGACATAATTGTATCTATTATAGGAAGAGGTGGTGTAGCCATGTCCGTAGCTAACTGTTGTGCTCTCGTTACAACAGCATTTGCCACCTGTGGGTGAGATTCAACCCACATTGCAATCTCCTCAGGAGTGCAATCTTTAACTCCTGGTATGTTTCCTATTATAATTTCAGTTATGGGTGCTCTCAAGCCGCAGGCATAGACAGTGCCTGTGTAAAAAGGAGTATCAATGTATACTCGTGCCACAGGGAAAGTTTCTATATTCCCACCAAATGTGACACACTTAACTGATTTGCCTGTAAAAGCAGAGGGCTCGATAAGCGAGTGCTTTATGCCTATCGTTGAGGACCCAGTGTCACGCAAAACTCTTACTACCTTACCATCCAATATTCCGGGATGAAATGTAAGATAACCAACATTTACACATGCCGACATTGTAGGCATACAATGACCACAATCAAGTGTAATTGTAGATTTTAATCTGTTTTTCGACTGACACTCATAACATGTATCATTCATTACCATACATGCGTTCGCATGATCATTATCATCATTACCTTTCTCCTTTTTGACACTGCAATTATTTGCATGTCTATGTTTATTTTTGTCTCTCGACGGAGATCTGGCATTACTTTTGTTATTATTGACTGACTTTTTATTGCTATAATAAAAATCAGTACAGTCATCCTTCCTGGCATCTCTACCATAAGATGATCTCTGTTTATAGTATCCTTTATGATGTGAATCATCATAATCCCTGCCTCTGTGATACCCACGATCATGAGGTGAGTATCCTCTATAACCTCGTCGATATGAATTCGAAGGAGAGCGATGACGACGGAAGTTATAAAAACCTCTGTCGGATTGATAATAATCTGAACGACAACGTCCATCAAAGCTCTTCGATCGAGGTCTCTGATCATGGTGTGCCGCGCACACAGGCATAGGATCTCGAATAGTCGATCTATGAAGATCTTTATTCTGATGTGCGGTCTGATACTGTCTTCCGAGTTTTTCATACTCATCGATAGAGTTAGGATGTCTTTCCTGTAAAAATGCTTCTAATTCAGTGCTGCATGCGGATAAAACTTTATCTCGCAGCATGAGATCTATAACACCTTCATATGTTTTATTTATACCAGATAGATCAATCCATCTGCTAAGGAAATGTTTAATAGATGCAATGAATTCACCAAAATCTGCATCCTTGCTTGGTTTAGCCGCATGAAAACGATCTCTGAATCCAGACTCAGTTAACTGGAAACGTCTTAGTAATACCTCTTTTACGACATCGAAATCGCTTCTGCTCTTTTCATCAAGACTCATGAAACATTTAAGTGAGTCACCAGTCAAAAAATCAAGTAAAAAGACTGCTCCATCTTTCCTTGGGTATGTTCAGAGCTGTGACCTTGATGATGAATCTAGATATGAAAGAGTCAACACAATCGCGAGTTTGGTCAAAATGTGGCATTTTTAACTTAGGATAGAAGATATTTGTACCAGCCACAGTCTTAGTCTGTTCAGACTGCACTTTAGCTAATTCTAAAGCTTTTTCTTTTTCTGCATGAAGTTTTAAAGCTTCCATTTCCATGGCATTTTTATGGGCTTGATCCAGTTGCATAAGTTCCATTCTCCTTAATTCCATTTCTTATCTTTTGTTTTCTGTCTTTTTCTTGTTGAGCTAATTCTTTATCTCGTTGAGCCATTTTTTATCTCGTTGAGCCTTTTTCTTCCTTGAGCTAATTCTTTTTCTTTCTGAATTCTCTGTCTTTCTCTTATTGAGCTAAAGTCAATCGTTCTAATTCCAATTTCATGGATATTTCTTTTTCCTTCAATTCCCTCTCTTGGGTTAATTCAAACCTCCTAAGCTCATCAGCTCGTTTGGTCATTTCGCGCTGTTCCATTCTTTCCAGACGCGATAAATATTCATCATATTTCGTATCTGCAAAACTTTGTAGTTCCGCTCCTGATTTTCCAATACTTTTTCCAATATCAATGAATTCCTGTAGTGTAGACATGATAATAGGTTTCTGAGTACCTTCAATAGTCTATAATATACACCAGGACTATAGAACTTACTATAATATGTACATGAATATATTAACCAATAACAAACAAGTTCCAAGAACATGTGACAAAGACAGTGAAAACAATCAAATGAGTTACAATGAAATGATTTTTCAATTATACGACAAAAACTTTACACTTTTAAAGTAAATAAAGGAGACTTATACTCAGTAATCAGTAAAAGAAAGAAAAGAATTTACATCACAAAAATATAACAAGACAAGTCGTCTTAAACGAACGTGTAGACAAAGAAGTTTTAGATCACACACGACAACAATTGTCAACAGTACTGAAATTAGGTTACGTAAATAAAGAGGACGTAATTCACTTGACGAAACTGCTAAGTACACAAAATATGGTTATATTGCGAACTGAGGAAACATTTATATCCTGACTCGAAAGAAAAAATATAATCAGTCAGATCCTCAGTCAGCGAATATAAGCATGCAAATCTAATAGAAATTAACATTCACTGACGTTTTCCTGGGAAAATTCCAGTAAATATTAAACACGACGAATATACAAATATACGAATAAACATGAATGGGGGAACACAGATGCTAGTAAAAAAGTAAGTAAAGTGACGATGAACTGTAGACCAAAGCTAATGCAAGGACAATATGATAATGTTCAAGCGCCCAAGTAAAATCAAGAACTTATCTGTTTAGCTGTCCCTCTGAGAAATACATGAGTGCATGTAATTCTAATCCTAGTTCCGAACCGTGTCTTCAACAGCTGTAGTCCATTGATTGAAGACCTTGACCTTCGCAGTAGGACAACCGTTTGAAAGTATTGCTTCGGTCTTCGAACGTAGTTTCTTCAATCGATCTGCGTCGCAGCCTCAGATGAATTTGATGAAGAGATACATTCTCCACTGGTTCAGGTTCTCGAGTGGAAGATTACCGTTCTATCTGCGTGAATCAGTCTCTTTGGTGGAAGAAAATTCGGATTCTCTCAGGCAATGTTGTCTGCTAGTGGTGATGGCATCGATGTAGTGACGTCACTTTCTGTCCTGCGCATTTCAGTTGCCAGTTAGGCTTGAATGAATGATTTTACCTTCAAAACGTTCATCATCAGTTTAACTTTCTTCGATACTTGAAGGGGGGAATCCAGTATTCACGAAATCCAGACACTTTCTGACACCAGTATGTTACGGGCCTCGGGACCCCAGTATGTTCTGGGTGCTTCGATGACTTCTAGTATTTGAGGATGACCAAGTTATTATATGCGTATTCAGTTTATAGAGTCAAAGTCCCTCGGGTTCTTATCACTTTTGTAGGATTCCGTAATACTGTTCGTTGGTATCGATAATGTCTGCTTTAACCCTTGTGATACATTATGTGCTGAACATGTTTCATATTAAATATTCGACCCTTGACTGACCTGTATTAGTCTCTTGTCTTATTGATTATATTGGCAGTGTGAGATGCAGCGTGTTAAGACATTAATCATCACTGGTCATGATCAGTTGAATATTAACAGCATTTAACTCAACTCCGAATACGACAGTTGATAAGACCGTGATTTTGACGACTCAAAATATTTAATTAGTAATTTCATACCATGAGCAGACACCAACTACATGGGAACAAAAGTCACATCACATTCATGTACGATCTGTAAGAGTTCTCATTATTTCATAAACACATGTTCACAATCTCTATCTAGAGTTCTGGTTCAAGGTCAGTTCCTTTTAACGGCCAATGTCCTTTGGCATAAATTCAGAGGCTAACTAGACTTACTCCCGTCGCTAGTTTATACAATAGCCTTTTGCACTAGACTTAACTATCCTGCTAGTTTTGCAATACACTTATTATGCTAGGCTTACGTCTACTGCTAGTCGTCTAATATCCGTTACACTAGGCTTACGCTTGCCGCTAGCTGTATAATATCCATCTATACTAGTCTTACACTATTGCTAGTACCGTAATGTTCCTTTGGCATACCACGCCAGGCTAATCTGCCATAATTATGCAAACTGCGTTATTCATACGACGACTTACGTTTGGTTCAAGAAATACACTGCTCAATTGGCTTCCCAGCCACACAATTAAAAAGTGGTTATACCACACAATATCAGTGGCAATGGCCACACTTCTGAAACACACTGCCGTACGGGTCAAAATCCACAAGTCGAATGACCTTACAAAGACATACGCGTCATGCACAGTGATATGCATACTACGTCGTTAATATATATTCAATTGCGATGTTCCATGGTGCAGCAATCCGAGTTGGCCAAACTCAAATGCATGCACACATGCAACAATCATCGACATCGGTCGCGGATATATATCTCTATTCGATTGAGGTGTTCCATGATACAGCCATTCGGATCGTCGACAAATCCAAATGTCTGTAAGCATGAAACAATCCTCAACAATGACTATCAAGACATGTACTGTATTATATGTTATATATGTACTGTACTATTATACGCCTGGCATTGCAATCGCTTGGTACTGTTTACAAGAGACATGAGATACACATGTTGCGCGCGGGAAGCTGTTCCTTTCGCTACGTCCGTTTCGTCCTGTTCTCCGATCGGGATTTCTGAACTCTATTATAACCTTGTGGGACCACGGACGTATATGCAGTCGGACGTTGTCCGAACGGACGTTATGCGGCGCATGACTGTATATATATATATATATATATATATATATATATATATATATATATATATATATATATATATATATATATATATATATAAAATATATATAATATATAATTGTTTTTTCTATCTTTTTAAAATCAGTTTATGTGTTTGTGTATGTTGAGGAAGAATCGAAAACGAAAACTGAAGTCGTAGTTTGTATTCTACCATTATAATGAAGACATGCCTGCTAACTCAATATAATTATAGCGCATTATAATTATAGCGTAAGATATAGCCATATTTTTATTGCTGTTTAGTCTGTATATGATATGCGTCCTTTAGCCTGTAAAATTACAAGATCCCATTTGTTACATTTATACACACTTGTTTAAAAGCAGTGGTTTGAGCGCAAATAACTGAGCCATTATATCAAAAACAAAAAACAGAAAATAATGGCAACTATTATAAGATGCGGTCCTTTTGGGAAGTATTAAACTCCTGTAAATTACAGAAAGATTCATTACTTACATTAGCATATCATTTTCCATTAAACTTTCTAACCGTGAAGTTTGGAAGATTGACGAGTTGATTTAGCTAGCCTATTGCTAGCCTATTATGTCCCAAGTTTCTTCTAATTCTCGGTCCTTCAGAGATTGTCTAATGTTGTCCTCCAAGCAGACCCTGTGTCGTCCTGGAGGTCTGGATCCCTGGCTCTTAGCCACCCATACCTGCCGTGGCAGCCGATCTTCTCCTATTCTGCAGACATGGCCAAACCATCTTAGTTGGTAGAACAATTATTGATGGTCCAAACGACAGAAAAGTGGCAGTTCACATTCATGGGCGAGTAAAATACTCCCGAATAACTTGGGATTCTTAAAGATGACCAGATATAACTTGCACTCCCCGTCATGACGACAGATTATAATGATAGCTTACAGCACTACATGATTTCAAATTAGATGACGAGTTGTATGCTTTCACACTTGCCAAATATAATGATCTGGTCACGGAATAGTTGCATGTGGAGTTGGCAGCAAAAGTCATAGCTGTAGATACAGATGCTAGAGGTTTTGTATTGAACCCGTTAAATGGTCTACTCAAACAATTTGAGATGATCTGACAGTCAAGGCCACTTAGGAGACTATGACACTGCTACAGCGACCTCTTGCTGACTGTGGAGCAACCGCAATGGTGTTATGGAATAAGAACAGTGAGTTTTTATAGAACAAAATTTAAAACTTACACAATGTCCTCGAGTTACCCGAAGGGATAACAGCAGAAGTAAGTAGCCAGTTTAGAACCATGCAAGGTTGATTAGAGAAAGAAAGAATAGGCATACAGTACCCTCGGGTATTTGGTAGAGGGAGACAAAAATGAGATTTTGCACGGAGCTGTGACATCGTCATGTAAGACAAACTACTAAAGAAACAACCGCTGCAAGAGCTGGTGAATATTTTGTGAAGGTTTCCTGCAAGGAAAAAAGCTGCAGGGGGATGGGGGGGGGGGGGGGGGGGCCCATGCTCTTTACAGAGTGAAAAGGAAAATCATAATGATGATGATAATGATGATGGTTAAATATCGTATCTGGAAATTGCAACTAAGGTGCAATGTGTTGAAATCCAAAAGCAGTTTGAACAAATCAACAGGAGGATAACACTAGACAGTCATGACCCAAATATGACCACCCCCGCGCATCCTACAGAGTGTAAAGGAGGTATAAGGACCGATAATCTTGTCTGAAGCGGGGATGATGATGATGATGATGATGATGATGATGATGATGATGATATAATCCCTTTATCTGTGAGCAGGTAGCCCTTGACAGCCCATTGCCTCTCTGACAAAGGTGCAAGTCTTCCTCAGTTGTTGTGATGATGTGTAGAGTGTATTGTGGATGTTTGGGTGCGATGGGAGTAGCTGGTGTCGCAGGACAGTTAGTCTTGGGCACTGTAACAGTAGGTGTTCAACTGATTCCTCATGGTGGTGGCAGTGCCGACAGTTTGGTTCCCGTAGTGGGTCTATTCTATTTAAATGTTTATTGACGGGGGCATGGCCTGTTCTCAGCTGGAAAATTAGACTCTGATCTCTTCTTTTCAGTTGTTTAACTGGATCTTGAGGGTTTGGTTTAGCTTGATGTTTGAAGAATGGACGCCCTGTCTGGGAGGTAGCCCACTGGTTCAGTCATTCATGACTGTAATTGTTTACAGTGTGATACCTGATGGGAACTGGAGCAGTGCTGCTCCTCTTTTGAATAGTTTATCGGCTTTTTCATTTCCTGGGACTCCGACATGCCCAGGGATCCACTGGAGTATAGCTTTGACGCAATAGGAAGTGAACAGTTGGTCAATTATTATCAGGAGACATTTTGCTTTCTATGGCTTGAAGTGCTGATTTTGAGTCTGAGAATATAACGATATCCTCAAGTGGAGTGATGCCACTTTCAAAGTCTGAGATTATCCGGCACAGTGCTTTTTTTAGTGCTGTTATTTCTGCATCATAGCTGGAACAAATTTCTCCGCAAGGGCCAAAGATGCAAGGGTGATCTTCTGGGTGCAGGTTGAGATATTTATCACTGCGCCATATCCAGCATTGGTGGTAGCTTTAAATGCAGATCCATCTGTGTAGACATGGATGATGTCTTGTGAATATGAGTCTATAGTTTCTAAAGCGATGGTTTTCAGTAGTGGTGCTAGTGTTCTTGTCTGCTGAGGAGTCAGAGAGTTCAGTTCTTACTGTAGGAGTAGTTGCCTGCCAACAAGGTGGTTCATTATTGATAGTTACCATTGGCTTTCTAACTGCTGCTAGCTTCTTTTGCATTTTTAAGAAAAGATGTCTTTTGTGTTCTGTGTTTTTGGTGCCACTTCTATCATTTTCCTATTCTCCTCCTTTGTGTCCATTCTCAGATACATTTCGTATGTTTCCACAGCTGAACGTTCTCTTCTTAGGTTTAAAAGTTCAATATTGGTGTTGTTTTCGCATGCATCTGTCGGCGTTGTCTTCATGACACCCAGTGGCGGATTTACTATGAAACTGATGAAGCTTAAGCTTCAGGGCCCCTAATCCCGGAGGGGCCCCAAAAGCGACTTTAGTCCACATTGCTTAAAAATGTTGGGTCTACTGTATAAGAAGGGGTATTTTTAAAAAAATAATTATATTAATAATATAGTGTAATTCAATACAAAATAATAGTTAAAATAAACATTAAAAGGTTATTAAGGTATCATGTAGGCTAGCCGTAAACGAAAAAACGCTTTCTCAGAAAGTAGATCTAAAATTTTGTCTTTTCAAAACATGCTACAATAGTCGAACGACTCAAATTGATTAATTTGTTGTATATATTTCAACAATCCCAAAGTTTGAGAGTCAGTAGCACAGATGTTGTAAAGGTGGAGTGTTACGGTGAGTTGGCTGTTCTGCTGTGGCTAATGTAGTGTTTTCCCCTTTTTAACAGAGGTCAATACCCTAGTGGAATAACAATGAGTTCACGAACGTACTTAAGTGGATACCAAAAACGCAAACTCAAGGAAAAGCGATCTGACGAAATCTCTAAATATCAAAAACTAACAAACTATTTGGCAATGTCAAGTTTGTCAACACCTACAGTTGAAACAAGCCAAGCAAACACCGTTGAAGCCACTGATAGTGCACAAACTGTGAGAGCTCTTTCTAGCAATATTCAACCCACTGTTGACGCTTTTAATACAGATGACGATCACAGTGGTCAACATGAATGTGCCGCGGAACAAGCAGAGACTGAGCAGAAACATAAAACAAGAAGCGAATTCAGGGATTTCAAAGAATACAGTGACCTCGAAAATTGGCCCATAACAGTTGATAATGATTTCATAGAGAATTGTTTAATGCAAGACAGGATTTTTTCAAAATAAAAAACCAGATGATGTATATACCGAATCAAGCAGGGTTTAGAAGGAGCAAAACAGAAGTTTCTCAAATAAATATTTTGAAGAAAAAAAACGGCAAGACTGTGAAGAGATCATGGTTAGTTTATTCACAGAGCAAAGGCTGTATATACTGTTTTGTTTGCAAACTCTTTTCTAAATGCCAAACATCACTTACAACAGGTGGGTTTTCTGACTGGACGAATGTACTCAGAACTCTGGAGAATCATGAAGACAGCATGGAACATAAGAGGGCGATGTTGTGTTGGATAACAAGAAAGTCAAAAAAACACTGTGGATCAGCAACTTGAAGAACAGATGACAAAAACCATACAGTACTATTTTGAAGTACTGAAATGAGTTGTTGCTGTTATAAAGTTTTTGAGTGAAAGAGGTTTGGCATTTAGAGGTCATGAGGAGAAGTAGGGCTCACCAAATAATGGAAACTTCATGGGGGCCATTGAACTTATTGCAGAATTCGATCCATTTTTACATGAACATCTCGAGAAATGTAAAAATGAAAGAGTAAATGCTACTTACCAATCCAAAACCGTGTATGAGAAAATGACATAAATTATGGGAAAACATGTGCAAGATGAAACTGTGAATCAAATCAACAACCTAGACACCAAATACTACTCAAACTGTGAATCCAATCAACAACCTAGACACCAAAAACTACTCAAACTGTGAATCCAATCAACAACCTAGACACCAAATACTATTCTATTATTGTTGACTCTACGCCTGACCTGTCACATGTTGACTAGCTGGTAATTGTGGTTCGACACTGCTATAATTGAAAACCCTGTGAGAGATTTTTAACATTTTTACCGACAGAAAGCCATTCATCAACGACTTTGTTCAACAAAATACAACAAGTCCTGGGTGAACATAAGCTTTCACTTGAACATATCCGTGCTCAGTCCTACGATAATGCATCTAACATGAAGTTCTCGAAGAAAGGGCTGCAAGCACTCTTTAAAAACATTAACAGGTACGCAGACTATGTTGCATGTGCAGCCTGTGATGAAGTACTGAGATTCTGTCTTTCAAATGGCCCATTGATAAGGTCGTACTGGACATCACATTGATAAAGTTTTTGTTTCTCGCACCAGATTAGTATGGACTGGTTTTTTTTTTTTTTTTTTTTTTTTTTGGATAAAGCTCGTCCAGTCACAATGTTCGGTAAATAGGTCAGGTTACCGACTGTTGGGGCCCCGACAAGGTGTACTGTTAAGTGCGTATATACTGATCAATGGGTGAGTGTCAACATCAATATAGACAAACGCGAATGGATGACAGTTCGACAGGTGCACAGGTCACTCACTCCAATCACAGGTGGAAGTCAAGGATGGCTGGACTACTGTGGTCGTTTCATATTATTTAGTAGGACGTACACATGGACAGTACGAGCATCGTTACAGGAATACAAGTCGACATAAACAGCATAGTGTTGATTCATGGTCTACCATCATAAATTAGCATTCATGTTGAATAACATTGCAATGGAACATCTGTAAACAAGCACTTAGATTTCCATTGTTTATAAATACAATCATCAGGCCTTACTGACCGAGCATGTCAGTTAATAAATACTGTTCAAACTTGACTCCTAAACAGGACCTCTTTTCTACCGAAGATTCCTTTAGGTAAATTACAGCAGATCTATGTGAAGATAATGTTAACCCACTAGTATTGGGTTTTCTTTATAACTGTGATCTCTTAATCATCACCTGATAATAAGGGGGCATTCCCGTTCTCTGATTGATGATCGACAATAAGTAGGATTCCAAAATGGCTTCTGGTTCCCTGTTGAGCATCGCTCACTATACGGATGTATAGCATATCTTCAATAGACGCTTTGTGCATAAACATAAATTATTCTACCAGAATCAGCATATTCTGTCCTCATAATTGCTGCATATAAACATATTCAGTGCTGCTAGATAACATGTCGTCCCGACATATGTATACATAGGTAAATTCATATCGACGTCTGCCCATCTGAGACTAGGAGTGAAAGAGTTCAGTGAACAGTTCTTTACCTTGCCATACGAAATATACTAGCAAACACAAACACTCTCCTGGCGTTACTGAATCAACATTGGGGAACTCATGGATTTAGCAATCCTAGAAGAAACTATCTTCGTCCCCATAATCAATCGAAGAGATCACAAACTTTGGACAGGTCTAAGACATGACATCCCGCCAAACTCCTTCATCACCGAAGAACCGTCTAACGTCTATTCATGCGCCGAAAGCACCTGACCCCAAAGTACAGTACAAGGAAAAATAGTTCCACTTAAACATACCAAGATATCAAGATATAAGACATACTCGTCTGAAATAGACACAGAGTAAACATAGACTTGGCCCATAAACATTCTTGCATAAACCTAAACAAGAACAATCTGTTTTCTGGCCCAACAAGGCACAGACTAACAAAATCCAGATTCATACGCCAAATTCGATCTCCAGGGGAGATAATCCATATAACAACAGTATCAATCAATAATGGGTGATCTATCTTTGAACAGGAAAGCATCCTGATTCTAAAAACAAATACCTTCTCTCCGACAGATAAATATAATAATAAATATCTACATTGTATATATATATATATATATATATATATATATATATATATATATATATATATATATATATATATACCAGTAATCTGTTGGTAACACCCATGTCTTTTTCTCCTTGCATTATTTACACTGTTTTTAGGAGGGATTACAAGTAATCCACCCCATGTTTCTTCTCCTTCTATTATTTACGTTTTTTTTCAGAGTGAGACTACGATGGAGTTTTATCTTATCTGCATTATGTTTCTTCTCTATGAATAGTAGGTGGTGTTTAGTGTTGTTGTGTAGGGAATTGTTGCAGTTTTATTCTAGAGGAATGACTGTAGAGCCTAGATCAGATTTGCACCAGTTTTAGTCTTTTTAAAGCTATTGCGTGCAATAGACGTATTTTTCGGGAGTTAAATTATTTTCGGCCATTTTTTCGCTTCATTTAGCAGTAGAGGGCTGAGCTTAATTCCCGATCCTTTGTTTCAATTGGGGGGGGGAAGGGGGGGTAGTGACCTTTAGCACGCGCTAGCAGTAACAAGCCGAGTCAAAGTTGTTTACAGTTTTGATTGGCTGAGATCAAACTGCATTGAAAGGCAGCCCGATCATTGGGGCTTAGAATAAAGCCGCGCAAATGACGTCAGAGGTCAGCGCGGGGGTCTATGATTACACTAGTCAACAACCAAAATGTACCAGAAATGAAGGAAAAATGAAGCTGATCTTAGCTAATTTTGGTGTGCTGAAAACGAAAATGACATTAACTCTTTCAGTCCCAAGCAAAAAAGTGGGTTTGGCCCAAGCAAAAATGGCCACCCCAGTGCGTTTTAAAATAAATATCTCCAAACAGAAACACGTTCACTCTTAAACACGTGCGGTATTTAAAAGAATGTACTTGCAGACGGAAATGACATTTTGGGTGGTTTGTGGGTAGTTATAATTAGAAACAGTCTCAAACAGAGGCACATATACTAAAGGCTTTTTAAAGTTGATTGGGCCAAGCGCGTCTAACCCATGAGCCTTTATAAAGTCGATTGGGACTTAAAGAGTTAAAAAATGTTGATTGGCTCTAGTTTTCAAGATATATGCTACTAGTTTATTTAATTACCATCAATTTATATATATGACGCAACTGTTGTTGGCGATTGCATAATTTTTTCTAATGATCAATAAAAATGTAACTAGAAGTTGATGATGCAATCCTACCTATGATTACATCACCTTTGTGTATAAATATCTTATCTCTGATAAAATGTTGCCATTAGTTAGTGCATTTGTCCTTATCAAAAGTATCGTAGTTAGAAATGGCTAGGACATGTGTGAACAGTGCTAATAATTTCTGTTATATATGTGGTGAGGTGACATTTGTATCACAAAAATGAAATATAACTAAAGTGATTAAGAAGGCGTACAGTTTGTATTTTGGCTGCAGAATAGGAGATCAAGATAAGAGCTGAGCGCCACACATATGCTGCAATACATGTGCAGCACATCTTAAACTGTGGTTGACTGGCAAAAGGCAAGCTATGCCTTTTGCAGTCCCAATGATTTGGAGAGAGCCCATTGATCATCTCAACAACTGTTACTTTTGCATGGTCCCTCCAATTGGGAAAGGCATATCAAAGAAGAAAAAATAGACTCTGGAATATCCAAACATCCCCTCTGCAATACGTCCGGTACCACATGACGATGACCTACCAGTTCCCAAAGTGCCAGAATCATTTTCAGCTGCTTCCACTGATGAAGAAGAGGACATTGATGGTCCTGAACCATCAATCTCAAGCGACCCAGATTTTGAGCAAACTACATCCACTAAACCACACTTAATAACCCAAGGTGAACTGAATGATCTCGTAAGAGATCTGAATTTACCGAAGAACAAGACGGAGCTTTCTGGTTCCAGATTGCAACAGTGGCATCTCCTGGCAGAAGATGTTACAATTTATGTGTATAGGATACGACAGAAGCCGCTTATTACATTCTTTTTCAAAGAGGGTGACCTTTCTGCGTGCCACAACATTTCTGGTTTAATGGCAGCCCTCAAAATCAATTACATGCCGGAAGATTGGAGGCTTTTCATTGATTCATCCAAGACGAGGCTTAAAGCTGGTTTGTTGAATAATGGTAATGTGTTACCGTCAATTCCAGTTGGTCACGCAGTTCATATGAAAGAAACTTATGAAAACATTAAGCAGCTTTTGAAGTGTATAAACTACGATCATCAGCATTGGTCACTTTGCGGTGACTTAAAAGTGGTCGCTCTTTTGCTTGGACTACAGGGTGGATACACCAAGTACTGTTGCTTTCTCTGTGAGTGGGATAGCCGTACACGAAGTGACCATTACATCAGAAGACATTGGCCAATCAGGCAGTCATTGCAACCAGGCAGTAAGAACGTTGAGAACCCAGCACTTGTCGACACCAGCAAGATTTTGTTGCCACCCTTGCACATTAAGCTGGGTCTCATGAAAAACTTTGTGAAGGCAATGGAGAAAACAGATGAGGCTTTCAAATACCTCATCAGAAAATTTCCAAGACTGAGTGAAGCTAAAATAAGAGAGGGAGTATTTGTTGGTCCGCAAATTCGAAAACTTCTTCATGATGACGAGTTTCTTTGCGTGTTGCATGGCAAGGAAAAAGCAGCATGGATAGCATTTAAGTCAGTGGTGGACAATTTTCTTGGAAACAACAGATCTGATAATTACAGTGAAATTGTAGAAAATCTCCTTCTGAAGTATAAGAGTTTTGGCTGCAACATGTCTTTGAAAATTCATTTTCTGGATTCTCATCTGGATTTCTTTACGTCAAAATGTGGAGCCGTCAGTGATGAGCATGGTGAACGATTTCACCAGGACATTGATGCTATGGAGACAAGATATCAAGGCAATTGGAGCCCTTCAATGCTTGCAGATTACTGTTGGACTGTGACAAGAGACACCTCATCGATTGACTACAAGAAGCAAGCAAAGAGAGCTCGAACAGCGACTGAATAATGACGGAATGGGTTCAAATGGGCCCTTTTAAAACATGATATATGAACTTTAAATAATGTTTTTATTTTTTCTATCATTTTATGTTGAAATATCAATTAATTGAGTATGTAACCACAATTTTTATAATGCTAAAGTAGAAAGACTAGCTGTTCACCCCAGAGAATTAAACAAGCATACATTATTTGTATTACTGTAATGTAAATTCATCTTTTAAAAAAACCCAGAGCCAATTGGTGAATTTCATTATGATATTTGAAATCAGCATGTCAAAATCAATAAGAAATGGTATATTTAATTTCTGGTACAAATAACTTTTGAAAATATGTTGATTAGTGTTATATATAGGCTCGTATTTCATAGCCCGTTCTCTCAAATGTAATTGCCAGCCGCGTACCAGAGCAAAAATTGTCGATTTGCCTTTAAGTGGGGAAAATTCGAGTTTCAATAAGCATGATTTATTAGCGTGGTACTTTATTGATTGTAATTGAGTATTAGCCTGATCAGTAAGTTTTCTTGGGAAGTTATTGTTAATTTAATTCTTAACGCCAGAGCCATCAATACTATCTTAGTGATAAACTGGGAAAAGGTAGGTGGTCCATTTAATTCCTTCTTGAAGGAATAACAGTATTTATGACGGGTTGTGAGTTGAGATGTTACGGGCGTGCTTTGTATTATTTCAAAGACGGTCTGTAGAGAAACCCGCATCTGTGATTAATGGTAATGTACAGAATGGCGGGAGCGCGTGTAATGTATCTCATTGAGAGTTTATTCTGAGTTAACAGTTGCACATATATATATTTAGACGGGAGTGGAGTTGTGAAATTGTAAGCACGTGGGTGCTCCTGTTTAATGATTATTGGAGTTATGGAATTGTAAGCACGTGGGGGCTGTTAATTAATTAATATTAATGAGGGACCTCGTGGTTGTAACTACTGGGGTTTTAATTGATAACCTGGGGTTGTGTATAACTTGTGGGCAGTATGCAGATGCTAGCGCAACTGTTTATACGTTATTGTTTGTGCATTTGTTGTTCTGTGTATTCAGAAGACGTGAGATGTCATTTTAGAGGAAATTATTTTGTATTACATTTTGAATGGGATTTATATTACTGTACGGGAATTTAATTATTCCTGTGGAGGTCTATTTTAACTTTGTTGATCACTGAATGAATTTAGTGTCAGTGTATAAATGGGCCAAAGTATTTTTGCACAGGTAGAGCCCAGTGAAAAACTGTTGTGTTTCAGGGGTAGTCATGCAGAACAAAGACGATCTAGGTCAATTCATATTAGACAAACATAAAGGTATGTTTTCAGGCACTCGTAAGAAATAAAGAAGCAGAACACCAGACAACAGAAAAACAACAGACGTGAGTGGCTTACCCAGGGTTCGAACCCCATACCTTCCGTACGACAACTCCGCCTAGCTATACAAGCAAATCACACTAACCTCACGGCCAGCTAGGCATCCCCTTTTTTAAAAAAAGATGCTTTACTGACCGGTCATCAGTGCGAAACACATGACAACACCGGAAGTTTACAATGGGCACCCTAGCCTAATAATGACGCAATCACTTCGGTCGTTTCTCTATTCTACAGTAAATGTCAGTCCAAACAAGACAAAGACCTTGATACTGTGTCCGGGATGCCTAGCTGGCCGTGAGGTTAGTGTGATTCGCTTGTATAGCTAGGCGGAGTTGTCGTACGGAAGGTACGGGGTTTGAACCCTGGGTAAGCCACTCACGTCTGTTGTTTTTCTGTTGTCTGGTGTTCTGCTTCTTTATTTCTTACGAGTGCCTGAAAACATACCTTTATGTTTGTCTAATATTAATTTACTGTTTACAGGCCTCGGGTTTCCCTTCCTTATGTGTTATTAACGATCTAGGTCAGCCGGGCTGCGAGCTGATTACCAAACAGGGGAATGTTTATTTTAGAATCGGGTAGAGAGAAGAGAAGGGAGTTGAGTGGTGGGAGAGCTGATTTTGGGCAAGATTAATTGGTATGGTGGTGCATAACGGCAATAGTCAGGGAGTTATTTGTTATATAGGAATATGTTATTGATGTGTTGTTCAGCTGTGCATTTTCTATTTGTCTACAGCGGGTAGCGGCACAGTGGGATAGAGCAAAATTTGGCACCACAAATTTTCCCACGATGAAGTTTGGCCTCTCAGACAAATCAGAGTTTTGAGATATTGCCAGAGGCGGAAAACGAAGAGAAATACGTTTTCCAAAGGCAGGGGAAGACATTTCTCCAGTGGAATAGGATTGTTGGATAAATCCTAAGCTCTGAAGCTCGATCTTGTAACACATGCAAATGAGCATGCTGCCAGCTTTGTAGTAATTATTTCGCTTCGTCCCGGCCATAATAAAGTCGAAGGCCCACAGCCCAGAGACGGGTAAACGGGCAGGTGAATCCAGATGTGTTAGTAGTAACCAGCTACAGTTTCCAGTCCAGAATCTAGTGGGTTCTTTTTATACCTTAGTCGTCAATCTCAGAATTGTGGAGAGCAACAGGGTTAAAATCCTCTTTACAGGTGGTAGAACAGAAAGACAGAACTGAGACATAGTTTGGTATAGATCATAGCAGAGGTCAGCTGCTGAAGTTTAGAGGTGCAGTTAGCTGTGTAGCAGTGTTCAGGAGATTTCAGGATAGGCTGTGTAGTAACGAAGTCTGTGCAGAGATTGTGTAGACAATTCGTAGTAGTTCCAGCTGACTGTGTAATTAGCAGTAACATTAGAATTTAGAATAGCTAGTTGAGTGGAGGCTCGACATCTGAGACCCCACCAAGTTCAGTGTGGTTTGTTAATCTTAACTTCTTTCCCTATCCAGGTTGAATTTGTGGGTGAAGGGTTGGGTTGGTGTAAATCACGTTTTAACTGTGCATTCTTTGTTTCCAGGTGTGCGTACACGCACTTTATTTATTTGACATGTATTTGAGTTTTGTTTAAAGGTGTAAATAAAACTGTACATTATAGTCTGGATCAGTCACTTTATTTACGTACAGTAGCTATCTGTTGTCTGTATCGTGGTGTATGTGAATCTTAAGTTAACCTTATCCCCTTAGGGTAGTTAGAGGTAGTTGAAACTATAGCGATCTAATACGTCCGGAGTGGCGAGGAAGAGTCAACTTTGGTTCTTAACCTCGGAGCCAATAGTTTCAACTGTTCACATTTTCAATATCATTTTCATCTAATCTATCTTTTTCAGTCTTTCTTCTCACTAGTGTCTTGTCACTTTACGCAGACAGCCTCTAGTCTTAAATCCCCGTCGTGACACAGCCAATTCACTTAACCTTGTTGGAGAAAAGGCAGTGTCTACTGTACCTGAAGTTGATGACTATTTTGGCATTTTGCAGGAGCTGTATGTTTTCTTTTCTGGATCTCCACGAAGATGGGTGATTTAAACACACAGGGCAATCTACATTTTTCTCTAAAGAGCTTAAGTGTAACTAGATGGTCCGCACACTATGAAGCAGTCCGGGCAATTAAAAATAGATATATGGGTATTTTACAAACTCTCAAACATATTTTTGAAGACTCAGAAGAGAAGCCTGAATGTAAACGAGGTCCAAATAATTTATACAACAAGTTGGTACAGCTGGAATATGCTATTTTAACAGTCGTTTGGGAAGAAGTGATGAAGCGTTTCAACAAAACAAGTAAGAAACTCCAAACCCCTGGTTTTGATGTATTTGACGGTTATCTTCTGCTTTCATCTTTACTTTCGTTTGTTAAAGAACTCAGAGAAAATTCAGCCGATAGAATTGCACACTGTGAATCAGAAGCAAAAGGTTTGTGTGAAGATATCACTTCAAGTTATTCTGATGCTTTCATACGCATTGTTACAAGGAAATTTTCAGATGGAACAAGTGGTATTGCTTCTTTGAGAAGAGCTGACAAATTTAGGATAGAAGTTCTATATCAACTGTATGACTGCTTGATAATTCAGTTACGCAAGAGGATTAACCCATATGAGCAGATTGCAAAAATGTTCAAGTTCCTCTCGAATAGGTGAACAATTCTGAAATTGATGAGGATAGTATTAAACTTATAATATCGTATTACAAAGATGGTATTGACCACAAATTAGTAAACGAGTGTTATCAGTTCAAAGTTCACCTTAGGAAATCCTATAACACAGAAGAAAACACGCCATCTAAAATGCAATGCGCAGAAGGTCTTCAGCTTTTTTGTGAGCAACACCTAATTGAAGTGTTCCTCAATATTATTACTGCGCTTAAGCTATACTTAACAATGCCCATCACGAGCTGGGAAATAGAAAGGAATTTTTCTAAGCTATCCTTTATTTTTTTTTTAATATTTCGGTCTACCATGACTGAAGAGCGCTTAAATTCTTTATGCATATTGTCTCTAGAAAATGACATTGCAAGGAAGCTCTCATACGGCAAAACTGTGCGTGAATATGTTGCTAGAAAAAACAGAAATAAGAGTATTTTGTAAAATGTTATTTATGTAGTATGTTCTGGTAAGTTTAACATTTCCTTCTGATCACAAATCTCTTATGGATACACCCATTTTATATTTTCCTCATTGCTAATTTTCTTAACTTATAATTTTCTTGGAATGTCTTCAACGAACTAATTCTAAATGATGAAGGCAATCATTAAAATAGTTAAGATTTGAAGTCACATATAGCAAGGTGGATAGTGGTTTAGTGATCAGCACATACGCCTTCCAAGCAAATGTTCTGCATTCGACTCCCAGCAGAGTTGTTTCTTTTTTGAAAATTCATTCGTTTGTCTTCAGTTTTTATATGTGTGTTGTTGTGGATCTACTATAAAGCTTGAACTTCAGGTCCTACAGGTCCATTTATCTCTAAAATACATTTCTTTCTCATCCTCACAATTTTTTTTTAATAACAGGGGCCCCTTCAAGAGTTCAAGCTTCAGGGCCCCCAAAATGTAGATCCGCCACTGATGACACCACTTATAAACCGTAGAGCGTGATTTTGGACTTTGTCTAGTTTTTGCAGGAGGCTTTTACTTGCAATAGTTTGGAGGGGGAGCGAGTAGTCAATTACTGGGCGCACATATCCAGTATAGAGTTGGCGTAATGAGTGCTGGTCTGCTCCCCATCCACAGGAGGAAAGGTTCTTGATGAGCCAAAGTCTTGTGGATGCTTTCTCAATCAGCTTGTCTATGTGGGGTCTCATGGTAAGTCTACGGTCTAGGTCGACTCCTAGATTTCTCGGGCATTCTTCGTATGCTAGTTTCTCTCCATTCATCCAGACCTCAATGTTTTTCTCATTAACTCTCTTGTTTAGACTAAACAGGCCGTACACAGTTTTCTCTACATTGATTTCAAGTTTCCAGAACTGGCAGTATGCAGAGATGGTTGTCAGGTTTTTGTTCATTTTTTTGGTGATGGTTTGGAGATATTTTCCTTTTGTCTAGATGACTAGGTCATCAGCAAATAGCGCTTTTTGGCAGGTGATGACATCTGGGAAGTCATTTATTTATATAAGAAACAGTGTACAACTTAGTGCTGATCCCTGGGCAGTCCTTCCTTAGGGTCTTTTGTTTTGATGTTGATCTACTGAATGCTGTTGGGATTGTTCTGTTGTGGAAGAAGCCTTTTAGCCAGTTGTACATTCGCCCTGATATTCCCATTCTTCGCATTTTGAAGAGGAGGCCTATCCTCCAGACTCGATCATAGGCTTGTCTGAGGTCAATAAATGTTGCTAACACATTGTTTTGGTCTTGAGAGGCATCACCTATCTATTGGGTGAATCGTATCAACTGATCCATTGTCTGTTTGTTTCTTCTAAAACCTGATTGATTGGTATTTAAGATCTTATTGCTTTCTAGCAACCAATATAGCGTTTCATTTATCATCCTTTCAGTGATCTTGCCTAGGTTTGATGTCAAGGAGATCGGTCGATAGCTTGTTACTTCATTGGATGGTTTGTCCTTCTTTAGGACTGGGATGATATTGGCTTTTCTCCAGTCTGTTGGTAACTTGCCTTCTCTCCAGGTCTTGTTAATGAGGTCAAGGATGGTGGAGAGTTCATAATTTGAGAGATTTGAGATCATCTCGTTAGTGAGCCGATCAGGTCCAGCAGCTTTTCCTTTCTTGCATTAGTTTAGGGCCATCTTGAGTTCTGAAAGAGTAAAGTTCTTTTCAAAGACCTCACAGCTAGCTGTTGGTTGTTTCTCCATCATTTTGGGGAGTGATCTGATAGCACTGTTAAGTCTCTTGCGTGGTTGTTTTTCGTTTACGTTGGCAAAGTGCTTATTGAAGGCTTCTGCTTTCTGTGCATCCCTTGTTAGCGGTTCAGTGCTTGTAATGATGGGTTCAGGGTTTTTCTTTCTTTTAATTCCTGAGAGATTTCATATGAGGCACCATGCTTTCTTTCCGTCTTTCCGCAAGTTTAACTCTCAACATTTCTTAGCCTATGCTTCTCTTTTTGCTTGTTTGCTCAGAAGTTTAACGTGTGCAGTTAGACGGTTATAATTTGCTTTGTTGGCGGGGGTTGGCTGTTTCTCAGCTTGCCATCTTCCTTTTTTTTTATCTCATTTACAGCAGCCTCCAGTTCTGTACTCCAGTAAAGTTTAAACTTTCTCCTACATCCTCGTGGAATTGCTTCTTTTGCAGACTGAAGTAGTAAAACGTAAAGGATCCCGTTACACGCCCATTGAGGCATATTGGGAATATGGTGTTAGGCCCATATTTTCTTGACCATCGGCACACTAGGGGTGACGTGGTCAACATCAAACCGGCCGCATTAACCTTCCCAGACTAGGGCCTTAAAAAAAAAAATCCCACCTCATCTGGGATCGTGGTGATTTTACTATAGACCTTGTCTATGTCCAGCGTCATGTCGACGGCCTCGAATCGTTGTCGTACTTGTCTCCTGAAGAAATGCCAGTCTGCCTTTTTGTAGTTCCATGGGGTTGATGTTAAGCAATTTTTTTTAATATTTCCCTTTTGTTTGTGATCTCAAGGAGGATGGGTCTGTGGTCACTTCCGATGTCGTCAAGCACTCTAATTGAGCAATGTGGGTGGATATCTGCTGTTACTAGGGTGAGATCTGGTCTGCTTTTTTGTTCCACTGGTACGGTAGAGCAGTGTCAGTGGAGTGTGAGCATTCTTCAGTAGGATGAGTGTGGTAGTGTTAGTAAGTTCTTCTATAGCTATTGCTGTTGGGTTCCTGTCTGTGTAGCCCCACAGAGGTGAATGACCATTCATGTCACCAGCAATGATCCCTCTCCTCAAGTCCGTGGTCTGGAAAGGCTTCAGAGCAAGGTGTGTTTTTTGGCGGGTTGTATATGTTAATGATTTTCATTGGCTTTCCACCACTCCAGACTATCACTTCCTGTAGTTCTGTTTCGTCATTGGTTTCAAGAGCGGAAACCTCAGCCTGTGTATCATTCCGGATAAGTGTCACTAATCCTTGACATGTTATACACTTGCACTGGTACACTGTATAGCCTGTGATATAGAAGGATGTGTCTTTTGGTAGCATTGCTTCTTGGATAACTGTAACATGGATTTTAAGGTCCGAATGTATCAGAATCCCAGGATCGTCACGTCCTGCCAGAAGCATAGCATATACATCTGGGTCTGCTAATTCATCATTCTTCAGTCAGCTTTGCCAACCCTTCTGCAGTGAGGGTATATCTAGCATTCCCCGCCACCTAGGAGGCCGTCACAGAGGGACAAAGGTGCAATGTCCGCTGGCCTGCATATCTTCGTCATCCATGGGGATTATTGGATAGAAGACAAACAGTGAAGAATGAAGCAAGAAAGCATTTAACCCAGAGCTTGTACCACTCGCCGGTGGGTTCTGCATCTACACCTATAGGGTTCCACCTACTCCACAGCCCATTAGTCTGGCCCCTCACCAAGGACCTGTCCGGCTTGGGTGACCCTGCCAGGAGTAAAACCCCCGCCGGCATAGCTCTCGGGATCATTGGGGCACTCAAGCTCTCCAACCAACGGCAAGGTAGGCTTAGGTGTGGAGAGGAAGCGGGGATAAAAACTGACGATCAGATAACCCTTTGTAATGCTCCTAATGCACCGTCTAAAGTCATAGTCCGGTTGACTAAGCGGTTAGAAGGCTTGCCACTCGCGGCTAAGTTACTAGGTTCCGGGATCAAAACCTGGTAGCGTCACGCTCCGGTCCACCCAACTGAAAAGAGTAATTAACTTGAGTTACGAAAGACAAGGGCGAGAGGAAGATAACTGGCCACCCCACCTCATAAAGCTAGACCTAGTATAGTGAAATCTCTAACACTTCACTCTCTTATCTCATCATCTGCTATGGAACTACTTTAAAGTTTCGTATCATCTAACTCAGGATGCTGACCATCCAAAAAATTAACAGGTAAACACGGTGCAGTCTTTACTGTCAAAGTGACCTGGTCGTTCTGTTCAGCTTGACTGTTTACCTAAACTTCAATTCAGCTATTGTACTGGGCCCGTTTAAGCAGTGTAGTATTTTTCTGTCCTCAGTTTGTGGGAATGAGAGCATGAAAAGAATTCAGCAAGAGAAGCTGCTTACTTTTTAACTTTTGGACTCTGAGAGCAAGTAGAAAAATTATTAGGCTGTGTCAGTGTCGTGCTTAGATAGGTTTTAAAGTTATTTAAGGTCCCGCCTGAGTATCGGGGATGGTGATAATACGTGAGAAGTAAAGTTGTAAGAAATAGATTTTCACGAGTGGATAGTTTAAGGAGAAGATCTATCTCTGGACTAAGTAGTTTCTCGAGTCCAGCCTATCTATACGACTATAATTTAGTATAAGACAGTCTTGCACCCCCCTATATCTGGAAATATAAGTTACACTAAACACTCACACACAGCTATGTGACAACAAGACACATAAACGGGAAAAACTATGGTTAATTTGGGTATGGGTCTGACCAACACACAAAGTTTAGTTCTTTCTTTGTTTATTATAATTAAACTTTACAACGTCGAATATCCAAAAGAGAAAGATCAAATACGAGGGGCGTTCAGAAAGTAATGCACCACGTCGTTTTTCTCAGCTAATAATGAAGATAGAAACATGAAATTTTGCACACTTCAAATATGGCATGTGTCAATTGTGAGCACCAAATATCACCGCAACCGGCCAAATAATACGGCTGCCCTAAACCGTTGAAATGGAGCGTGTTAGCAACTTGCGTTATAAACAGCGAATTGTGATAGAATTTCTCGTTGCAGAGAAGGAAACTGTTGTGAACATTCACAAGCGTCTATGTGATGTGTATGGAAGTTTTGCAGTCGACAGGAGTGCAGTCAGTTGCTGGGTTCAGAGAATCAAAGAATCAGGAAGTAGAGATACGGAGCTGCTTAATCGGTCGCGCTGTGGACGTCCTGCCACAGCCACCAACGCAGAAATGTTGAAATGCGCTGAGGGCATCATTCTTACTGATAGGCGAATCACTACTCAACAATTGGCCTTACAGCTGTCAGTCAGCATTGGTAGTGCAAATGCAGTTATAAAAACTCTCGGATTGTCTAAGGTTTGCGCAAGATGGGTGCCTCGAAGTCTCACAAATGACCACCGATTGCAAAGGAAAGCAATTTCTTCTGAATTGTTGGAGCGTTTCAATGCTGATGGAGATAGCTTTTTGGCTAAGATCGTTACAGGTGACGAAACCTGGGCCCATCATTTTGGACCTGAGACAAAAAGACAGTCAATGGAGTGGCATCATCCGCAATCAACACGAAGAAAGAAATTAAAGACAATTCCTTCAGCTGGAAAGGTCATGATCACTGTCTTTTGGGACATTGAAGGTGTGATTCTTGTGGGCGTTATGCCAAGAGGAGAGACAATCAATTCGCAAGCTTACATTAAGACATTGAAAAAACTCAATCAACGTTTTCACAGAGTTCGGACGCACAAGAATCCAGCAGATCTGATACTCCTTCACGACAATGCACGACCTCACACAAGTCTGGCAACACGGGAAGCAATCACCAAATTGGGTTGGACTGTACTACCCCATCCACCCTATAGTCCCAATTTGGCACCCTCTGATTTTCATCTATTTGGTCCACTTAAAGATGCACTCCGTGAGACAAGGTTTGAAGATGATGAAGGAGTGATTCATGCAGCGAAGAAATGGCTACATTATCAAGACAAAATCTGGTATGGGCTAGGAATACATGTACATGTTTCGCGCTGGCATAAAGCCGTACAAGTTGATGGGGATTATGTTGAATAATACAGATGTTTACTTGACATATCCATGTATATTGTGTATAAATTTCATGCTTTTTGAATAAACAGCTCCTGAGAAAAACGATGTGGTGCATTACTTTCTGAACGCCCCTCGTACATCAGAATTACATATATAGAAAAATGACAGAATACCTGTGCCCTCCCCTCATTGAGAAGATAAAAACCCAACAAGTTAATAACCCCACAGGTTAAAAGTTTAGCACTAGGTTACAGTATAGACAGTAAAGAAAGAACACAGTTCCCACTAAACGTTACCCAATAAAATTAAACAATAGTCTAATAGAGTGCAGATGATACCATGTTTCCTGTACTAAAGAAATATTTCACTCTCACTCTGTCATTCGTGGCCACACAATCTCGCTTCTTACCCTATTCTTGGTGAAACAATATGTTGCATATAAAACCCATGAATATGTATATAAGGTCCAGAGTATTTATCTTCCGAATTGGGCCCCAGTCCCTACACTAATAATTAAATTGTATAAGGGGGACGCCTAATTTGGTGGTTGATTCCTGGATAAGCAATGTCACCTTGAATAGTTAATGCCGAGACTCTCTAAGATCTGGTGTTCACAGTAAACAGTAGGAAAACATCTGACGCTAAAAACTGTTAATTATTGTTAATTGGTGATGGTGGTAAATCCTATCGGCTGTCTCTGTGGTGAGTGCCGATTTTGAAACAGCGTAAATTGCTGGATAAATCCGATGAAAAACGACTGTCAAAAGTCGGAAGAAATGTTATATCTTTCACTTTCCAGTGGGCTGATAAAATTGCATAAATAATTTCTGGGGTTTACAGTCCAGTTAAACTTACTATTAAAATGTCAGTTAGTCTCTGTGGTCGGTCCTGTTCACAATTGAACTTGAAGACGCTTAAGCCAAAAGAAGACAACTTTAATCCAATCAGTAAAATAGAGAAAAGGCCAACATAGACCACAATGGACCAAAATATAGACAAAAATAAAGCCAAATAAAAACACCGCTGGTCGCCGTTGATCAGGTCATGCCTAAGTATGGAGAAACATTATGAAAAAATGCTACTAATATGTATCTACATATAAGCACACGGTGTCTCTAGCCTATTCCTATCTGGTCAGTTATCGCCTAGCGTGGCGTCTCTAGATCAGGTGAAGGTATGTGCCCTCCCCGCTCCTTATGCGCGCGCTAACAATCAGCGTAAAATGTCAGTTATTATTTAATTTATCCATACGCGCACTTTAACCATTATCGTCTGTCGCTAAATAGCTATTAGAGGGTTGGCGTTGGTTTGTTTAGTGGCATGATATTTAAACAACAGTCACTTACTAAATTAAACAAAATGAAATAAACGTGAGTTCTATTCCGCCAATTATCCGTCGCGCCTTGTGTATTAATTAGTCAACTAAACCGTCTCTTTCTGTGTGATAGCGGGTGGAAAATTATCATTACTGAACAACTGGTACACAACTAGCTACGCGTTATTTTCCACTGATTCTAACACCTAGAAAATCACAGTGAATTTAAGATGATAAACCTTTAACACTTTAATACGCTAAGCACAAATTTATATTACCAGAAATCCAGAATGAAATCACCACAAAACTATTAACACATCTACTCCCAATGGTTCTAGATACCGTGTTTAGACTCTCCGAAAAATTCTGGGCGACACTGATAACTGATTTTGGAAGGACGCAGTTTATATACCATCATGTTATTATGATCTCTAGAGGATGTTAATTTTCACACTCTGTTTCCTAGCAGAGAAATCTGAAACTACGTTTCCCAGATGAAAGATCCTCTGAGCCGGCCACCGCTTCTCTCGTCGAGCGCTGGTTGACCAACATCAAAAGGCTCTCGTTACGATAACAGGGTTTCCACGGTCGCTCTGTTCGGCGTTGCTAACCGACAACAGAGGCTTAAACCGTGTAACAGGCTTCCTTCCGAGATTTTCCCCGTTTCTCGAGATCACAGATTTATCTTTCCCTGCATGTACGAACATCAAAGGATTTTTGGGGAATTTGTTTTAGCCCGTGCAGCTACTTCAAAAAAGGTCCGATGTTTCCCCGTGCATCTGTCTAGTGTCTAATGATTGACAGATCAGCTCGCGCGAGAAATTCAGGTAAACAAACCAGATTAGCTCCCCCTTAGAACTGGCAAGTCGCGGAAGTTGGTAATTTGTCTGTTTGTTTACGTCTCAAGAAAAAGAGGCGTGGATTAAAGGTGGGTAATGCAGGCTGTCAAATGCTCGACTTTGCGAATGAATCATAGAACTACAGCGTGGTCACAGAAGGCTGTCGGATACTGTAGGCTATATTTCCATTATACGTCACAGTCAGTAGGGAATACACAAACAGAGAAACAAATAGAGCAGCTGAAACTATCAGAGAGTAACGCTGGATGTCAACCTGAACGCTACAGACAGGGCCGGATTACGCCAAGAAGGGCCTCTAGGCTTGTTTGGGCCCCTCTTCATTTAATAGGCAATGATTTTAATTTTTTTTTCAAACCCCTTGGCATGGTGATGGTATTTACTAGTATTATTAATAGACTGGTATGTTAGTTTGTTAGTATTGTTTATCTCTTTTATTAGTAATTATTTTTTATTAATGTTTATTTTTATTAATTTTATTACTATTAAGGTTTTCTTGCCCGCATTGCCTTTATTAGCCATATGCGTACCCACTTAACATCATAGAAGGAACTGTATTACGAGAGATGTCGATGGTCTTCATCGAATACAGTGGACGAATCATCAACTATTGAGGTCAACACAATAAACTCATTTTATTGAAATCTTTTTCTTACTTTTCTTGCAACATTTCTTCAGTAACTGGCAAGAAATCAGCTTTTCTAACAATAGAAGATTCTATGCGCATCAATGCCAACATTTTCTTTTTGTACATAAATCTATGCGTTTTAATTTTTAATTTTTTTTTTTCAGTTATGCACAGGCCCCCAAAAGCTCCGGGCCCCTAGGTTTCAGCCTACTTAGCTTAACGGATAACCCGGCCCTAGATACAGAATTTCATACAGTGTTACTTGTGGAGAATAGAAGTATTGAAATGGTATGACAAGATCTCTGGTGTGGAACTGATGGAAACAACCGGGAAAATAACCATGGAAAAAATGTGTGAGGTTAAGACTTGACCTTGAATAGAACACACGTTGAGAAAAACTTGTTGATAACAGCCCAAGGGCAGTCATTGTTCTGGAATCTTCACCGAGAAACAGAGGGCGACCAACAATAACAGCAACAACAAAGTCACGACAATAACAAAGCCACAACAACAACAAATCACAAGTACACTAATAGAGAAGGGAATTAGATAAACACGAAGCGAATAAAGAAGACTTAAACAGACCTTGACATGATAGCACAGAATGTTAAGGCTTAGCGCATTTATTGAAGCAGTTTGTTTAAAAAAAAAATAACAGTTGCCTCCTTTTGGCGAGGCGCGCACCGTTCAACCTAGACACAGGGTTCGTCGGTTATATTAGGGTGCATGTCCAAATATAAAAGACCTTGTGGTCTGGTCACTGTATTGAAGCAGTGAAACACTGAGAACGCACGAGTGTTGACATAGTTTATGACTGCAGAAAAGGACTCCAACGAATGTAATTAGTTTATTAATTATTATTATTAATAAATTAATTCAGTTCATATTCCTTTTCCACAGCTACTTCTGACCCCCATTCAGGTAATCTGCGGCAAAGCCTCGTAGTCTTGTAGCTATACGTTCTGAAGCAATTTTTACACGATAACACATATGACAACCACATATGACAACCACATATGACAACCACATATTAGTCCCCTCTTTTCTTTATTTCTCACTGAGTGCCTGATAACTACCTTTGTGTGTTGTTTGTTTATTATTTTGTGGAACCAGTAGTCATGTTCTTTACTGTCTCCTACTCAGAGACCACTGAGAACTACAATGGGGTAGTCAATTATGGAGGTACATCATTGTTATTGATTATACAAGTGATAGGGACGCTAGAAAAAAACTAAAAAACTCATGAATTATATCCTTTTTTCCATCAACAAATAAAACACATTTGAAAGCCTTTAAATTTCTTCCCTTCACCAGAATTTCCTTCGAAGTAACGAATCCTGGAACTTCAAGTTTTGTATTTCGCAGCATATGATTATACATTGAAGCTAACTTACCATTGCAGTATTATGCACCGTATAATTTATGCTCACAACGTTTAACTTTCAGTGTCAACGGAACAGCTCTTGTGAGAAGAAGGCACTGGAGATGGATAGGACACATTGAGGGAACTTGTTGATAGCCTTTCCAGACAGTCCTGTCTGTGGAATCCCCTGGGTAAAAAATGTAGAGGAAGACCAAAGAACACGTGGACAAGAGAAGTGGAGGCAGACGTGAAAGTGATGAAGAAGACATGGAAACACCTTGAGCGGATGGCACGTGACAGGAAGATTTGACATGAATTTGTTGAAGCTACTCCTTTTATAGTTGAAAGGTCATGATGTTGATGATGATGACGATGATGATGATGATTTTACTTTCAGATTTTACCCACACTAATAAAGTTTCAAGATAAAAGTGTATACTTGTATTATAAAGTGACATGAAATACTTAGAGGAATCGACGTTTCAGTTTTTATTAACATAACATATATTATTAACATAACACATACAGCCAACAGAATAAACAATTGTTGTTGTTGATGTTTGTGGCGATCCTTCGGCGTTGGGCTCTCACCTTCGGCCCAGTGTCACATAATGGTATCTGCATGTTTCAGAATAAGCGGTAAAAATAACAAGTATTTTCTTGTCGCCTTTAATGCGGTGAATGACGTCCCCACTCCATCTGGTCTTCTTGCACAAAACCTACACCAAATCCCATATCGGCATACAACATTAGACGCGATTAGGGCACATAAAAAAATTATATATTTTTTTTTCTTGGCAAAGTATTTTCTCTAAGCATTTAATTTTGTTGAGGAAATGGGTTACACATTATAAGAGTACATGAAAAAAAAAAAAAAATGATTTTGAAAATATGAAGGGGTTTTAACAATTTTATGTGCCGATCTTCTACGCAGTTCAAATATAGGCCGGACCTGGTGTCACACATGACCTGGTTTCTTCTGTAACGGCTCTAATATTTCTTTTGGTGATATATAACTAATATTAAGACGCATAATACATAAAAATGCTAACTCGTTTAAACTTTAAATCAAACAACAAGAACAGAGAGTTTGAGTTTGTTTCAAAAACAAACAAACAAACAAACAAACAGACTCGGGTTTGCAAAGTGCCATGTTTTTCTGGCAGTAAAGAAAAAGGTAAAGCTGGTCTCATGGCAGATATTGCTGTAGGGGAATGAAGTGTTAGAGACTTCACTATATTAGGTTGCAGCTTGATGAGGTGAGATTACCAGTTCCTTTCCTGGCAGCTTTAGCTTCCCTTTCTCAAGAGCGGAGTCATATACGGACTTATTACTGGGTAGACTAGAACGTGGCTCTTTAGGGTTTCGGTCCCAGAGCCCAGACACTTTGCCGCGAGAGCAGAGGCATACTTAAATTATTTAGCACCTGGGGCAGTTCTTTCCTTTGGCACCCACCATATAACACGCAGAAAAAAATAATATGCTTTCAAGCAGACTTTTTAACAAGTCCAATACTGTCATAATATTGTCCGAGGACACCAGGGGCAGACCGTCCCCCTCGCACTCCCTTAGTACGCCTCTGCGCGTGAGGCAAGCGCTTTAATCGCTTAGACCGATCGGACGCACTTTCTTGTTGTACCTAACACTAAAATGTAGCGTCGAGGTGTGCCATTAATTATGTGAAGTATTACTTTAAAAAACGTCAAATACGAGACCAATTACTGATTAATGACAACAGCCCATCCACTTTTAGTCAGTGCAATATTAATGTATGAAGTATCTATTTTCTGTGTAAATTCATAAGTAACAATAATACAACTGGATTCCTAAAACATGTTTTTTCTGTTATTTGTTTTATAATTGTAGGTCTGAATTGATTATTGGTTTGGTTTGGTTTGGTTTGGTTTCAAGGACCTTCTTATTGCACACGGACTACTCCATACGGGCTCCGATCTCATCCTTTAGATCCCTCAAGGAGGATCTCAGCACAGTGTATGAACTCTATAACACCGGCGAGGATCCTAATGTGTGTATAAGAAATCACACATTCTAAGAATATTTTTGTAGTAGGTAGGTTTCCTATTTTTTTCAAATTTTGCTATGGCAGCAGCCGTATGGCCTACTCTTTACGATTTCCAACTTCCCAGGGAATTTTTAACATGCGCAACTTCGACACAGGACCTTTAATTTTTCCCTCTTATCCAAGAAGGCAAGGCTTCCTATCTTATTACCCAGGAGATGAGGGGGGGGGGGGGTTAGTATGACATCATCAGGAACCACTGGTTGTTAAAAAAATGTCCATCAATTATAATCCCTGTGCTGTTAGCGAACCCGGTATCTTTAGAATTAGAAGCGGACGCCATACATCTGAGCCACTTCGAATAATTGATTATTAGTTGTTCATAACGGTTGTCATTTCTGCTCTGTAAAACTCATCTTTGAATAAAATATTCTTTGATAAGTTTAAAGACCTAATGTACAGGTCACAAGAAAGTTTGTAATTATTACAGCAAACAAAAGACCCACTGACTTAGTTGTTTAAAGAGACACAGTATTTTAATCAGAACATCACCATTCATCACCCGACGCCCGTCCTTCAAATAAGAAACACAATCTACATTAGCCCTTCGTTATTTCCATTACTTTAATGGAACTATTTACATTGTTTTTGTTATTACATAAAATCAGCTGGGTCAGTGCAGGTCAAAACGAGAAAGATTAAAATGTTCCAAGAAAAGGAGCTTCATGGACAGTTTCAGCTCTCTACGATAAATGGAACATAAGAGATTTTGAGTGTCACAGATCTGAAACGCATCAAGTATATGAAACCATGTTTATGTTAAATAAAAATGGTTTTTAAAAACATCACACGGCATAGCGATTAAATATGTCAAGAAATCCAAAATATCTAACAACCATGCTTCGAAAACATGGAAACATAGCAGAAAAATATATTTTCTAGGAGGCAACAATGCAGATGACAGCAAGAAAGAAAATGCAAGAAAGAATATAGGTCATGAAAACAGAAACAGCATTTCCTTGTGGAAAATAAGTGAAACTAGCAGTTCATAATATAAATAGTTGATACTTTCAGATTGTCTGTAGTTATACGTCTGATCTTATTAAAGCCATATGATCAACAGAGAGATGGAAGGCGATGGGAAGAAATGCGCACATATGATAATGATGATGATAATGATGATGGTGATGGTGATGATCATGGTGATGATGATGGTGGTGATGGTGATGATGATGGTGGGGATGGTGATAATGATGGTGATGATGATGGTAGTAATGGTGATGATGATGGTGGTGATGGTGATGGAGATAATGATGGTGATTATGATGATGATGGTGGTGATAGTGAGGATGAAGGTGATAATGATAGTGATGGTGATGATGATGGTTATGGTGATGATGATGATGAAGGTGATGATGATGGTGATGATGAAGGTGATGATGATGGTGATGGTGATGATGGTGGTGATGATGATGGTGATGATGAAGTTATGATGATGATGATGGTGATGATGATGATGATGATGATGATGATGATGATGATGATGATAGTGATGATGATGGTGATGATGATGGTGTTGATGATGATGATGATGATGATGGTTATGATGATGATGATGGTGATGATGATGATGCTGGTGATGATGATGGTGATGATGATGGTGGTGATGATGATGATGAGGATGAAGGTGGTGATGATGGTGATGATGATGGTGATGGTGATGATGATGAAGGTTATAATGTTGATAGTGATGATGACCAAAGAGAAAAAAGTATACTTGATGAAAGAGGGGTAATGCCTATACAGCATACTTTAGACGTGACAACACTTTAAAAAAAAAAAAGAAAAAGAAACTTACTAACCTCACTCTAATAACAGGAACTTCGAAAGACGAGGTGACTGCCCTCATAAAACCAGGACATATCGCAAACATCACATGGGGACGGGGATTGGGGGGGGGGGCAGATACGGATGGCAGGCATGAGTAAGTAGGGCAGGAGCAATTCTATTTTTCACCGGAAAAATTTTGAGAAATCTGGACACTGCAAGTAATGTTGGATTGTTCAGACATCTTAAAAACCTGTTTTGATATACGGAATTGAAACGCACAAAATAACAAAAAACTGCACATATCGTAACAGAAGATTCTTATAACCACGTAGTTAGGATGAATTTCAAATAATCTCTTAGGAAAGACAGTCCGATCTTTACAAAACAACTAAGCTTAATAGTTGTAGAGCAACGTTAAAGGAGTTGATAGCATTACAAGGTAGTACATACTCTGGAATCTCAAGGGTAAGAAATATAGAGGATAAGAACAAACACATGGAGAAGGACATTGGAGCCAGATGAGAAAGGGGTGAAGAAGACAGGAAAGACCTTGATTGAATGGCACTGGACAGGGAGGTTTGACGTGTTATTGTTTAGAAAAAATTTAAAAATAAAAAATATGGTATGAATAAGAATACTCAGTAACCTTTATTGGGAGCAAACTGCCACAGTAAGATCGGGAAGGAATTATTCACCATACATAGACATAAAAAGAGGTGTCAGACAAGGTTGTGTGCTGCCCCCCTGCCTATTTAATTTATACACCGAAAAAATTTTCAAACAGATACAGGAAATACCAGGACTGAACATCAGTGGAAGATCAATAAACAACCTTAGATATGCAGATGATACCGTGTTGTTAGCTGAAAGCGAACAGGAGTTACAAGAACTAGTGAAGCAAGTGAACAGTATAAGTCATGAATATGGACTCGACATTAATATTGAGAAAACTAAAACTATGATAATTAGCAAAACAGACGATAAACCCACATTAAAGATAAGCGTAAATGGGAAAATCCTGGAACAAGTCAAGAGCTACGTATATCTTGGTCATATAATAACAGAAGATGGCAGATGTGAAACAGAAATCAAGAAGAGAATAGGAATGGCCAAAGCTACATTCAACAACATGAAACATATACTGACATCCAAACAGTTATCTCATAAATTAAAACTGAGAATCATAAAGTGTTATATATATTCTGCATTTCTGTATGGTGCAGAAACATGGACGATGAATAAGCATTTGGAAGAAAGAATTGAGGCTCTTGAAATGTGGATATATAGAAGAATGGGGCGTATCTCATGGAAAGAGATGAAAACAAATAAGGAGGTCCTAGAAAATCTAGGTATGAAAAGAGAACTAATGAGAGAGGTCAAAGTTCGGCAGCTAAAATACTTTGGCCACATAAAAAGGCATAACACCTTGCAGAAGACTATAACAGAAGGGAGAGCTGAAGGCAAACGTGCAAGGGGAAGACAGCGCTATAAGTGGGAAGATAACATCAAGAGATGGACGGGAAAGAGTCTATCAGAGTGTACCACCAAGACAAGAGACAGAAGACGTTGGAGATCCATTACAGCCAACCTTCGTTGTGGAGATGGCAACTGATGATGATGATGATGATAGTATGAAATCAGTTTTACAAGTAAACGGTACACATGAAACAAGGGACGTTTCGGGTTTTACCCTTGTCAAGCCACAGTTATGAACAGGTGACAAGGACAAGAACTACATATAGGTGCTACAAAAATCAACGATGATGAGGAAATCGCCAAATGAGCGATACAAGCAGATGAAATGACGGTGATGAGCGAAACGATAACAGTAATAACGCAAGAAAATCGTAAAACCAGAAAGACATGTCGAAACAGGAAAGTAAATAATCGACGAAGCGAAGACAGAAATGAACAACACTATTAAAACAAGTAAAAAAATCACTTAGCTAGATCCCAGAAAGAAACATTCAAGATGGCTGAAAAAATGAGGCGTCATGCGGAAGTGACGTATGAGCTGGTGACGGATGAGAAAAGATAATTGAGGAAACGAAACGAACCAAAGCAAAAACAAAGATAGAAAGGAAAATGACGACAGAAAAAATAAAGTATGAAACTGACAGAAGCCACCAGAATAATGGTAAACCTTCCTTCTACATGCTTCCTGAGGTTCACAAAATTGACAATCCGGGTCGACCCATATATTACCTACTACACCCTCATGCATGTCGTGAGAGACGACTAATATGAGGTTGTGTATGGGACTGGCATCATGATAATGCAAACAAGAATTGTTACTGAAACCACCACTGGAAGAATATGTGCTCTGGCGAGGGCTTCCTCAAGGTGACCTACTTTCACTGGTGGCTATAAGGAGCTCATCTTCTTCTTCTTCTTCCATCCTTAGCCACCGACCGTCAAAGCAGTCAGTGGCCATTACGCCTAGTGGCGTCTTAGGGCAACAGCAGATAGGTTTTCTTTGCCATTGTTTCCCATCACGCCTATTGGCGTCTTTAGGGCAATGGCAAATCAATCCATCTGCTGTTGTTTCCGTAATCGAAGTGACTGGCAAACGGGTGATCAGCCCGTTGGTTAAGGAGCTCATAGGACGATGATAATGAAGATGATAATAATGATGGTGATATTTAAGATGATGATGATAATGACGATAATCTCCAGTTATGGACAACATATGTCCTAATTATAACATATCAAGGATTTAACCGGATGTCGTAAGCCATTAATAACTAAACAAACAACAAACAAAAAATAAAATGAACTGAACCGTGTGTCAAAGGTCAGGCGACACATAATCGTTTGAATCCTGTTTGTATCTGAACAAAAATGTCATATCATAAAAATACAATGGAAACAATATGCAGTATCAAAATTACGATAGCCGGATGCACCTCACAGAAGCTGAGTCTTAGTTATCACGAACAGGCTAAAGTAAAAATAAAAGTAATGACAGCACATCCCACAGTAGAAACGCCAATGAAGAATCAGACCATTCCATATTTCCTAATAGAAACTTTTGCGCCCCTCTGCCGAGCCGCACTTCATTCAACCGAGACGCAAAGTCAGTCTGTTATGTTAGGGCACATGTTCAAAAACAGAAGGCTATGTTGTCTGGTATTGTTTTATTTGTTTTTAAATAAAATGTTGTCTCGTTTTGGCGAGGCGCGTCCTGTTCAACCTAATCGATTATATTAGGGCGCATGTCCAAATATAAATGACCTTTAGATCTGATGATGTTAATTTTAGTGTTATCTGGTATGGACAGCATATCTGTAGCATATGAACTCATATACACTGTGTCAGAAACAGGGTTGTGTGGTCGGGAGTGGGAGCTGTGAAGTCGATTAGTTTTGTGTGAAGTCGGAGCTGTAGTCGGAGTCGGAATCGGTTACAAACTCTCTGACTCATCTTATTATTGTGGTTTGGTTTGGTTTTTAAGGACTATCTTCATTGCACACGGATAACGCCATCAGTGCTCGATCTCCTCCCTTAGATCACACAAGGAGGATCTCAGCCCAGTGCACGAACTCCGTAGCACCGGCGAGAATCCCAATGTGCGTATATAATGTATAGGAATCACACATTCTATAAACATTTTTGTGGTGGGTAGGTTACCTAATTTTTAAATGTTGCCAGGGCAGCGGACGGATAAGCCTACTCTTTACGATTTCCAACTGCCGAGGAATTTTTAACGTGTGCAACTTGCACACGGGATCTCCTATTTTTTCACCCGTGTCCGAGAAGGCTTGGCATCCGATCTCACTACCCATGAGACCAGGGGGGAGTATGCCGTAATTGGGACCACTGGTTCTGAAAAAAATAGGTCAATAAATTATAATCCCTCAACTAGGAGTCGAACCCGGTACGTCTTGAATACGAGGCGGGCGCCATACCTTTGAGCCACTCCGACCCCCAATATTGTAGAATTCTCGAATGTATGGGAAAGTAATGAGGGTATTTCTGGAGAAATCTGGATTCTTTTCTTCAAATCCTAGTTTTCTTTGTCGGAGACCGAGTCGTACTTACTAAATTGCTGAAGTCAGAGTCGGACAAATTGCACAACCCTAGTCAGAAAGTTAGACAAAAGTGTTGCAATGGACAAAGTTACCAACCTGAGGATATGAAGGTAAGACGGGCTCTTGTAGTTTGTGTTGCAATGGTTCTGTTTCATTGCTGTTGAGCGCTGTCTCTTCGTTATGAACCCTAGCTGTGCACTGTATAAGTTTAATCATCTGGCGTTTTGAGCAATCCAGACTTATTTCGGCTTTCGCTGTGTATTTTTTCCCATAGAACCTTCTTGTGTATTGGCTATCTGAGTTAAACTGTTTTCATTAACTGACGTGTCCATATTGTTTGTTGAAGTTTTTGTGGCTTAATGTTTTATACAGGGTAGGGTAGCCGACACATGTCCGGGCTTTGTTGTCATCTTTACGGCATGCTTGGTAAGTTTCATTGTAACTATTCTTTGTCCCCCTTTCAGGCACCGGTAACACACGAGTGTAATATCTGTAAACTAAAAACACAAAGCTTATAGTACACATTAATGTCTTACGTCACAGGTTACTACGAAATATTTGAAAGGCGGCATTTGTCTTACAGCGGAAGTTCTTTGTTTGGACACTACACTTGAACAATCGAGGCACTGTCCTTGGATTTTATATTCTTCTAGAAACTTGTGCGACATCGCTCTTGTCAGAAGCTGTCTGAAGGTCTAGAAAGACCACATTAATTTGTCTTTCCTCTACTGTTGTTGTTGTTGTTGTTGTTTTCTTAGACTAAATAACCTTGACTGGAAAACTGCTTGCTGGAACTTCTCTTCCCTGATGGTAAATATTTGACCATTGTAAATAGGACACATAATTTCACCAGTGAACTTTTGCAAATTGCGGATATCAATTTGGTATTTACTTTTTAGTTATTTTTGTTTATGCCTTTGTTGTGATTGATATGTAATCACTGTAAATAACACCTTTTTCGCAGTTAATATCTGACCAGTATATAAACATGGTGTTCATTTAAAAGGTAAAAAAGGTAAAGGATCCCGTTACACGCCCATTGAGGCATATTGGGAATATGGTGTTAGGCCCATATTTTCTTGACCATCGGCACACTAGGGGTGATGTGGTCAGCATCACACCGACCTCCTTAACCTTCCCCGAAGTTGCTCTGGTACCCAATTCATGAGGCTGGGTCGACCCAGGAGCCGTTTGCGGTCTAAAAATCCCACCTCAACTGGGGATCGAACCATGGACCACCGAGCTAGGAAGCCAGTGCACTAACCACTGAGCTACCGCGGTTCCAATTCATTTTGTTCATTTAACCCTTGTTGTTTTATGTGGAGTCACGCCGCCGAACCTGGTACCATTGCAGAGAACCTGCACAAAATTATTCAGTGCTTTTGCAGCTATGGTTTATGTATTAATTTGTTTGAAATAATGAGGTTGTCAGCCCCATGCATAGCATCATATTAGTCGCTTCTTACCACGTGAGCCTTTTCATTGGTCAGTCTTCCAACAGGCCCCAGGAACTGCGTGGGTTGTTTTTCGTTTTGATAATCATTATTATGCGACCTTTGTAAATATTTCTTGTTAACTGGTCAGGACTCTGCCTGGCCTTTACATGACTTCATAAACACGACCTTGTAGCACCCCTTAATGTCTCAACCAGGCTGTTTAGACATTGTTTAATTTAATAAATATTTGTTGATTTATTAATTTATGCAGAAAACAACAACAGGAGGAGGACACTTGAGCAATGATCCATGTACGTCTGTCCCCCTTTATCGTCAAGAGGATAAAAGGGATGAAAAAAATAACTTGACGGGGGAACCACGTCTGATAATGAGATTACCTCCTGTTGTAATGCTCCGTATGGTTTCATAACTCTGGTCGTGTATACACTTTTCGATCGTCCAATTGGCAAAATGGTTAGAGCTCTTGCATCTGATGATTAAGTTACCTGGTTCGAAACCTGGTGGCGTCACGCTCTTATCTACCTAGCTGTAAATGGGTTCCTGCTTCTACTCATGAGTTAACGAAGATAAAGGCAATGAGGAAGGGAGCGGCTCCATCCACTTCATATAGCTGGACCTAGTATAGCCATGTCTCTAACACTTCATTCTATTACGCAGTATCTGATATAAGATTACCTTTACCTCCTTATATACTTCTCGGCAACCTCCCGAGATTGTCTTCTCTATCGCTGTCATCTTCTTGCTTGTACCATTATGATGCAGTATGTGTCATAACCCTTTATTATGGTCTTCGATAAATATACAAATACTAGCAATAACCCGTCAACATTGACAGGTTATTAATTATAGTGTGTTGTTTCTGTTACATGTATTACAGACGGCACTATCACTACTGTGGTCATTTCATTGCAGGCGACCGTCATTAGATATTTGTAGTGCAAATTATATGGATGTATTAAATATGAAGACATGGAGTAACCTTACCTAAATGACACGTGGAGCAGTGATAATGATCTAAATAACTAACATTTCTTTTATGACAACATGTCTCGTAATTGTTCGCGCATCTTTTAAAACCTTGCCCTGGTCGACTTACTGCCTCTGCGAAGCCATGGTCGACTTACTGCCTCTGAGAACAACGTTTGAAGTTTGACGAAACTCCAGTTCATGTACTGTTTATCAATCGCGGTGTTGGCTTCTTTCCATTATCAAACTGTTCATGCCCACCTTCATTTTGCGCACTTTTTCTATTTTCACGAGAGCACTTATAAGGGGAAACAATACAATTATTGTCTAACTTTCAACCACAATCCCATTAGCTGTGGTTGAAAGTTAATGTACTCTCTCGAAAATAGAAAAAGTGCGCAAATGACGGTGTGTAAAATGTGACTGACCGACGGACCAACCGAAGTACCTTACGGGCGGGAATTATGGTATTTGATTCTTGTATACAAAACGTATTGTTTCTCTGAATTGTTACAACATTTTTTGTGATTAATCTTTTAATTCATCTGACCCACTTTAATTGTTGGAGACTAGAAATTGCCTCCATTCAGAAGCTAACTGCGACAGACCCAGAAGCTAACTGCGACAGAGCCAGAAGTTAGGCGTAGTTTACATAAATGACTTTGTAAACTGAAGTATATCTCCTTGCTACGCTTAACAACAAAGAGTAGAAAGATAATTTGTGTTCTTCTTGTCTGCTACACGTTCATAGCTCTTTCCATTTCTTCTAGCATTTATGCGACGTGAATAAGAACTTTTTAAACTGCAAATAGAAACTGCTATGTTTATTTATACATAGTAATGTGATGTATTGTGTTGCTTTGTCGTGATGAAGGTCTTATTCGCTGGTACGCCGCCTCGTTTGCTTGGCAATGTGGCAACACTCCTATAAACTAGTGACCTTATTCAGTGAAGTTTTCTTTTCCTTATCTTATTGCTATATTGCTACAAAATGTGTGAAACGCTGATGTAAAACTTAAAAATCTAATGCCAGGCTACGACCAAAATAGCATGGTCATAGCGTCAAGAAAACTAAACTAGCGCAACAATAAAATGTCGCAAAGACTTCTTCTTCAAGTACTATGTCTAGTGGCGAAGGAGATCATGTCTCTCCACAACTTCCCGTCTCCAGTACAGTTTATCAATTCAGCTGTTGACTTCTTTCCATGCCACAATGTCAGACTGTCCAGTATTTGCTCTCTTTGTCTTCCCATATCTCTTTTTCCTTCAATCTTACCTGTTGGTAAGGTAAATTCCAGTTTTCCTGTTCTCATAACATGCACAAAAAAAGTAGATTGCTTCTTTCTAACTTGTGAAATAAGTTTTCTTGGCGCATTGGCCTCTATCAGGGCATCCTCATTACTCTTTTTGTCTGTCCATGGTATGTTTAACATTCTTCTGTAAAACCACATCTCTGTGGCCTCTAGTGCCTTCCCTGCTTGGTTACTAATTGTCCATGACTCATTCCCATATGTTAGAGGATGTCGGAAAGACGGAAGGGTTAAAAACAAGAAAAGGCAAAACAAAGAAAGTATGGTTTTTCCTAATTGTAACAAAGATTCACTTGTTGCTGCTTGTATATTCTTTATTCTTGCATGTCTGCGATGTTGTCCAGATATTACGTAGCATATATCCCTGTAAAATATTCCAATATTAATTGAACATTCAAATATGAAATTATAATAGCAAGGACATATGAATAAATTTTGTTACAAATTTTAAAAAAATGTACCTCATGATTATACCTTCGTAGAATAATGAAAACAGTTTATATGAAACGAGACTGTACCGCTGATAATTCTAACGTACAGTTCTTCATATTTATTTACATCCCCTGGCAAAAATCACCTCTATTAAAAACATGATATGTTTTCCGTCTGCAACGTATCATAGCATCATGTCTCCATGCGCACTCTCAACACATGTGTATCGCAAGGAAACTATAAATAGCAGCTGACGTTACAATACATCTTCTTCTTCTTCTTCCTCGTACCCTCTCAGGCGTCTGTTTGAATATTTTCACAGAAGTAAATGGTCAACTTGAGGATATACTCGTATGTATCTGCATAGGGTTTTTCCAGGAATGGTACTCGTGGTGGCCATATGTGCTTTCTAAGTTCCTCATATGTTGGGCATTTTTGAAACAGATGTTCAGCAGTCATGTTATGAGTGCTACAGTAACAATCATCGGTAGTTCCTATCTTTAACTTGTTGAATAGATGGTATCTCAATCTGTTCTGGCCCGTGCTAAGTCTGAAGATTACCACTTGTTCTTTTCTGCTGAACTGGTAACGTGTACCATTTTGGATGTGGCTTGGATGCTCTGCATCCCATTGGTTCCTGTATCTCATTCTGATAAAACTCTGCCTCTTTGAAAGTTATGTTTGTATCAGGCTGAGGTAGCTTTCCACCTTCCTTTGACAATCCGTCAGCCTCTTCATTGCCAGGGATATTGCAATGAGATGGGATCCATTGGAACACAACTCTTTTGAGTGGTTGACATAGTTTGTGAAGCACTACTCTTAGGTTATCCTTGTCGACATTATTTAGGCTCCTCGGCGTTACAATTACTGACAGAGCATCTGTGTACAAAGCAACTTGTCGCACTGTTCCTTCCTCTGTCATTAGAACCACCTCTGCTGCAGTTTTTAAGGTAACTGCTTTGAAGTTACTTGAGAACTTCCCGTTGTCACTGACAGCTTTTTGTGTGTACAAGTTATTAAGCTCAAAAGAACACTTCCATTTTATGTTACATTTGTTGCTGGTCAATGTGTGTATGCATGGTTCCATGTGTTGCTTTGGTAATGTTTCTATATGTATTTTGTTGTTATGGTTGTGACGGTCTTGCCTCCTCTGCTTTGCAGTAGTGGTCCAACAGTGGCAAAAACTCAAGAGTATCTAATACGGGACTTCAAAGGTGTCTACCTTCGCACAAGATTACTCTTGGCAGAGATGTAGATAGAAGGGTAATGACACTTCTATCACAAAGGGAGACTTCACAAGATATTCAGATAAGCGAAAACAATGCTGCTTTTGCTGAGCACGTTAATTCTAGAATCTGCCGACCACTTTTGTGAAGAATTAAGCAATGGTTAATTTTAGCTCGTTAAGTCCCCACCTCTGATTTGCTCAGTGGAATTCTTATTATTCTTGTATAGTTCAGTTTAGAGTGTGTGTAGTAAATTGACTGAGACAAACATGCAGTACATTTAAAAGGATTAAATCGAAGTTAAATTTGTAAAATTACAAATAACAAAATTTAATAATCACTTAAGTTTTAACAGTTTGAAAATAATTGAATAGTTTAGAAGAAAAGTGTCATCATTGATTGATAGTAGAGACGATGGAAAAAAAGTTCACTTTGGCAGCGTATATTTTGCACTTAGCTGCCAATAGTAGTTTCTGCTCCCGCTGATGGGCTCTTTTTACACTGCTCACGCTCGTCGCTGGTCAAGGTTGCCAGGTGTAGCTCGTTTCCCAGAAATGTCAAGGAGAGTCTACAAAGTTGGTCCCTCGTCTTAAAGCTTAGGCCACTGTTCCTTTTGTGTTCCAGAGATAGTACTTTCTCTGCTGGTACCACCAATAACTATGAAAAAGAATAGAAACGAAACGCTCTCCTGAGTATTGCGTTTCTCGGCACATTTTTATGTGTCCCCTGTCTTCTATTCTACCATCCCATTTACCTCAGAATTTACCCTCGATGAGAATTAATTTAATCCCTCGGGATAAAACTTTCTTTGCATTTAAATTGAATAGCTTTAGCTTTACATTACTTTTTAATTGAAAAAGGCTAATTGTACATATAGAATATGTTTACATTTACATTTCAACTGATTGAATAGTGTTCACAATATAAATTAAATATGTTTTAATTTATGTTTACACTGATTTGAAAAGTTTGAAACTTCCATTAATTTTAAAGTGCATATGTTAACATCAACATTTACACTGGTTTGAAACTGTAAGCATTATAATTAAAATGTACATTATTTCTTTCATCTTTCCCTCCCTGCTCCATATAGAACCTGGGACTACTTTATGCTTTTAGTTCTCTGTACGAAACTAGCAAGAAAGCAATCACCAGCCCGTGGCAGGGTTTGTTCATGAAATCATCATTATGTACGCTGAGGTTGCCAGCCTCTAATAACTAGGGTATCCACTAGCGATTTTCACATATTAATATTCACATGGTAATACATATGAATATATGTTAGTTCACATGTTAGTAATATAAAATGTAAAATGACAACTTACGCTAATCCTGGCTCACAAACTTTTTTGCTAAGATGAATAAAAGAGACTTGAATCGGCCTCTTACACGCGGCTGGGGTATCGTTTCTTTAATAAGATAATTCCCTTTATTACTCCGTGTGTTTTCAGTTTCCTCAATCCGGTTTCCTTATTAAAATGATATAGATTTCCTGGGCTGTTTTTGTAAGTCCGTCAAGATTCTCCAAGAAAAGGTCCGGCCCAATAAAAGGAATTCTGAATTCTAACTCTAGCAAGGTCTAGTGTCGTCTTGGCAAGCGTGGATCTCACAATAAATTTTCACAGTGAAATAACGCTGAAACGTGTCAGGTTATATGCTTGTCCTACCCCCGCATCTGTTTGTTATGCTACTAAGTAAAAAGCCAATCGTTTTCAAACATAAACGTCCCGTGGGAAAATTCAAAATATTTCCGACATGTTACAATTTTGTGCGTGATGTAGTCGTCATCTCTTACATATATGGTATGAAAACATCCGATTGCCTGGCAGACGAACTCAAAGACACATCTGTAAACTGTGTTTCAGATGTAACAAATTATTACTTTATCAGAAAGTAATCTATTCGCAGACAGGCAATCTCGTTATCTGTCCCGTACTCTGGCCGTTATCAGTGATTAGCAAATACGCTGGCATTTTCGTGGGGCTAATCTGTCGAGGCCAGGATTTGGTAAAAAGGAATTTTACCAACCTGCCTGTCGTTAGTTTTATTTCTGCCGCTTCTTGCAAAGCTTAGCGAAGGGACGGGAAACAAACAGACGTAGTAACTTATTCCTAAGAGGAGTGTAAGAAGGAAAATACATAATATCTGCTACACATAGCAGAGAAAGAAATAAAGGAAGTGCGATTTCGGGGAAGCGATGTTGTTTCCAAACTTGGAGTTTGTGCGCAGTGTAAAGTGGGTTTAGTTGTTGATACAGCATTTGTGGGCATTGCTTTCTCCTCTGTTGTTGCTGATTGAACGAAGTTGCTTCGCTTGAGTCGTCCCCTTCCAAGAGATTTATTACAATCCACAAAATGTAACAACATTTGAACGATGCAGAAATGATATACATCCTTATAATTAAATGAATATTGTACAGCAATAGGGATAAATAGAAAGATTCTGGAACGTGTAAAGATAATTTCAGATCTTGAAAACATAACAGAGAACAACAGCTGTGAAACAAATCAAGGGAAAAAAATGAACTAAACTACATTCAAGAATTCATTATCCTATAATCCCTTGTGTAGCATGCGCCTACAACAAGCCTTCTACATCATGCCTGGTATGGTACCAGATTACTATTATGTGCTGCCTATCCAGGTCTCGTTAACACACGAGCGACATTCCACAAGAACAAATTACAGATCAGTTTTTCACATCCAAACAAGCCACAAATAAATCAACAATCAAAAATCATCACCTATTATGAATGCAATCCTCACGGTAGAAGTAGAGATAACGTGGAGCATTTAATGAAAACAGAAGACAACAAACCAAAAAGCTCTTGTTATTATTTTTCTGATTCAGAATCTACATCACTGCGTTCCGAGCAAACTCATAGGTCAAGGTCGTTCTATATCTTCCTCGTCATTTTCATTTCTATCTCGTGTTCTCTTCTCCGTGTGTTCTTAGGTCTGTCACTACATCTCTTATCGTGGAGATTCCTGAACAAAGACTGCCAAGTAATGCTGTCAACAGTTTTCTCCCTAGTGTGTGCCCAATCCATCGCCAGCGTCGTTTTCACAATTCCGACACTATTTACAACTGTTAAACCATTCTTAACCCTATATCCGGTAGCGCGGTTTATGCTTACTCAATCATGAAGGCAAATTCAGGGGAATTAGTAATGATAGTTGTACGCGGTTACAGGGTAGTGATGATACATGTACGCGGATACATGTATCCTAATTATTGTGTGCAAGAAAATATGAATTTTTTTTTTTTTAAAGTAGACTCACGGATATAGGAGCTCAGGAACACAGGTAGTCCAAACAGTTTTACACTACGCAATAAAAACCAATGCTGCACAGGAATTGGGTACAAAGCTGTGACGTATTTTATAGGTGAAAATGCAGAGGTCACGGTCATTGATGAATAAGCTAAACATAGTTAAATATATTCTGGTAGGAGGTTTTAAAGATGGCAGATAAGTATGTATCTTGGCCATCAATAACATCGTGTTGTGACGTGTTCTTATTAAAATACTGTTGGTACGTTTAATATAACAAGGTCGCCAACCCAGTTCGTAAACTTACAGTAGCCGCCCTTTTACGATTTACAGTTTACTAATACATAATCTCTTGGAGAGCCGCGCTGGTGTAATGGCTACGGCGTTTGAAGAAATGTTTACGACCGGAAATTTGACTGAATAATCTGAACGGCTCCTGCACATAAATCCCGTGTGGATGGGAAGGAGCGAAGCTCCTGACCGGGTTGGAAGGAAAGTCCACTGACCCCCCAGCCTCGCAATGACATGTCATTGGGCCGAAAGAGCCGGAAAGCTCGAGTGCCGCTGGTTATAGAAAAAAAAAATACATAATCTAAAGTAACCATCCATTTCAGAAATTCCAGTCAGAAATTCATATTTATGGAACTTACCTATTTATGTAGTTTGTAAATAGCGTTAATACTTCCTGTTATTGGATTATACGGGGTGAACCTAAAGCCTCTTACCCTTTCAAAATTCGGTAAAGGTTTTCTTTAGACTGTTGTAGTATAGAGTGACATTCCCTTGTAATGTCGATTTTCGCCTGCAACATTACAAAACAAACATTACAAGGGGATGTCGCTCTATAATATAAACGTCTAAAGTAGTCTTTCTTAACCTTTTAGAGGTACCGCACCTCTGGATAGCATCTTGAGAAGCCTCGAACCTATTTAAAGCATCTTAACAAGCCTCGCATCGCATCCCTTGACAGCATCTTAAGAAGTCTCGCACCCCTTGACAGCATCTTAAGAAGCCTCGCACTCCTTGACAGCATCTTAAGAAGCCTCGCACCCCTTTACAGAATCTTAGGAAGCCTCAACCCCTTTATCTTCTAGCTCACAAAACATGCCAGAAATGCTTGAAAGAGATACAAGTTTAATTTGAGAAAATGTTATTTACAGAATGTGGCTAAGATTCGGTATTTAACTCACGTTGTCAATGTTCTATTTTGTACAAATACATTTGAGTTATGTGTATTATATACTGTTTATGATATTTCGCGTTCTAAAATATCTGTCATGTCTCGCACCTGCGGAGGCTGAGTCTCACACCCCCCTGAGGGTGCACGCACACCAGGTTAAGAAGCACTGGACTAAAGAGAACCTTTACCCAAAATAGTATGTCTGAAGAAACACAGTAGATTTTCCTAAATTTTTGTTTTTCATTTTGAGCAAGATATCATGAAATTGTAAAAGTGCAAATTTTTTTTCCGGGGTAATATTCCCTTATTGTCATAAATTTTCATGTTGATATTTCCCTACAGGTGGATAAGAAGACGGGATTCAATCGAATGACCTGCAATATCTCCTTATTTAACTGTAGCAGATTATTTTTATGAGATTATTTAAAGAGAAGGTGTATTGGTAGGAAATCTAATACCTTAGAGGATCTCCGAAAAAGTAATAACGGAGGGATTTCAAAGAAGTAACCAAGATTTATTTCAAAAAGTTTATGGAAATCTTCGCAAAAGGATGACTTTATGTATGTAAGCTTGTGGACACTATTTTGAATGAAAAATAAGTTTATAATCATCAGTAAATAATTGGCCATTTAGTACTCAAAGTCAACAGGAGCTCCAGAGCTTGACGAATCGCTTCTCCCAAGCATGCAAGGAATTTAGCCCAATTAAAGGTCTAAAGAAAACAAATGTGCTGGGTTTGGATGTGGATGTTGCATCAGTTATCATTATTGATAACAATCAATTGGCAGCGGTGCACCACTTCACATACCTGGGGTATACCATCAACGACAAACTCTCTCTGGACAAAAAAATTGACAGCCGCATTGGCAAAGATTCAGCCATCTTATCCAACCTCACAACGCGTGTTTGGGGAAACTGACAGCTCACGATGAAGACCAAAGCTGCAGTATATAATTCCTGTGTCACCAGCCCGCTTCTATATGGCAGCAAGACATAGATAATGTATGCTAATCAAGAAAAAAGGTTCAATACCTTCCGTCTACGGTGTTTAGGCCACATTCTTAGATTTTGTGGAAGGACAAAGTGACAAATATTGAGGTGCTGTCACGTCCTGGCCTTCAAAACATGTATTCATTGCTTAGACAGCTCAGACTACGCTGATGTGGTCATGTCCGCCGCATGGAAGATGATCGCATCCCTAAATATATCTTCTACGGTCAATCGGCAGATGGCAAAAGAACAGTTGGGCGGCCGCAGCTGAGGTTCAAAGATATGTGCAACAGAGACACGGAGGCACTAGACATAAATCCTACAACCTGGGAGAATGAAGCTGCTGATCCCACCAAGCGGCGATGCTCCCTAAGGCGCTACCTCAGATTGGGCGAAAAGAAGCTCTCACAACAAGCAGAAGAGAAATGAACACGCCGAAATGAAAACCATTTAAGAGACCATTTGACGGCTATCACCTCAGGGACACATTCCTATAGTCAGTCATGACTGAAGAGGCTACAATGCACTATATATCTAAATAATTTTAGTGTTCTGCCACTGTTATGGTGTTATTTCATAACACATACAATTATATATGAAAGCCTCACGTTTTCAGAAAAAAAATGTAGGGGAATTATGGCTCACCGTGTATTTGCAAGTCCTTGTTAACCCTATTTGTTAAGATAGTATCACTGCCTGTTTACTACATCAAGTTCTCTTTATTTACTCTCTATATGTAAATTAATATCTACATAAAAAACAAAATGGTATGGATTCAGCTGAGCAAATTAACGGTACACAAGAAACACGAGACGTTTCGGAGTTGATGCTTCGTCGCGGCAGCCCTTACATTTGTTTACTTACAATATCTACCTGTAATATATGCGTACAAGCTATTTCTTGAACCCACATCATCATCACAATTTAAAAAGAGGAAAAGTGTTTTATTTTTAAACACTAACATTGCTATATTGTATTAATAAAGGTCGTGTATAAATTTACTGACAATGTAGGACTAGATCACCCACTAATCTGGTGACTAGTAAAATAGTTAATCACTCTGGTAAAAGAAAAAACATGTTTGTTATGAAAACAAATTTGTGTTTTCAATAAATCAGTCAATACCCTTTAGCTTCTCAAGGAGCATAGGCCTTCAACTAACATGCGAAGTGCTCCGGTCACATACCATCAGCTCAAGTTCTTTCCAGGTTTTCATTTTCACGTCTGTATCTAGTTCTCTTCTCTATGTGCTTTTATGGTCTACCTCTGTCTCTCTTTCCCTGGAGATTCCAGAACTAGGACTGCCTTGTAATGCTATCAACAAGTTTCCTTAATGTATGTCCTATCCATCGCCAGCGTCTTCTTCTCATCTCTTGTTCCACTGGCATATGTATTCTTCTATTCTACACAAACACCCTTTATTCAAGTCTGTAGCTTTTTAGTTGATGTTTTTGTTGTTCTCCATGTTTCACAGCTGTACAATAGGATTGATATCACATTGAAGTTGAAGATTCTTATTTTCGTGCTGGACGATTTATCTCCATGTGTTTCCCAATGCTATGAAAGTTGCTCTTGCTTTTTTGTATTTTTTTAAATATCATTCTCTGTCCCGCCAACTTTGTCTATATTGCTGCCAAGCTTCTCCTCTGAAATTACTTGAGAATTGTCCTGTTGCCACTGACAACTTCTTTTGTGCACCAGTGCTTAAGATCAGAAAGAGACCTCCACCTCCATCTTCTGCTGCATTTGTTGCAGATCCATCTGTGTATGCATGGCTCTAGATGTTGCATGGGTAATGTTTCTCTATGTATTTTGTCGCTATGGATTTTCTCTCCGTAGCAGTCTGGTTCTTTTTATCTCATTTCCAGGACTGTTTTCTATCATTTCAGGGACACGTTGTTTCCAAACTGGAAGCCCGTGTGCAGTGTAGATGGGTTTAATTGTTGATACTTGTAGTAAAATCTGCGAGAATAATCGCTCATTTCAGTAAGATTTTAGTCATAAAATGATAATAAATAAACCCGCCCTATTGTGTCTGACGGTGATCCTCTCACACGCCAGCATAGCGCTGAAAATTGTGCAGTGCTAAAGCCTATAGAACGATCCCACGGTAAAAATCTAACACGCGTTTTAGTTTCGGTTTCGAAAACGTACTACCAACATTTAACATTTTGCCAGATCTGCTGCATACGCGTAGTGTAGTTGTGACGTCACAAAAACAAGTTGGTTTATTTGAAAAATTAAAAAGTGAGACAGAAGGAGGGGGACAAGATGGTAGACTTATGTAAAAAGTTATAATTAACGACTGTCAGTGATAAAACTGAAAATCTAAACGCAAATGAATACAGTCAAAAAAATTATATATTCGTGTAACGTAGTGTATTCTGAGCACAAATATGTTTTAATATAAAGGGTAGTCCAATTATTAGCCAAGTTATTGAGAAAATACTATTTGACTGAAAACGCTTAGACGAACAGACTGTTGTCCTTGATCGTTAATTGTAACGTTATTGGGAACGATAGTTGAAAGGAGGCATAGGAGTAATTCGAATCTGATTGGAGGGTATACGAGGGTAGACAGAGAGTATTGGTTGGGCAGAAAAGATAAAATCTATATTTAGAAAAATCACTCCTAGAAGTGTGAAGTAGTGTTTTTCTTTTTAAATTTTTGAAAATTGAAATGCTAGACCCTCGCTGTGATTGGGCCGGTCTAGGCATATTGGCAAAAAGCATTTACAGCTCAGCGCCAGTTGTAAAGAAATATGTTAGAAGCAAGCTGCGTTGTTCTCAGCAGTACCAAGTGTGTTATTAACCATTGGCAGTCTGAACAGAAGGCAAAGCTGAACTTAAACTACTATTTATGCTAAAGCCAGTCAACGTACGTTTGTGATATTTCTTTGAATTGTGGTAAGGAAGGAATTTATTAATTTTGTTATTTCAATAAAATTGGTGTCTGCGATACTGCTCGATTGGGAAGGTTCTCGACTAAGTAAAGAGTCCCCAGCTGAGTTATGCAGGACCTGTGGTGTTGTGTTAAAGCAGTAAAAGCTGTAAATTAATGTGTATTTAAAAAAAAAGGTAAAGGAACCCGTTATACGCCCATTGAGGCATATTGGGAATATGGTGTTAGGCCCATATTATCTTGACCGTCGGCACACTAGGGGTGATGTGGTCGGCATCACGCCGGCCGCCTTAACCTTCCCAGAGTAGCTCTGGTACCCATTTGGGGCTGGGTCGACCCAGGAGCCGTTTGTGGCCTAAAAATTTTCCGCCTCATCTGGGGATCGAACCATAGACCACTGCGCTAGGAAGCCAGTGCACTAACCACTATGCCGTGCGGCGACTCTGTAATGTGTATTGCATAACTGAAAATGATTTTAACAGTTGCCAGTGGGAAAGCTAACCCACGTTATCCTATGGAAGATCATCACTGTTGAAGTGTCAGAGGCGTTGTAGCCCTTAGGGAACAGAATAGAGGCACTGGTAATGCATTGTCATCTCAGAGTGGTATGGTGTGGTCAGAGAGATCTGACCCTTTTTCTTTATGTCAATTATTACATGTGAAGGGGAATATAGATGTGTTTTTAAGAATCATAACGTTGTTTCAGAGGTTTTAGTTCTGGTACAGTGTGGGTACCAGAACCCTGCTGGCGTTGTTGCAGTGTACTAAAGTAACCTATTGTTTGGACCCTGAGGTCTAGTTACTGCACCAGGAACCTTGTCAGCGTGGTCATACCAGAGAGCCTGTGAAAATGACAGCAACATCATTTATCTAGATAAGTGCCATACATGTCGGCACTCAGTTTATCCACTAAAATACTATATTTCTGTATAGAAATAACATAAAATAAATTGTTGGCAAGAAACTTTCAAGATAATTTTAAAAGAGAAAGAGGGAATAATGACAGTACCCCACCCATACTATTAATTACCAGTGTCATTAACTTAGTGAACATAGATACACATATTTTGATTGTCTTATTATAAATTGAATGGACAGAAGATCCATGGTAGTATTTAAATTGTTGTAAATACATTCATAATATCAATTTTGGTTGTTGGACCTGGTGCAGAAAATTCTGATCTGGCCAAATAAATTGTAAATAACCATTTTACCAAACTTTTAACACAGACTTCTATAAGATATATTTCATAGAGTGTCAGTGTGTTTGTGGTTGTAGTCTTGACTCAGTCATTCATATATATATATATATATATATATATATATATATATATGTGTGTGTGTGTGTGTGTGTGTGTTAGTAAATACATCTGTCTGTGGCCTAATGGATATGAACGCAGTTTCATAATCCAGATATACCAGGTTCGAAACCTGCTGCAGGCGGTTTGGTTGCGGATCGCTTTGTGTGGATTTTTAACAGTGGTATAAGCGCCGTACCGTTCAGAAAGCAATGGCAAACTACTGAATGAAAAAAAAATTGCCTAGAAAAATCACAAACAGCCAATAAAAGCTGGGGTTGATTGCCACGTCCTGTAAAGGATAAGCAACTAACTTTAAATACATGTGTTTGTAGTACTTGTACTTACAATACATCATACACTCATAACCCTAGACATATAGACGTAGCTAACATAATATTAGTCAAGAATAAGTCTGATTGAGGTCGTAAGGTGGTAGCAGAAAGGTGTTCTGATAAATAAACCCAACATTTAGTATAATCAGGAACCTTCACAGCTGACCTCATTCAGTACAATAGGAATAACATCTTATAACATCAAATCCACCACAATACTGCATTTATGGAAACTGCTCTCATCTGTGTTGTGATTGATTCTACAAAGTTACTTCGCGTGAGTCTTTGCCTTCTGAGAGCATTTATTCTATTGTACATTGGTAGGAGGCACGTAATCTTTTAGAGTTCTTTTATAGGTTTCTTCATGTCCTCTGCTATAGTTATTCCTTGATTTTGGAGTCTGCTGATTTTGTCGAAGTGTGACTTAGCTGCTGTTGCCCATACTGCGATGCCATACTCTAGAACTGGTCTCATTCGACCTGAGTATAACGTCTTTAGTTCTCTCATCTGGACCCCAAGCTGTTCCAGCAAGTTTTTTCATAATTGCCATACATTGTCTTGCTCTCATCCGGTTTCTTTCAACTTGTTTTTTCCAAGTCAAACGGCTAAGTAGTTTGAATTTTCACCTAGATATAGATATTTTCCTTCCAGCACTAATTTGGAGCTCTGTGGTTTATTCGAGAGGGAGAAAATGTGCATGTTTTTCCTTTATCTTCATTACCCATGTTTTGGGTCACACTTATAGTGATGTTAGTGCTTGGTGCATCCGAGTGTTTACAGTAGTGATATACACTTCAGAGATTCAAAATGGCTTCAGGTTTATACCAAACCAATCCTTTATTTCCCCTTTTTTCTGGCTTCTTCACTGGGTAAATGCGAAAGCAACGTTTGAGTAATGGGTTTTCAGGCCTATCTCATTAATTTACTCGGTGAATAGAGCGCACCAGGTAATGCTAGACAAATCCAGGATGTTAGTAAAGTATCTGAAGTTACTCCTTGCCAAGGATTTGACCCAGTTTTGAAGTAGGATGTATTGTATGTTCTAACACCGGATCACAAATCGAGTAGTTCTGTTCAACTTTAACAAGCGTACATCCGCGGCTCTGACATCTGGCTGCAGGTACAGAAATATTGGACGCTTCGGACTAGCTCCGGTAAAGCTGAAACCGATTTCCCTCTCCTCTCTAACGTGCTTTTTCCCCCCTTTTCATAGACTGACACACATGCATAGGACAGATATACACAATATTTAGTTGTAAAGAAGACAAGGCACCATTTTAGCATTATTTCCCAACCTTCTTTCCGTGACCTAAGTGGTCGTGAGACACCAGTTTCTTTTGAACGCCTCAGTTTCCACTTTTCTGCCGTGTGTCAGTATTTGTGCCTCAGTGAAACCTTTCTTTCCATTACTGAATATTTTCTGCCAAGTGTATCTTTATTCTATATTTCTTCATTGTAAGCAATACCCTTTTTTTCTCTCCCTCATTTGTCTTTTATTTTTAATGCTAAAACCAAATAGCCTATAGGTGTCATTTCTTTCATCGAACTTTCCATTCTTTTTATCTTGTTTTTCCCATTCCCCTATAATTCATCGTCTTCCTCATCACACACTCTTTCAGTCATAACCAAACAAGCACAAGAAACAATTACGCAACAGAAAAAAAAACATTCTAAATCTAGGATGAAAAGTGTAATGAAACGCCTTTATTGTTGCAAATACGCGTACTATGTTCCTATTATGAAAAATTTTACTCAAAACAATATCCACTACGCTAAATGTTGCCACTAGGCTATAGATGCAAAATAATTAATACTGCTTTACAATCACACAAAATGGTATCATCGAGAACCAATCCTGTCCGTTGCCTCCTGAAAAAAGACCAAAACAACAATAAGACAGCTATTGGGTCATTTTTCAGATCCTGCTATTTAGTGGAATATTGTAATATAATGTTTTACCGTTCAATGACGTTTATACTCGCCTCTTTATACCCCCCACACTGCCACTCAATACTGTCTAAATAAGGGGTTCTTAACCGTTCTTGTGCCATGAACCCCTTTCATTATTTCGTGACGGCTACGTTCCCTTTTTTTGTCCGGTGAAGGCTACTTTGATTGTTCAGATGTAAGCTACGGGCCCCTTCTTAGAAAACAAAATGTACATAGACGCATAATTCAAATATTTGCTTACAAATACAGTAATACATTTTATCACAAAGAGAAATGGTTATGCTTACATATAGTCATACTTAAATACAAAGACAACCTGTAAAACCAATATATTTCTTTAAATACACAAATCTATAATAATATTCCGAGTAAATTTTGTGAGGAGACATGGTCCGCAACCAGACGATACGTCAAGGCCTAAGAACCCAACCCCAGCAGACCCAAGTGGAACAGTCCCAACTAAGATGGTTTGGCCACGTCTGCAGAATGGGAGAAGATCGGCTGCCACTGCAGGTATGGGAGGCTAATAGCTGGGGATCCAGACCTCCAGGACGACCCAGAGTCCGCTGGGAGGACAACATTAGACAATATCTGAAGGACCGAGTACTAGAATGGAACCAGGCCAGGAGGAAGACGGCCGATAGGACAGTATGGCGCTCTCTTCCAAACCTCTGCACCTCACGGTCGAAGAGGAACAAGTAAATAAGTAAGTAAATTGTGTGTAAATAAATGTCAAATTTTCAAGTTATGTACGCGGACATCATCATCATCATTCTCCCTTGGCCATTGACTGACATGACTAAGCAGTCTCCGGCCATCACACCTTGCGGCGTCATAGGGCAACAAGAAATTATCCGTTGTTCCGTTACACCTAACGGCGTTTATTGGTACAACAGATTACTAATTGTTGTTTCTTTGATCAGTGACAAGCAAGCGGATGATCAGTCCACTGTGCCCCGAACTTGCCCTCGAGTGTACTCTACTTTTGCCGCCATAAAACCATTTCACCATGCCAGCCATACTTCCATCCAGCCAAAATTTTATTCGGGACCGAAGGTCCGCGAAAAAGGACAGTCTGGTACAGGCACAGCTCTCACTCGCTGCCTCCACTATGCTGGGAGGACCCGGCGACCGGGACCACACACAGCCTTGAGAGGACAAAGATCGCCTCAAAGGTTATGTACGCGGACCCTCCAGCATAAATTCACGGACTCAGTTAAAGAAACCCTGGTCTAAAATGAGGTCACTCCTGTTAACAATTTATTAACGTCGTGTCCTGTTTACGCAGGTAAAAATATGGAAGACATGCAAATGCTTGCAATAATATGTAGAATACGTTAAGTGATCAGAATAGGATATTTAAACAACCTAGAAGTATGCCGAAAAAAAATTGCATTGAAGACAATTAGAGTGAAACGTTGTAAACGATCCAGTAAGAAAACAACGAAAATATGCGTAAGCTGGAAACAAATGAATGAGAATGGTAGCAGTCTTGTCAGAGCATACTTGACATAGAAAACTATAGTTGTCGATAGCATGCTAGACATCAGGAGAGAGAAGGGTAGTAGTCTACCAGAGCATACTTGACATCAGGAGAAAGAAGGGCGGTAGGCTTTCAGAATATACTTGACATCAGGAGAGAGAAGGGTAGTAGTCTACCAGAGCATACTTGACATCAAGAGAGAGAAGGGCGGTAGGCTTTCAGAATATACTTGACATCAGGAGAGAGAAGGGTAGTAGTCTACCAGAGCATACTTGACATCAGGAGAGCGAAGCCCATTAGTCTATCAGAGGACATTTTGTCGTCAGGAGAGCGAAGGGCAGTAGTCTATCAAAGCATACTTGACATCAGGAGAGAGAAGGGCAGTAGTCTATCAAAGCATACTTGACATCAGGAGAGCGAAGGGCAGTAGTCTATCAGAGCATACTTGACATCCGGAGACTGAGGTCAGTAATATGCCACAGTATAACACCAGGAGAGAGAAGGACAGTACTCTATCAGAGCATACTTGGCTTCAGGAGAGAGAAGGGAACTAGTCAATCAAAGCATACTTGACATCAAGAGAGAGAAGGGAACTAGTCAATCAAAGCATACTTGACATCAAGAGAGTGAAGGGTAGTAGTATATAAGAGTATACTTGACATCAGGAGAGAGAAGGGCAGTAGTTTATGAAAGCATACTTCACATCAGAAAGAGAAGGGCAGTTGTCTGTCAGAGCATAACTGACATCAGGAGACAGAAGGGCATAAGTCTTATCAGAGCATACTTAACATCAGGAGAATGAAGGGAGTAGTTTAACAGAGCATACATGACATCAGGAGAGAGAGGGCAGTAATCTGTCAAAGCATACTTGACATCAGGAGAGAGAAGGGCAGACGTCTGTCAGAGCACACTTGATAACAGGAGACTGAGGGCAGTTTTCACAGCAAAACAAAACAGAAAAATGATAATCTTGCAAAGCATAACTGACAAATTAGAATATAGAAGGGTAGCAGTCTGACATAGCAGAATCATCTTCAGGAAATACTAGGGTAATTGTCAGAGCACAATGTAGAGAATGGAGATCCTCTCCAACTTGAGACAGGGTTCGATGAAGGGTGGGAACTTGATCCGACTGATTTATACACAGCAGCGGACTGCAACGGTCGATCTTGACCTACCAGTAGATCTCAGGGTGTCGCTTGATTTCTCTCTAGCTGACGGAGGGGGTAGAGGAGAATGTTTCACCTATGTAAGCTGTGGACTAATCCTCTCAAGCCAGCACTTACACACGTGATGTCCCCAAGTTTAAAGGTTACTTTTAAAACATTCCCAGTGAAAGCTCACAATCTAGCTTATTACAGTTCACTTTATTCGTAAACTGTATAAGCTGTTTGAAGTGAAGTCAACATTCGGTAAAATATTTAGTTTGCAATTTCTACTGGTCTGTCGGTAGAATTACATGAGGAAAATCTTCTGGTATTGATAAAAGTAATAATAAGGCTGCATTTGTTCCAAATTCCAAATACTCTGAAACCTGAAAACAGACATGATTTTATCATGGTAGATCTTTAGAGACTCTCAGGAACATTATAGAGCAGTGCTCAGAATGGCAAAGACAGCTTTACATAAATTTTGTTGATTTTGAAAAGGCTTTTGACAGCATACATAGGGACAGTTTATGGAAAATACTGAGGGCTTATGGAATTCCAAGCTGCATAGTGTCAATCATAAAAAGCCTCTATGCCAACTTTACGTGTAGTGTTGGGCAGAGCAGCCTAACCTTCGAGGTGAAGACAGGAGTACGACAGGGATGCCCCTTATCAACCACTCTATTTTTAACAGTCATAGACTGGGTGATGCGCCAGACAACAGAGGCAGTCCAAGAGGAATAAGATGGACTACATTTTCTACATTGGAAGATCTGGAATATGCAGATGACATTGCACTGCTGGCACATTCACATCAACACATCCAGGAAAAAACGGATAGACTTAATAAATTTAGCCAGCTGGTTGGGCTTGAACATCAATTTAAAGAAGTCTGAGGTCATGACGCTCAATGTGAGCAACCCTGAGCCCATATCAGTAAGGAATCAGCAACTGGTACAGACAGATACCTTCACATACCTAGGAAGCATAGTAACAGACGGTGGGGCAGGCAAAGACATCAACATCAGAATGAATAAGGCAAGAACAGCCTTCTTTAGCCTAAATAACATCTGGAAGTCCTCCCAATACAGCACAAGCACAAAATTAGATTATACCAGAGTTGCGTGCTTTCTGTGCTTCTCTATGGTGCGGAATGCTGGAGAGTCACAGAGAAGGAAATGTCAAAATTGTCCTCTTTTCACACAACATGCCTAAGAAAAATTCACCGAATCTTTTGGCCGAATACCATCACCAACCAAGATCTGCTTGCTCGTAGCAAGCAAGAGGACATGCACACCATCATAGCTGGCAGACGCTGGAGCTGGGTTGGCCATGTCCTCAGAAGAACCCCGATGCCATCACAAGAACAGCTATGCTTTGGACCCCTGAAGGAAAGCGAAAGAGAGGCCGACCAAAAACAACTTGGCGGAGGACTGTGGAGGCTGAGATGCAAAGAATGAACCAGAGTTGGGGCACTGTACGAAGGATGGCCACCGACCGTGCAAAGTGGAATCAATTTGTTGTTGCCCTACAAGACGCCACTAGGCGTGATGGCCACTGACTGCTTTGACGGTCGGTGGTTAAGGATCGAAGAAGAAGATCTTTAGAGAGCTCTGTAGTTCTAAAGTAGAAACCCATAGCTCCTGGGTTTCCAACCGCTAGTAAACAGGATCTATCGATAGTTGCTCGTCTTTAAATTAAATATCTGAAATAACTCAACTTGGTTACTAATTCTAATTGACAGGATTTTCAAGCAAACGTACGTATATATACAGACATATCGTGAGTTAGAAGTAACATCAGTTAAACAAGATACGTCACCGCAGTAGTGCTTGCAGAAGAATTAATTTATTCACACGGAAGGCAACAAAGAGCTCTTGAAACATTCAGCATAAATATTCTTCTTCTTCAGGTGCCTGGTCTGGAACAGACATTGACTATCATGACCCTCCAATCTTCTGTCTTTTGATAGTCTAATGAGATTGTTGTTGCCCATGCTGTTGTTTGTTGCCCAGTTGTTTAAGTTTTCCACATACATCTTTCTCTGCCTTCCTCTTCCTCTCCTACCTGGTATTTTCTCACATAAGACTAATTCCTCCACTCCTCCTCTTCTGTTAACATGTCCCATATATTTAATTTGTCTTTTCCTGGTGGTTTTGATGAGCGATCTATTAACACTCGCAGCTGTCATTACCTCGGCATTTGTTTTCTTCTCTGTCGATCTAAATGGTTAGTTACTCCCAGACATAAATATGACAGTAAATTATCCATGTCGTAATGGATAGGTATATCCCACAATACTTCGTTTCGTTTGGTTTTAGGGACTATCTTCATTGCACACGGACAACTCCATCAGTGCTGCGATCTTCTCCCTTAAACCACACAAGGAAGATCTCAGCACAATGCACAAACTCCGTAGCACCGGTGAGGATCCCAATGTGTGTATACAGGAATCACAAATTCTATTAATATTGTTGGTGTCAGATGCTTCTGTGAACAAGTTCTAAAAGACTATGGGAGTTCTCAGTTATAAGGAATCTTATAACACATATAATCCACCCCTGATTAAAGAAATGGCACACACACACACAAACAAACGACCAAATATGCATGCCCTATTAGTAAGCATGCAAATACATTTTGTTTCCTCAGGAAAGATATAACACAGCAAAATCCCATATTATTTAGCAATGTAAATATACCCTTCCGTACTGCCAAGACCGTCCCAGTTGTCTGTCATACAGTTATCCTGTCAGCAATAAAAAGTCGCGAGAGGAGAACGTCCAGTTTCCGCATAGCGTACGGGGGTACTGATCTCTTCATATCGAGAAGCATGTTTTAAAAAATACAACTTTCAAGTAAACTAAAAATGTAAAATTGCACCATATGACAATATATGCATTTGACTGTATGACGAATGGTTGTTGTGACAAGATGTTATAGTAGCCGAGATGTCTTTATTATCTTCTTTAAGAAAAAGGTAGGTCTTTTTTAAAGTTGTCGACCAAAACAAGTATTTTATGCAAAAGCTCTTTGTCAATGGAAGTAAGAAAGAGTTCTTCAGTGTTATATTGATCCAATTTTGACATACGGACGTGAGTCATGTGCAATTGATAAACAAGTGGGAAAGGCACTAGATGCCACAGAGATGTAGTTTTACAGAAGAATGTTAAAAATATCATGGACAACTAAAATGAGTAATGAGGATGTTTTGAAAGAGGTCAAAGCACTAAGGGAGTTTGTTCCTCAGGTTAGAAGGAGGCAATCAACTTTCTTTGAGCATGTTATGAGAATAAGGAAGCTGGAGTATATCATGACTACAAGAAGGATAGAAGGAAAAAGAGACAGAGGACGACAAAGAGAAAAGACTGACATCATGGCATGGAAAGAAAACAACAGAACTAATAAATAATACTGTAAACAGAAAGTTGAGGACAGACATCATCACCTACGCCAACAGGCATGGTTCTTAAAAAAGAAGAAGGTTCAAACATTGTTTTTGTCTTCGCCAGTATTATCTTTTCATTCTAATGTCTCATGGTCAGATAAAAATTTTAAGACATTAATGGTTTAGAAAACTTTAGCTTACATCAGCGTTAAAAATATACATGAACTAAAAATAAAAGAGAAGTTTTTACATGATATTAAGATTGGTACAATGTGTCGATTTTCACTTGTAGGTCCCTGGAGCACGGGAACAGAAATGACAACCAATAGCTATAGACTTTCATAAATTCGTGCTTGCGTAGAATAGAAATAGTATGACAAAAAGACTAATGTTGAACTGATGACAAGAACCAGACAAGTGCCACAGAATAATTGAGAAGAAGATGCTGGCGATGGATGAGACACACACTAAGGAAACCTGTTGATATTATTTACAAAGCCGTTCTAAGATACCCAGGCTAAGAAAGAGGATGATGGCCGAAGAACACACGGAGAAGATAATTGGAGAGAGACATGAAAGGAATGAGGAAGACAGGAAAAAGCCTGAAGCTGATGGCACGGGTCAAGAAGACTTGGAATGAGTTTGCTGGAAGCCTATACACCTTGGTGAGCTGGAAGCCTATACACCTTGGTGAGCTGGAAGCCTATACACCTTGGTGAGCTGGAAGCCTATACACCTTGGTGAGCTGGAAGCCTATACACCTTGGTGAGCTGGAAGGTATGTTTATCTATCCATTAATCTTATTGCTTAACTCATCCCCTTTGTCCTTTAGCTCCAAGACGAGAGAAGTCATTCAATTACAATATGCCTTTTCTCCGGTCTACCGTCATTCACAGCAAGCTCTCTCCCTGTCTTCTATATCATGTTTCAGGTCCGCCGTCAATTCCTTTGTCCGCGTATTTGTTTAATCATCTCTATATCTCTTTAACGCTGTTGATTCCAGAACAGTGGCAGCCTTGTAATACTATTATGTGCCTTAATCTAAATTTGTTTTATCTTTTAGCCGACGTCTTTTACTCACCTCTTGTTCCACAGTTATTTCTCTTGTTCAACAATTCTACTGAGAATCAAATCTACTAAACTGCATAAACTCCCATTTATGAATATTAGCACCTTCTTTCTTATTGTTCTCCGTGCTTTATAAATTATCTAATCATATGAGTTTTTCTCTTATTTGTCTAACTATCTTAATGTTTTTGCACATCATATCTCATCCGCATTTAAAGTGCATGTGAATCGTGACACTGAAATATGTTTTGTTATTATGTGAGGTTATAAGCAAACGATAAAATATTGTCAAAAGGTAATTGCTCATATTTTGTTTTCAAACTGAATGTATATGGTTGTGTTTCACACATACTCACTCACTCACCAATTCACCCACTTATTCGCTCACTCATTTGTTTCTTATTTTATTAACTTATGTATACTTTTTCAGCTATGCACTTATGGACATATTGTATATTAATGCATTGCAAGAATAATAAAGGGAAACAATACCACAAAGAAACAAACAGAAAAGAAGACTCACTAATATACCAGAACAATTTATGATATCCTCAACTGAACGTTATTCAAAGATCTTTTAAGTACGTTAGAAAAGGACCGCCCGACTGGCTGAGCGGTTAGATCGCATTCCACTCGCGACAAACTTACCGGGTTCAAGAATCTGAATTTGATAGCGTCACGCTCCAGTCTTTCCAGATGTTGTGACGAAATGGGTTATAAATTGTCGGCACTTGGATGGAGCTACCACCCCTCCTAATTACTGTCTGATTTTTGGCACGCCCATTTCACGTCTTTTCGTTCTTCTGTAGATATAAGCGGGGTAACTGGCTGTCACTTCTATCCGATAGGTTCCCTCCCCTTAGTCTGTAATGTTGGTAGGAGATAATTGACGCGTGCCGGACTCTTCGTCGCGGACAGCGGTATCGTTCGTTAGAGCTCTTTTGACCACGAGTCAGAAGCCCGACACTCTGTTTTGAGAGGGAGCGGCAACAAGTTCCCGAGTCTTTGACACCAAGGAAAGCGCTTGCCTTCCGTGTGTCGGCGGGTAGAATCTATTACGTCATATATTGGTGGTTTCTTTCTTTTTTGCACGAAACCACGGGAAACTATTCCTGGAGTTCCGTCATTTTACGTGGCAGCCCGGGAGAATGGGGCGATTTGGCGACTTGTCTGAGACACCTACGTTATGGAGATGACGGTCACTAAGACTTCCTTGTGCTTTGATGCCAGGGAAATTCTGGGACTCTCCCTATACGCAACAATATTTACCCTGTTACGCCAAATTCTTTTGTAGCAGGTCGGCAGGAAAATCTTCTGGGTAATTATTACTTTTTTTTTTGGCATTCTCTACGCAGATGTTAGAGCAAGTGTTAGTCCACGCTTGAACACCTGCAACCCTACTATTACTATATATGCAGTCTACTGCTGTCTCTAATTGCTTCAGTCCTAAAATGCCTGTCGTGAGCGGTAGAGACCCCTGTGCAGTTTGCCAACTAATTAGTGAGGAATATTCTCCACAAGTCTCGGTAAGCATTCTTAAATAACTTGTAGTAATTTATTCTTGGGATTTATAACGATTCAGAGTAAGCCATCATAGCGGGTTCTAGCAATTTATAGTCCGGCCATCGCTCAACAAACACCAGGAGCTATAGTAGCATTTTCTCTTTTTCTGTGGAAATTATGTTATGCCACTTACGGAGTTTTTTTCTACGCCCAATAGTTGTGTACCTTGAACTGCTACATGGAAGCTCGGCTTGAGAACCCCCTTATTCACATGTGTAAATAAATCTAACCGGTTTCACTAGAAAATGATGGTTAACACAGAGTGTGACAATAACTGAATAAGCTAATTTCATGGTTTTACGGCCTATGTATAACGGTCAGCGATGGGGGAGGGGGGAAGAGTGATAAAACTGTTGGACCAGGTCAGCCCTGGACAGCAGATAACATTTAGAAGGGACGGGTTGTATATAAGTTAAACTGTACCTCTATCTGCACTGGCTTTGTTAAATGTTGTAACATTGTATGATTTATCTTGAATAGATGATGTGTTTTTTACTATGTTTTCATTGCAGCAACACCTGGTTCACTTCGACGGAGTTCTGAGCCATCGGGCTGGAATTATCTTCCTGCCTTCCTATAAGGCCGGATAAACCAGCGACCCCTTTACATCGGGGTAGTCCCAACCGTACTGCAGTTGTGGTTCATAAGTCCGACTCACTACGGGTCCAGCCGGTTAATTTCCTCTTGCTGTTGGTTAATTTCCAACGCCTACTCGCAAAGCAAGTGGAATGCCCTTTCCACAGGCGTCATCTGCTTTCGCCTTATATATATTAAATCTGAATTGCACGCATTGATTACCTCGGGGTTTTATCTTAGATCTACAGCACCTTGTCTATGTAGAGGCCTTGCCTTGGGCCCAAGATTTCGTTCCAGTGGTGGAGTTATGGTGGAGTTGGTTCTACGGATTTGCAGCAGTTTAGGGAAAGGAGAGGGTAATCATCTTTCCTGTTAGTGATTCACCAACAATCTGTAATTTCAAGCCGGATTATATAACAAGAGTGCCAAAGGGGAAAGATTATTAATTTTGTTGGGGGACTGGGCGCAGAGAATTGGCGCATTTCATGAACTGAGGGATACTAGTGCATATACTGGTTATATCGCTGACAAGGATAAGTCAGCAGGGTCATTTGGTGGTGTAGGACCATGGATTTCATGGTTCCTATTTAAGGATTAGCTTAAATTTCTTCACCAATAACAGATGTTCAATCAGGGTGGATTAACCCTAATATTATGTTTGCTAGCAATCTGGTCACTTGATTAATTTTTTTGTAATGCATTTGTTTGGGTGTATTTGCTTGTGATCGATATTTCGTGCGTTTACACGAAAGTATTTTTGTTGTGAATAAAAATAGACAATTTATTAGCGGAACAGACTCTACTTTCTATCTGTACTTAAACTCTATTTGTTTGTGGAGTCACTTCGGTGTACTAAACCTTATCTCTAATAAGAGAGAGAGGCAGTGTGACAGTAGTTAAAACATAGTCATTGCGTGGCAGGAGGGAGAGTCAGTTTCTGTTTTTTTACTCCTGATAACTATAAGTCACTCTAACTACATTCAACACTATAACTCATCTATCTTCTCAGAGATCACTCAGACTTTTGTCTTGTCTCAGACTTCACACAGACTTTTGTCTTGTCTTAGGGAGACACGTGAAAACCCCGCGTGACAGATGTTAGTACCTGACTTTGGAGTTAGGGAAGGCAAAGGCAGCGAAACAGGGAACTGGTCATCCCACCTGATAGAAGCTTGATCTAGTACGGTGATATCTCTAACACTTAACTCTCCCACAACAGTATCTTCTACGGGTCTACCTTTACTTGACCTTTACTCTCTAAAAGCTCCTTCCATCATTCATTTTAGTACCATATTTCTTACCATTTCAGCCCCGTGCCCCCGCCCTTGAAACAATGTTCTCACCTTGTCGTGTACAACACTGAGGCATGTCTCCACGTCTTTTGGATTCACAGTTTAGTCAAAGCTCTAGCATGTACCGTCAGGGCCACATACACGGGCCTGTTCACTACAATACGGCCGTCCAGGTTTTTGATTGCCCGAACTGCATCCTGGGCATCCGACATGATCACAAAGCCAAAGCCTTTGGAAACTCCAAACTCGTTAGAAATCACCTGTTGATATGGAAGTAAAGAAGATTCTTCAAAAAATATATTACCGGTAGATTTCTCTATAACTTAACTTTATCACAAATACGTCTTGAAGAAGATTGGGGCTATAACACATACGGTGGTCACAGAACATAAAGTCGCTTATGATAAAAAGATTTGTTTTCTTTACTTCTAGTTTTGTTGGTGTTATTTTTGTTAAAGAATAAATTTGCACTGTTTCGAGTGGATATCACAAAATTATTTAAAATGAGCAATGTTTGTTATATATACACGTGGCATTTTAAACTTGAGTTTATTTGGGGTATTTCAAGCATCGAAATACAAATGTCAGTACAGTTAGCCCAAAAATACTGAACGCTATTCAAAGAAATTGTCAATTTACAAACTTTTCAAGGTCGTTAGAACGAAACGTATTTTGAATAACAGGTGTAAACATAAAAAAAACATTACTTTCCCTCTATAATTTTGTGTACACCTTGAAGAAAAAAGGGCTAGATATTTATTTTAGTGGCACATTTTTGGTTCAAGCGTTAGCTGCTGCGAAAAATTTGAAAACGAAGAACCGTAGATGAGTAGGATATTAATGATGATGGATGTGCTAACGAATGTTAAGATAATTTTCATAATTATTTTCAATGACGCGTTTTTAATGACATGCAAAATAAATATAGTAGTGATAATAATGAACAGAACATGATGAAGACGCTGTCTGGGATGACTCCGTGAATTGGTTGGAATATTTTTAATTACTAATTTAGTTATTATTGTTTAGTGCTTTCGTTGCATCGGGAAACAGACGAAAACCGAAAGAAATCAAATGCAATGCACACATAATAATAATCTACCCAAATGAGAAGGCTGTTGTATACTGTATGACTCAATCATGGAGTCCACAAAAACTAACTAAAAAGATGCAGACTTTAATAAATGGGTGTTTGTGCACAACAGAAGGGTTGAAATGGTGTGACAAGATCACCAATGTCCATCTGATGGAAAGAACCAGACAGATACCAGTAAATACTTGTATGTGAGGAGAATACGTAGAGGTTGGAAGGGATAAATACAGCCAGACCCGAGATGAAGGGTGATAAAGAAGATATACAGAAACCTTAAGCGGATGGCACGCAACAGGAAACCGTGGCGTATATTTGTTGAAAACCTGTTTTCCATAGGCAGCCTCAGGAAAATGTTTAATCCTAATAATTATTCTAATGATGCCGATTTTGCTGATGATAGTAACTGACAATGCTGGAAGTGATACAGCCGGTAATTAATGCAGTGCCTACTATGATTGTGATGGTCATAACGCTGGTGATACAACTAATGAGGTAAACGATAAAAGACTGACCTTAGCCGACAAGACATGCCCATACACGCTAAACAGGCTCTCCAGCTTCTCGTCAGTGATGGACTCGTCCAGATTCTTCACAGAAAGTGTTGCCGTTGTGCTAGTCGTGTCGTCCCCGCTGTCGTCATCGCCACGTTTGAAATCGTTGCCACTGTCCACGTCACCGTTCTCTGCAGCTTCCGTCTGGTCACCCACTTTCTGAGCCGACCTTGCCAGTATGGCGTTGTTACTTGTGTTGATGTTCTCCGTGTTGTTGCTGCAGACAATGTCACGTGTCGTCAGTTGGTCGTTGTCGACCATAATTATTGTACTAGTTGTGGAAATAGCTATGTTGGTACTACTCATTATGATTATGTCCATTAATGTGCGGATGCTCATTCCGCCGGTAGCGGCTGTGTTTGCAGTTGTGTTGGTTGGGGAACTGATGACAAGATTCAGAAAACTGCCAGCAGAACAAGACGTGAGAAGAAGACTTTAAGGACACACACTGAGAAAACCAGGCAGGAGCTTTACAAAGTTATCCTTGGAATCCTTAGTAAGATATGTTGAGACCAACAATCACAAGAAGGAAATTGGAGACAGACATGAAATGGAAAGTCAAGCTAGGGAGAGATGGTGAAAGGATAGCACGTCACAGAAATGCTGGCATGAGGATGTTGAAGGTCTGTGCTCCTTATGGATGATTTGTTTCGCTGCAAAATTGCGATGATATGTTCCCATAGCTGAGATGATTACTGTATTGTTGCTTCTGTGTTTTTTAATTACTTTTAGGCACCATAAATGTTAGGAAACATATATTACAACAATGAAAACGAAATTTGAAAATATGTCTAGCTTGAACATGACGTGCCTCGTCAAAACTAGGCAAAATTTAAAAATAAAAAACAAAGATTGAATGAATTATGTGTATTTAAAGTGACCAAGATATCAAATGGTAGAGATCATAAATATCTCAGATTGTAAAGTTGAGGTCCAGAAATCTTAGATTCTATTCTACGCATCTCAAACAAATGGGTTGTATGAGGCTATCACCCTCGTCATGTAAAACAAATAGATACGGAGAAAACCTCTGCATGAGCATAAGTACTTCGATGCAGGTTTTCTCAGTGGGACGAAAAATTACACATATTCCATCCTTACGAAGGAAAGAACATAGGACATTAATTCAAACAAAGTAATGATAGTGCTGTTTCCGCGGGTTTTTGAGTAGACAAAATGAAACCTCTGCTACTCAGGCATGTCATTATCAGCCCCATGACAGCCGAACATCTACTCCAGCCCTGCCCAACTTACAGCAGTGAACGGAGTGGCAAATGGCAACAACCCAGTTCTCTCCACGAAAAACTGTTTGGAGATATCAGGTATCTTGAGCTGACTACTACCTTTATTAGAATCATTAAGAGGTCGAACTAAGAAGAAGATTGCAGGCAACTAAGATGATATATATGGGACGGGCAACATCATCGTATTAAACAAATTGCAACAGAGACCACCGCTGGAACAACACATGCATGTCTTGATGCAGACTTTCTACAAAGGGGTGACTCCATGCTCCGTAACGAACGACAAAGTACACGAAGAAGTCTTAGTAGCCAATGATCATTCATAACGTATGATCGTTGTTAAATACTATTGTGCAGTACGTTTCTTTGCACTGCTATATCAACACCATAAACTGAACAGTAATTACAAGAACTAGTGAAGCAAGTAAATAGCATAAGTCTTGAATATGGGCTGGACACTAACATTGAGAAAACGAAAACTGTGACAGTTAGCGAAGCGGACGATAGGCCAACGCTAAAGATAAAAATAAATTGAAAAATACTGGAACATGTAAAAGTGTATTCGAGCTTATCGAATATTTGACAGATAATAGCAGAAGATGAAATGTCAAACAAAAAATGCAGAAGAGAATAGAAATGGCAAAAGCTACATTTAACAATATGAGAAATACTAACATCCAAACAAATAATATTCAAATTAAAAATGACAGCCATTAATTAAGTTTTATATCTACTCTTCATTACCGTATGCTGTAGAAAATTGTGTAATGAAAAACCAGTTAGTATGAGGTCCTTGAGATTATATATACATCTATATGGCGCACTTAATGGGAAGAGACGAAAACCAATAACGAGGTAAATGAAAAACTAGGAATAAATAATGAACGAAATCAAAGTCAGACATATAAAAATTCATATAAAAAGACGAAAGACTTTGCTGAAGACTATGCCAGAAGGAAGAGATGAAGGCAAACGTGCCAGAGGAAGACAGCGCTTAAGTGGCAAGACAAAATCAAGAGATGGACATGAAAGACAGTCTATGAGAATATGCAATCAAATCTAGAGACAGAAGGCGGAGATTCCTTACAGTCCACATTCGATATGAAATTGGCAGTTGTGGGACTACAACACCATAAGAAAAAACACAAGGACTAAAAAAAATATATGTAATTAACAGAAGAGTACCTTGAGTTACGATTAACACTACTGTTGTTGAATGTACTGATGTCGTTGATGTTTACTGGGTGTCCTTTGTTGGCCAGAGTGCTGACCAAGTCTTTGAACTGTAGGAAGTTTTTGTTGCTGTTGTTGTCGCCGTCGTTGGTTGTGTTGCTTGTGGTGCTGCTATTGTTGCCACCCGAGCCACTGGTGGTGTTGGCATTAGTGGTGGTCAGCGATTTGTCTGGAACGGTGTTAGCGGCATTGGTGGTGTTAATGAATGGAGCATAGGTCACACTAATGCGGGTTCCGTAGATTACTTTTCCGTGCATTGATGCGACAGCCTGTGGCAGACAAAGATACAGGTAAAGGCAGTACCCCAGCAAATACTACAGTAGAGGAGTAAAGTGTTAGAGACTTCGCTATACTAGACCCAGCTTTGAGAGGTAGAGTCATTAGTTTCGTTCCTCGCCGCGTTTGCTTCCCTAATTCAAGAGCACAGTCAGAAACACATTTACAGCTCGGGGGAGTGGAACTAAGCATGCAGAAAGTAAAACATTGTTTAAACAGCTAAAAGAGTGTTTGGATTCTTCCTATGATTGTGACGGTTAGAGTCAACAGATGGCGGTCTGAGCCACCACGCGATCGTCTTTCACTCTTAAGTCTATACACTGGTATCACACTTCTTAAGACTTCATCAACACGATAAGTAAAGGACATACGTTACACACTGAATGCCTTTTCAATATTTTATTTGGGTACCTCCAAATGAAGTTTAACGTATGTACAACTTGGTGAAATCGTTGAAGAACAAAATCATATGTAGACATTATTCTCATGTATGGAACAGTACATTTCTATCTCTCTGGCTATCCTTCTGACACTGGTTATTCTGCTTACAGTCTCTTATGTTTCTCTCTCTCTCTTGTATTTTGCCTGAACTACTTTACGGTGTTCTGTTGTCTATCTCTTCAACTTCATTGTAATTTGATGCAGTCTGGCTGGTGCTTGAAAGTATCATTTTGTAATGACCGGATAACCCGGGGATCTTGTTTTATCTTCAAGACCGCTACTTCAACCCGAACTGATCTAACGAGGTCTAAAGTTCTTAGGGCGAGAGACACGTACCTTTGTCTTTGTGGATCTCTCCATCCACTGAAATATAACAAACCTCTTGGTTTACCAAAAAATACTGCACTCGAACAAATCATATCTGGAGTTCTAACATCTCATGTTGACTTTGAGTTTCTGTTTCCACAGAATGGCTTTGGTAGCACATCTCAAAGCATTCCACACTAAAAAAAAGGAAAACAACCGAGTTTTCTCTCTCTCTCTCTCTCTCTCTCTCTCTCTCTCTCTCTCTCTCTCTCTCTCTCTCTCTCTCTCTCTCTCTCTCTCTCTCTCTCTCTCTCTCTCTCTCTGGCCCTTCTACCAACAAGACCAGGCTCGATCTAAAATCAGCGCATACTTGATGCGCTGTCTACCTGTCTGTCACGTGACTCATGCAATTCGTGGTTGACAGCCTCAATCAAGCTCACCTCTAATGCTCACGAATTGTCTTGTACCCAATGCCTTTTCTAACTGACAAACAAAAGGGGGACTACAATTTTAACTACTCAGTCTAGTCGTTTTTATCTCCCTTTATTACTTTTACGCCCCTTTATCAAATCAGGCAACATGCTATTGTGATGTGTTTGAGCTCTAATTATTCAAATATACATATATATGGTCGTGAACTATTTTAAATAAACAGAGCTCACTAGCAATGTTCATTATTCTTTCGTTTTAAAATTGTCACTCTCAGTGTAAAAATAATGAAAAATGAACAATGTTCCAGAAACGAAGCACGTTTCGGGATCACTCTTCGTCAGCCGCAGTCATATTGGAAAACAAAATGAGAAATAAAGGATGGTTATGAGATAGGAAGGTTATAAGAAAATAAAGGACAGGTATATATGTATATGGTAAAAATACTAAACAATAAAGATATATCACGGTAAAGAAACTAACTGCAATGAGCAGAGCAATGCAGCAAAAAACCAAAAAAAAAAAATTCAAATAAAAATTAAATTAACTAAATGAATGAAAAGAATGACCTGTTGAACATAACCAATTATATAAGAATTGCATGATAAAATTAATAGCTCCAGTACTGTTCTTTTCGTTGCATTGCGCAAATCAGGGAACACTATCCGTTAAAAAAAATGTTTTACACTAATATTTGTGAACTGTTTAAAACACTTTACCTTCGTTGCATCTTGTTGGTCCTGATAAACGACATAACCAGTGCCCTTTGACCTCCCGTCGCAAGTTTTCAGTAGCTGAAATGTGAGTTAAATAAAATGCATGTTAGTTCTATAATATTACGAATATTTGATACGACAGAAACATACAAGTGGGCACCGCAAACTCACACATACACACACACACATTCTTACTTATGATACGTAACACAGGCGGACATCGTAAACACACACAAATACCAGGATAAAGGCTCACGCCAGGATGCCTTACAAACTTTTGTATTGAAGTCTAGAAGCAAATCATGGCAACGAGGTCACGAAAAAAGGCAATTGCCAGACAAATTTTACACAACAATGTAAAGAATGCATTGGACAGCTCAGAATGATGGACATCTCAGAATGGTGGACAGCTCAGAATGGTGGACAGCTCAGAATGGAGACCAGTTCGTAGATGACGCTTACTAAGCATAGTAGATGGAAGCAATCCACTTCCTTTGTGCATATAATGATTAGAGGAAACCTCAAACATAATGCGACAACAGAAGAGATTGAAGGATAAATATATATGAAGCTTTTAAGAGGCGTGATCACTGTCAATTGGCACAGAATTTGAAGAAGAAGGTACTCACAATCATGGTTTAATTAGTTAAATTAGTTCAGGTAGCCAGCATGAATAATATTCAATGTCTACGAATAACGAGAAGATGACAACGTCATATAGATAACTAGATACAGAACTTTCTGACAAATGATGATTGTCAACATCGCCAGCTGACAATAATTGACACGTTCAGACTTTTCACTTCACAATTACTATATTATTGTGTTCATCATCAAGTCCAATAATTCAAATAATCATCGTAGCACAATATCATTTTTCACGTATCAGTCCGTCTGTCTGTCCACAATTCTTCATATCATTTATCTTACTTTCATTTATTTATTTATTCCACTTGTCTGATTAATCACAACTAATCAGCAACTAGTCAATCAAAAATTTCAATCAAACTGTCCGCCTATAAATGTGTCTTAAGTGTCTATATTTCTCAGCGAGTGCCCCATAATGAGGTTTGTAGTGAAGATCGTCTAGCCTACCTACCTCAGTATGTACGACTGGACCAAAACGCTCAAATTCCTTTCTGAGTCTGACTTCGTCTACAACATCCCTCAAGTTTCGGATCCGGATTCGCGGGGAGGTGGTGTTATTCAAGTTATTGTGGCGCCATTCCTAGAGAAAATGCAGTTTAAACAGAAGCGTATTACTGATATGAAAAGACAGCAATCTAATTTCCTTGGACATGTTATGAGAAGAGAAATTCTAAAATCAATTGTGGCAACAAGAAAGACTGAAGGAAGCAAAGATAGATGACAACAAAGAGAGAAAACACAGAGCAAATTAAAATTGTGTGATGGGAAGTAGCCAAGAACAGTGTTAAAAATTGTCACAGAATTCGCTGTTCGACTTTTCTCATTCTCTCTCTCTCTCTCTCTCTCTCTCTCTCTCTCTCTCTCTCTCTCTCTCTCTCTCTCTCTCTCTCTCTCTCTCTCTTTCTCTTTCTCTTTCTCTTTCTCTCTCTCTCTCTATCTCTCTCTCTTTCCCTCTCTCTCTCTCTCTCTGTGCAACTATCCATTTATTTCTTCATGTTACGCACATAAACCTGCCTATCGCCGCGCCTCATATATATGTTGACCTCTTTTCATACTGCAATAGTGTTATTTCACGGCTAATTGACCATCCTTAAGGATTAATTGCAATCGCTTAAGTGTTTAAACCAGATTGGCTTCATACTGTCACCGGAAAGTATTGGTGACTTTCTAAGTTATCATTTCCCGTCAGAAACATATACCCGTCTAGGGGCATTGTTAACTACAGCCGCGTTCAGACACTTGGGCGGATAATACACAAGGAAATGCAGGTGATAATTGCTTAACTCACTTCCGACCAGACATTGTCTGTGTAATTACTACAGAGAAACCCGTCTGGGTAGATAAATTAGCGATGACACTAATTGCAGGTGATGTTACAAATCATAATTTGAAAGTGGGACCCCAAGATGCAGTAATAGTGAATGCAGTCAGCGACCCATAGCTGTACTGCTTGCATCAGGACCAGCGAACCAGAGCTGGTCAAGACCGCACTCCACCTCCACGTGGTGGTCCTGGAAACAGTCTGCAGCAGTGCAGTCTGGCTGAGCGAGTGCGGATCGCAATGGGAAAGCAAACCCGGTCCCTAAAAAATGCCGTGCTGAAGTCGGATGTGTCGACCGAAAGGTGCATATATCACAGCAGAGGCGTAAACAGACACAACGCATCCACCGTCCTTTTCAGGGCGAACGAGGAAGAAGGAAGAAGAAGAAATAATTTGAAAGTTTACTTAAGAGAATAGACGGATATACCAACTCCTTTTACAGGAAATGACCGTTTGAGATTTACAAACGCATGAATCATGCAGAAAATTTCAGTAGAAAGTTATCATAACACGCATGATTGAATATAATTGGCTGGGCAATTCTAGATGTTATAAACAACACTTATGATTGGAGCCTGGTCAGATTGTAACAACCACGTGCGTAGGACGAAAGTTGCAATATAATCGGACACTTTCGCCGGTTTAGAGCACTGTGAAATTCACCTCGTCAAGAGTACAGCCAGCTAGCCAGAGTAAGGAATAGGATCAGAATTTCAGCATATAGAATGATGGTTTCATGAACCACCACTGCAAGAGCTGGTGACTGCTTCATGTGGGTTCCTCATAGAGAACCAAAAGCAGAGGTAGTCCCAAGATCCATATGGAGCAGGGAGTGCATGATGATAGAACTGATGTACATACTTATTATATTATTCACCTTTTCAACCAGTGCAAATGTAAAGATATTCAATATAAATGTAATGAATGTTTTCCGCTCACTGGGATTAATATTAATGCTCGGAGAGGGTAAAGTTCTGAGGTAGATGGGATGGTGGAATTAAAAGGGGAGGGGGCACGCGAGGGGCTCACTGCAAAGGTCATGGCTGTTGAGGTGGGTGCAAGAGGTCTCGCGGCTGCCTCAGTATATGATCTACTGAAAGTGTTGGGGTTGAGGGGACAGTCAAGAAGAAGGATACTTAAGAGGTTCAGCGAAACTGCGGAAAAGGCATCCTGCTGCTTGTGGAACAACCGCAACGGGCTTTCGAACTCGTGACAGTAATTTGTTTTCAACATAGGGGTTACTTTCACAATTGCCACCAGAAAATAGGAGTGAATTTGAAAGCTGCAACCAAGGTGGAGTGTGTTCAATTCTCTGCACTAGACAACAGGAGGCTGACATTTGGGAGTCATGACCTAAGTTCCCCCCCCCCCCCCCATCCTTTTAGAGTGTAAAGGAGATTAATGGGCCGAAACACTTGATCGACGAGGGACAACTTCTGATGATCAGACTCCATCCTGTTGTATCGCTCTGTATGGAGTTTCCTATCAAGGCCATACAAATATTGTGCAGGCGACAACATAACTATCGTATCTGATAAAGATAAGGAAGTGATAACGAAGATAGGACAAATTCGTAGTAAAATAACAGAATTCTTATCGTTATCCTCGTCTTCCTTTCGAATTTGGAACCATTCAGAGCCGTCCACAGTTACTTGCCATATCCATGTATGGGTTCCGGTCTTACATCGTCCAGGCCTGTTCAACTTTAAATTACATCTCTATTGTTATAAATGACCAGTACTTACAGTCTTGTGGTCATCGTTGTCGTATCTGACGTTGCAGTCTCTCTGTCTCTGTGTTTTAGTGATAGCAGGACCAGCGTAGAGCGTACGTCCATCCAACACCAAACCGTTCAGCTTGTTCACGGCCTGGAAAAGAAGTTAAACCAGCTAGTTAACAGTTCATCACTGAGTGGCCAAAGAGCTTAGCTTGACTTCATTGTCAACAGAAATAGTAAAAATATTGTTTTTTTTCGATTTGGCTGCTATATTGTGATCAACACCAAGAAAAGAAATTACAATAATTACTAATCTTCCCCATCGTCATCGCTGTGTAAAGAAACAAAGAACAATTATGGCGGACAAATATTCTATTTGCTTAAAAAAATACTTACTGTTACTTGGTGGTTGGTAATTATTTTTCTGAAACTAACCTTCCAAGAAGATTTATCTTGGAAAACTAAATCGTATACTTTGCTGTGGTTTTAAGACGGAACGTTTTAGAATCAAGCCTCATTCATAAACCTGGGAACAACCCAACTACTTATGAAATGACCTATATATGACCCAGTGGGAATAATTTCATGGTTTATAAATGTTGGTATACAGTAACATATATCCAGTGTCGCAGGTTTTAAAGGGACAAATAGATTCTATAAAGAACGCCACTTAGTAAAAAAATCCAAACAGTTAAAAACTGATCATCTCTGTACATATTATACATCACTACCCATTCAGGAAAATTATGATTAAAAACATTTAAAAAGCATGTCTATGTACAATTAACGATTATATTATATTTTATTACGAGGATCAACGTAGTACTAGACTGCCCTATAATCCTAATTCAATTGTACTTGTGCCTCATAAAGGTAATTCTAAGTTTTGCTCCTTCTAAAGATTCCGAAAGTCAACAAAACTTATATCGAGATTTCAGTACAAGAACCTGTTCCTAAAATGATATGAAATGTAACATTTTTCTTGTCATTTCAAATATCTTAATATGACATTAATTCTCTGCCCCCATCAACCTATCATCATTTTTAAAGTCAACGACTGTGTCTCACGGCGAGGACTGACTCTCAGTAAGTAATCCTTTCTTACCCGTTGGGCTGAGTCCGAGTCTGTGAAACATGCAAAACCAAATCCTTTGGATATTCCGTATTCATCAACCATGACCTGAAAAAAAAAGGCAAGGTATTTGCATTATAAAGATATCTTTAAAGCTTTCAGGAATGTCAACCACTGTTGGCGTATACCACGCCCTTAAGATAATTTTTTTCAAACAAAACGAATCAAGAATTTAATGGATGACCATGTCGGCTGAAGACAACTGGGATGACAAGGACATACTGCGAAGATGACATTCTCGTACATTTAGCACAGGTGTCAAGGTAGTGAGACCCCTGTGAAAAAAAAATGAGCAGAGTACCTTCGAAAGGTCACCAGAAAAAAAAATTCAAGACCACACAAGCTAGGACTGCAAAACACGGAGAAAAGAACTGGGGACATATTTATGTATATAGAATACACATAAATAAACGTGAATTGATCGGGCAGCAAAGAACGTGTATTTGTTGAAGACACGTGCTACTTAGGAGCAGAATGATTTTTTTTTTTTTTTTTTTAACCAGCGGCACTTGGGCTTTCAGCCCTTCGGCCCAATGACATGTCATTGCGAGGCTGGGGAACCTGAGGACTTTCCTTCCAACCCGGTCAGGAGCTTCGCTCCTTCCCATCCACAGAGGGTTTATCACAGGAGCCGTTCAGGCTATTCAGTCAAATTTCCGGCCGTAAACATTTCTTCAAACGCCGACGCCCGGGTTTGAACCATGAACACCTGGTCGCCAGTACAACGCCGAAGCCATTACACCAGCGCGGCTCCCAGGAGCAGAATGATAAAAATGACAAGCTAGGACAATCAACCTACAAAGATTTACCTGCAACAGGACACAGCTGTGAAGTCCTTAGGAACAACCTATTATCATTATGGAAAGCATTGTGTTACTATTAATAAACGTCACGATGATTGGCTCTTTAATTCGTGGATATGCCGGTAGCTTGCGAAACTTTGGCTGCAGTAAATGCAATCATTGCTTGGGGAAAATGAAAGAAAGTGCCTACGTGTTAATTATTAAACTCTGACACCCGTTAATGAATAAGAAAAACATGTTAATGATTGAGACAAACGTGTTAATGAATGAGAAAAACATGTTAATGATTGAGACAAATATGTTAATGATTGAGACAAATATGTTAATGAATGAAGAAAACGAATGTTAATGAATGAAAAAGACAGGCACTGGAATTAGACCAATTATTCTAGAAATAAGTAAAAATACAATTATTTACACTCAGTAGCGGTTCCAGGGGGTTGTCATTGGGGGTGCTGCACTGTTCATTCATTTCAAATATTATACATAATAGTCACAAATTGTGACCACCATGTGAAATATCAACCCAGACACAAATGATTAGTGTCTTATCTCATCTAAAATCTGTCAAGAAGTTCTGAAAAGTTATTTTAACAGTTTACAGCAACTAGGAGTAATCATTGGCAGTCGTAGCAGCTTCCCGAGTCTCAAATCGGTTACACAGACTTGTATGCACTATTTCTCGTGTTTAAAATTTTCATTGTAACTTCCCTTTAATTAGAGATAATTTACACGAGCTGCGATCCGTTGCAGCTCATGATAAAAAATTCAAACCAATCGTAATTCGTCTCTAGCTGTGTGTATGACAAGCATTCGCTTATAAGAGGTCAAGGTCACTTGAGCTGAAATCGTTCGCAGCACATACGGTGTTAGATAATTTTTTTTATTTCTTTAACCCCTCCGGTGTAACCTCAATTTTTTGGTCTGTCCGTATTATGTATTATAATGTAGTAGAGACAGCAGTATGCAGTCCTTTTCTTTGGGAGTGCTGCAGCTCTACAGCTCATTAAAGAAAGCCGCCACTGTTTACACTACATTTCCTTCAAAATAGTTCCCTTCGGCAACTACACACTTTTGCCAACGTCCATACAGCTGTTGGAAACATTCCTGGAACCCATTCTTTGACACCTCTCTCAGCTGCTTTGTCGCATTGGTGGTAACGTCCTCAGCATCCTTGAACCGCTGCCCTTTCAGTGCCGATTTTAGGCGAGGGAACAAGAAAAAAATCAGGCGGTGCCAGGTCGGGAGAATATGGAGGATGTTCCAGGTCAGTCACATTGTGCGTTGGGAGGTATTGCTCCACCACTAAGGATCGATGTGCTGGCGCATTGTCATGCAGCAGAACCCAACTGTTTGTTCTCCATTTTTCTGGGCGTTTCTTTCTGATTGCATCTCTTAGACGACGGAGGATATCAACGTACATTTCCTTGTTAACCGTTCGGCCTTCAGGAATGAATTCATGGAAAACAATACCCTGGGAATAAAGAAAAACTTCCAACATAACTTTTCCTTTGCTCTTGTCCAAACGAAATGTCTGTGTCCGGGGAGATGAGGATGATTTTCATTCAGAGGACTGACGTTTTGTCTGAGGATTGTACAAAAAACACCACGTCTCGTCTCCTGTGATTATATTGTTGAGAAAATTGCTGTCTTGATCAGCCACAGTGATTAGGTCTCCTGCCAATGTCAATATCGTTTCTTTCTGTTCAGGAGATAACATTTTGGGAACCATGTGTTGACAAACACGGTGCATGTGCAGTTCATTGTAGAGAATACTGTGGCAACTTCCAACTGATATTCCAACTTCTGAGGCTATTATCTCTACACTAAGTCTTCTGTCAACACGAACAACGTTCCGAACATGCTTAATGTTTTCATTGTTTATCGACGAGGCAGGCGGTCGTCTGCTACGTGGATCATCATCGACACTAACACGACCTTCACGGAAACGCTTGTGCCACTCAAAAACTTGCGATTTCTTCATTGCGGTATCACCATATGCTTTATTAAGCAAGGTTACTGTCTCTGAGGGTGACTTCTCAAGCAAAACACAAAATTTTACAATTGTACGTTGTTCAATCAAGGACATTTTCAACGACGTTGCAACGTGCACACCACACAAACAAACTTCTGTAACTTCTGTTCGAGAGTACATGTGAAGGTTACATCAGCCATGTCGTTTCCTCAAGGTCACTACCAACTTATAAAACTATCTCCATGACATAATCACTCATTCAAACATGAGTCGACTATTCCGGGAACTTTTTGAAGCTACCTCGTATATACGCCGTAGGTCTCACATTTTAAATTATATTATTACTACAAAATGTCGTTTAACCACGAGGTGTCAAATCTAATCACTAACCATAAAGACTTAAGCACTGAGCTGCCTTTGCAGGCATCGCTTACCTGTAACCTGTTGGTGCTTTCGCCTCTCCGGAATCCTGGATAGCCAGATTCTGATGTGAAAATATTACAAGAAAATATTAGAACACAATATGACAATTTAAAAAAGAAAAGGAAATGCAAAATATAAAAAAAATATCTGAAATGAGTCAAAGTCTATAGTAAAAGTAATTACTCACCTCTCTCTCTCTCTCTCTCTCTCTCTCTCTCTCATCTCTCTCTCTCTCTGCTACCTGGTTTTGGGGGTGGGGGGGGGGGGGGGGGGGGGGAGTGCAAGAAAGAGATTGTTTCAGTGACTGTTCAATTATTGTATTTCCCTTTTTGCTCCCTGTGATGAAATCATTTGTGCACTTTTCATAACTGTCGTTCTCTCCTGCAGTATCACTTCATTTCTTCATTTTTGTCACTCATTGACCTATTATTTGGCTTATTTTATGCCCTTACATGTTTGCTCAGACCACTCCCTAGATATGTTTACGTTTCGCCAGGTGAATCGTAATAATACCAGGCTAATTAGACAGGTCAGCGGATAATACTTTTATCACTTAATTCGTCTAGCCACCTTTGATTGAGACGATCTGTGTTGACACAAAGTGGTCACACACGATCGATGCGATGAAAGCCAGATTGGCTAAGAAATCCGTCTGAGGAATGTACGCAAACACAGGTGATATATGTAATCGCTTCCGCTGAACCATCTCGGTATCAAGATTACAGATAACCTGTCAGAGGATGCAATATAGGCGGAAGGTATTAGCCATGAAATAAGTCTAGCAATGTGTTTGTGAGTTTGTGCAAATACATTCGGAAGTATTGCTGACATATGTGGAAGAGGTCACGAGTTTAAATTTTAAAATTGATATTTTAAAACACGCAGGGGATAGAAATGATCTAACACCCCGACCCACATAGTTCTAAAGAGCTTACCATTGGTTTAATTTGAGAGCCGGAATAGACTTTGACTTTCATTGGCAAGTATAAGAGTACATTCTGGGATTTGAACTGAGAAATGGGAATATAATCTAGCGAAATCGGAGACACAAATCAGACTGCATCGCAACGTCAAATTAGCAACTCCCAGGAGCCAGAGAGACATCGGACTAGTATTCCAGAATTATAAGTGACAGATCAAAGTATTTGGGCGACTTTATAACGTAAAAGAGATCCCGCATTTTTAAATACAAAGACTGGATACTTAAGAAATCAGAATCAAGTCATAAGAGGAATAATACAATTTCCCAGACCAGTCTTCGAAGCATCTAATCAAAGTGCAGTGTCCATACATCTGTGCGAGGAGATTGTATATACCATTTGGGTTCGTGGTACGAAGCTATCAGACTGTTCGTGGTACGAAGCTGCAAGATTAAAGTTTCTACCCCACTAGTTGTGAGTCAATAGCAGAAATTCAACACTAACCGCCTACATTGGACGAGTTTTGTGGAGAAATTCCCTCAACACAAAAGAATTGATGAAACCACGGCTGCAGGACTCACTTAGACCAGCTACGTTCTTATTAAAGGAAACAGCAAAAGGACATTTTTTTTAAAAATAAATCCCCACCCAAGTCTCAGTGAAAACTTTTTATACATTAAAATTCACCATCATTCCATCATTATTTTAACCTGTTAAAACTAATTGATTATTAAATTTGTTACATGTTATTTCAAAACAAAAGAATCAATGTTGATTCAGTTATTATAGGTATGAAAGCAACCGTATGAGCAAGACTCTAATATATACATCTAGACATGTATTTATATCTATAGAGCAACTACTTATAAAAGCATTTCGCTGAATTTACACCAGCTGGGGGCTTGAACGGGCTAAAACAATTGCTTAATTCTTCACAAAAGGCGACGGATCAGATTTAAGTTAATAGTGCTCTGCCCTATGCAGCACTGTTCTTGACTTCTGAAAACATCTTGTGAAGACCAACTTGAGATAGAAGCATCACTATCCTTCTATCTACAACTCTGCCAAGAGTAATTTTGCGCGAAGGTAGACACCTTTGAAGACCCATATTAGATACTCTTGAGTGTTGGGCACTGGTGGACCACTACTGCAGAACTAGAGGAGGCAATCCGTGACACTCATAACGGATCATGAAGCCATCAATACACCTGATTCCACGTCAAGAGCCCGAACCAAAGCATTCATTTGCTCTTGCCGTGATGGTTTATGTAACAATTTGTTTGACATGATGAAGTTAACCAGGATCAACCTATTGTTTGTCGCTTCCCACGACATGTTTAATAGGACAGTAGCCCTATTCTTTCCTTCCTCTCCTTTAGAGCGTAAGATACGACCAATTTGAGTTTGTACACAAAATCAAACACAGGTTTTGTATATTTGGACATGCTCCATAATATTAACCGACTAGGCAACATTTTATTTTTTAAAATAAAATAGTAAGTGAAGTTTATAACATGGGGCTGGCAAACTGGCTGCGTCACTAAATACATTTTTTTTTTCTGGTCTTCACTCCTCTCTTGTATTATCAGATAATGCCCAATCTATAAAAACTAACAAAGAAATAAAAGAGTAACTGTTAAAGAGAACCTAGCGACCAGTTACGGAAGAGGAATCCAATATATAATGTACAAGCAGAATCTCTTTGGCGGAGCTAAATAAGAAAGCCCTAAATAGACATCTTTGGGAGAGCAATAGTTGTAGACTTTTGGTCCATTGGAAACAAAGAAGAGTAATCAGTCCAGTGCAAAGATCAATTAATTGTCTATCAATTGTCCTCAAACCTTTTTTTACCTCCCGGCACGCTGAAGTATCCTTCAAAATTCCACGGCACACTATAAAATTATAGTAGGTTGGCATAAAAGCGTCCGGGTGGCAAAGCGGTTAGAGCGCTTTCCTCTCGCGGCGAAGTTACAGGGTTCCGGGATCGAAACCTGGTATTATACGTTACAGCCTACCCAGCTGTAAATGGGTTCCTGGCTGTGCTCTTGAGTGTTAGAAAGTAGTGAGGAAGGGAACACTTTACTCCCCTACGGCAACAACTGCTATTTGACTGATAATAATATTAGCCCCTTCAGTCATAACTGACCATGGGAATGCGCCCCTGAGGTGACAGCCCTCAGCTGCTTATTTTCCTAGTTTTTCGACGTTTTCTCCTCTCTTCTGCTTGTTGTGTGAGCTTCTTTTCGCCCAGACTCAGGTCATGCCGCAGATAGCATCGCCACTTGGTGCGATCGGCAGCTTCGTCCTCCCAGGTAGCTGGACTTATGTCATGTGTCCTCATGTCACTCTTGCACACATCTTTGAATCTCAGCTGCGGTTGTCCGGTTGTTCTTGTGCCGTCTGCCATTGTCCGTAGAAAATGTCTTTCAGGATTGGACTACCTTTAACATTTAGGTGGGTATGGTCAATATTCGGTGCAATCATGTGACAACGGTACCTTCTGGTTAATGAATAACTGCTGGATGATGGTAACTCAACTTATTATTTGTAAATTGTATGTTTTTAGTAATATGTTGCCACAACATATAATTGTATATACCATTAATGGTATATTCTGCCTGGTGTTACGTCACACTGGTTGCTGAGCTCTTGTCTAAATTGTCGCGTCCTGCTACTAATTTGTATTTTTATGTTTTTGAATCATTGTCAATTTTTGTTTATTGTTTTTCGTCTTTATGTGTGAGTGTTTCGTCTTCTACAGACACTAGTCATGAGACACCTGGATGTTCAAGAACTTAAGAACATATGGTTATTTACCTTGAACGCCGCGTTATAGTTCTCAATCGCCTCAACTAGCGTTTTGGCATCAATGAAACCCTTGTTGCCACTCCCACAGCAGTGATGATGGTAGCAGCTGCAGTCACCGTCTTTCTGTAGCCACGGGTTTCTGGTGGATTTCATAATCCTCATTGGATGTCCGTCTAGCAGCTCATAGTTCAAGGATCGGTATGCCTTCTCGGCTGCGGAGTAGAGAAATAGTTCCAACATAGATAACAAGGACATAAATGTCCTCAGTAGGCGTTTATTTGAAGACGTTATTACAAGAAGACGCTGACGATGGATAGGGCACACCATTGAGGAAACATGTTGTTAGATTTACAAAGCATTCCTTGTTTTGAAACCCTCAAGATATGAGAGGCAGATGTAGACCAAACAAAAAACAAACAAAAAACAAACAAAAAACATTGAGACGAGAACTGGAGACAGAAGTGATAATGCGGAGGAAGACGTGGACAGAACGTGAGCTGATGGCACGTGACAGGAGGACTTATCATGTGTTTGTTGAAGGTCTATGCTCCTTGGGGAGCTAAAAGGTGATTGATTGATGCGCATATTTTCAGAGACTAAACATTGCAATATGTTTTGAACTACAGTACAGGCATACCCCGCGTTGCGACGATTCGCGCTCCGACACTTCGCTCATACGGCGGTTTTAAATTGTGACTATACCCCGAGTATCCGACAGCTGCCTCGCGGATACGACGGTTTAGCGACATGACGCTGCCGGCTTTCCAGCTTCCTGCTGAACTCATGTTTACAAACACGGTACACCCTGCATCTCCGTGTTCCGCTCATTGATTTAGTGTCAATTATAAACTGTTTATAACTATTATTTCTGTTATTGTTGTCAATAAATTAATAATGGCAGAGAAAAGTGAAATGAGAAGTCATAAAGCAATTACATTAGATACGACAATTCAAAGTATTACCTTTAAAGATGACGGTATATCAAACAGAGATAGGCCGAAGGCTAAAATTACCTCGCACTACAGCTGCTACAGTCGTTAAAGACAAGCTTTAGACTACAGTATGACGAAATCGCATGCGTACAGTATTTATTTTAATTATAAATGCTTTATTGACGTCTGTTATGCACATGACGATTGCATTATATGTACAGTACATGCATGCATCGTGAAGTTAAAAATGACAATGATTTGCATTACGATGAAATTCGCTTTACGACAACGGCCTGAAAACTAACATGTCGTAATAGCAGGGTATGCCTGTATACGATTGCTGCTCTGAGCAAAGAGGCCGGGATCATAACCAGGCCGCGTCAGTTTCAATTTACGTAGCTGTAAAAACGGGTACCTGACTTTCTTATTCTCTACGACAGAATCTGCTATGGGAATACGTGTGCATTTAGTGTGCAACAGAAGATAAATCTATATCAAATGGATTTTATAATAAAACAACACGGTACAAATTTAACTCTTTATTATTTAAAAAAAAAAAAAAAAATTGTAATGAAACTTGGGGCACCTGCTATATGTGAATTGTACAAGATAATGGTTACGTGTGTATTGTGAAGATGTTCTAGTTACTGTCAACTGCAGTTTTGATATATGTGTAGTGGGTCCTGGCGTCTCTGAGGGGACAAAGAATAGGCCTACTGTTGCCTCTGGCATGCCGTAAGAGGTAACTAATATGAGATTGTGTACGAGGGTAGCAAGCTTATCATGTCAGACATGTTGCCATAGAAACCACAGTTGCAAGAGAGTATGAATGCCTTTGTGCAAGGTTCCTACAATGGGTTCAGCTGTGGTGATGGCTCCAGGCTCTATGAACATCGAAAAGAAACATGATGATGATGCTTACTTGTTTACTAACTTTGAATCTTCGATATTTTCTATGCATACAAAACAGAAACAAACACTTCTACGTCTAAGTATAAGAAAGCAAATAATAGACAATTATGCCTTCACTTTCCATCATCATAAATATTTACTTTCAACCTACTTGTAGTGAAATTGACAGAGATACAACGGTAAAATACCTCCAAGGATAACATATAAGGATAAAAAAAAAACATAATGCGTAGGCTGCTGATGTACATGATCGCCCAGACCGCGGGTCATCACCCTCCATAAAAATTGACTCGCTAGACAGGAGGGGAACGGCGGATAAAAAGGAAAAATATGACTGGAAAGATTGCGTGAGACTAGAAAGGCTAAGGAGACGCAATTGGGGGGGAAACGGAGAAAAGTCACGTTTCCCAAGTTGACATAAAAAGTAAGCAACTCGACAGAAGGGACCATAGATATGTTACGCCACAGTCATTTATTGGACGCTTTTGCAATACCAAGCCCTTGATTTGAATTCAGCGGCTAAAACGCAGATGTTTGGAATATTACAAAATTTAAAAAGTACTTTTTTCTTAATATTAATGTTAGGAATATAAAAATTAGCTGGCCGGATGGCCCATTCTGAGCAGTGAACTAATATGTTCTTAAATTTACAGACGGATAGATAATATTGAAGATAATGACAAAAGACAGTGTTGTTCACATCATCGACAGACTGTATTGAATCTAAAAGTGTCGCTAATTGCACAAAAAAACACGACCTCGAGACGCAGGTGTTCAAATCTACTTAGTATGGAAGAGACGGGATATTGTGGTGGCTGTGTCTAAAAATAACTTTTAACGACAAAATTTTGGAGGGGAGAGAAAGGTTGGTTCAAAAATCAAGTACATTTTTGTAGAAACACAAGTAGAGACGGACAGACTAACAGATAAACATCCATACTTGACTGAAGCATGACTGAAATGACTTTAGTGTAGGAAATTTGAAATTCAAAAAAAAACCTAGGCAGTGATTGGCCACAGACAAGCATATTGTCGGCGCTTAGACGCGGATTTGGGGTCATTTCTCACTAGTTGTTCAGTGATAGACACAGATTTTAAAGTGTGGTGATTTCCATATGAAAGAAAGTGAAAAAAATTTAGGGACGCCATACTATAGCCAGCAGCTCAGCTGAGTTTTGCTAGCAATTCTGTGTTATTTATTCATAATCTGGTAAGATTGAAATTATTTCTTTATATATATTTTGAATATTGTTTCATGTTTGAGTGATTTGATACTGCCATATCGAAATCTAGCCTTACAAACAAGTAGGGATTTGCTCTAGACCCCCCGCCCTAGTCAGGGTCTAGGGACCAACAATATACATAAACTCCAGCAAGGGTTAGGCAAGACAGATCAAGTGTTGAGAATAATGAAACATATTACCTATCCTCTTTTAGGGCAGAAAACTAATAAATATTTTTCAGAATCTATAGTCTGGGAGGATCTATCTGATGTAAAACCACCATGGTAAATGTGCTGTTTGGTCAGAGAGATCTGACCTGTCTGTATGATGTGGTTGTTGTGTCAGTGTTGTGTCCAGACGTGGGTAGAGAATAGATTTTGACACATGGCCCATACTTTGATTGCAGAGCTGTGAGTTTCTGTTGTCAACAAAGCAGTGTCTATTCAGTTGGTGACTTTACTCGAGTGTATCTGTGCATTACTTGTGACAGAGACCACCATTATTGCCCGCCAGCACGGAGAGGTGGGACCACCTGATTTCAGCACCAGAGCTACAACTACAAGATGAGGAGCCTCTGGTCTGCTGGACATTCACCAACGCTTTGTAGTTACTAATATCCCCATAAAAATTCCCACCATTTTCTGGACACTGTGTAGTCAATATAGACAGGTGTGATGAGGCCACCCCAACAGCACAAACATTAACTATCCTCCCAAGTAGATGACTACTAGAACATTTTAATAAAACTAACTAGTATAGTACATATATATGTACACTATTGCATTTATGATATAATATTCCATGCATTTCTTTCATAATCTCTAAATCCTTTTAAGTTCTGGTCAACCTAAAAAATTGATCCAGAACAAAATAAATGTAATATAATTTTATCAAAAAATTTTACACACGTGAGTTAGTTCAGTGTATTTTAACATTTATTAATATTATTAGTCTTGTTAAATATCTGTGGGTATATCTATAACCTATTACACCACACTACATATCATAACCCTAGACACTTTACGTAGCCACATTCATTAAAAAAAAATTAAGTGTGAGGTCGTAGTGGTAGCAAGAAAGGCCTTCTGACAATTCTCAACTACATTTTATCTCAGGAGCCTTCACAGCTGGCCTCATACAATTACATTTAGTAATATCACCATCATACAATACCATCAACACCACTACATAAATTGGGGTCTTGTCCAGGGATAATTAGCCCAACAGTAATATTAGGATCTCCTGGTGGGAGAAATAAAAGTAGGGAAATAAATTGTAAAATTCCCTTTAAAATTAAAAGTGTCCCTGCAGATAAAAGTTGGTGAATCTTCACAGCCAGTAATAATTAATTAGTTAACTGGTTAGTTAGAATTGGTTAGACTATAGTCATAAGAAGTACTTAGTGTATTTACTGGTTAGAGATTTATCTTGTATATTATTATATTGTTTAAAAAGTATGGCGGAGCTGGCAAAATTTAGATCAGCTGCTGTGCTCACCGCGAAGGAGATGGGAATGGATGGTCAAATTTTAATTCAATACGTAACGGCTGAATGTGATAAATATATTGAACGGGAAGAAAGGAGATTAGAAAAAGAGGCTGAAAGAAAATTGGAGTCTGACAGGTTGGTTGAAGAGAAGAAGTTAGAGGCTGAGACTAAGAGGAGGCAAATTGAGGCAGAAGAAAAACGACAGCAAAGGGAGGCAGAAGAAAAAAGGTTGACTGCCGAAAGGGAGGCAGAAGAAAAAAGGTTGACTGCCGAAAGGGAGGCAGAAGATAGAAGGTTGCAAAGGGAGCACGAATTACGACTAAGGGAGCTGGAATTACAAGGCCCGGCCCCTGAAAATGGTGCCAGCCCTTTTGCCTCAGATGCTACGCCCAGTCTGGGAGCCTCAAACTCCGCTATGGGGTTTCATTTAGACCATTTTGTTGAAAAAGACGATGACATAGAGGGGTACCTAGGACGTTTTGAGTTATTAGCTACTACATATGGGTTAGAGAGAGAGAGGTGGAGCTTAAAGCTATCACAGGGATTGAGAGGTACTTCTTATGAAGTATTTGCCAAAATGAACAGGGAAGACCAAGACAATTATGACATGTTAAAGCAGGCTTTGTTATTAAGGTACGAGAAGAATGGTGAATTTTATCGTAAGAAATTTAGAAATGCCAAACTGTTGTCTGGGGAGACATACCACCAATTCTCTGCTAGACTAGAAACCTATTTGGAGAAATGGACGGCTCTGGGGAAGACCCAAGATCTTAAAGAAATGATCATGATTGAGCAATTGAGAGAGTCCATGGCTCCAGACATGAGAAAATTTCTCATGGAACAAGGTGCAGAGAAGTTGGGGGAAATTTTAAATGTTGCTGAGAGGTATCAGGCAGCCCAGGCAGAGGTAAGTGGTGCTAAAAAGAAGCACATAGACAATTTTAAAGCTCCACAGCAATTTAATAAATTTGATAATAGAGAGCAAGGAAATAAAGGTAGGACAAACTTTGAGCGGCCAAGAAATGACTATCGCGACAGAAACTCACAGTTCAATGACCAAAAGTTCAATGAAAGAAAACCGTTGAACCAAGGAAAAAGATGGGGTAAATGGTGCAAGAAGGATAACCATAACACCGAATTTTGTAGAAGGAAACCTTCAAACATTGCTGCAATGAAGTCGGGGACGCAAAGATTAAAGGTTAATCCTAAGGGACAACAGGAACCTTATCACCCCCCAGTTTGTGAGGATGTTATTTGTAATGGGGTCACCATAAGGTGCCTTTATGATACAGGTTTGGATTATGATTCAGTTGTGAAGTCTAGCCTAGTGGACCCAAGTCAGTATACCACAGAAACAGTGGAAATACAAGGGGCGACTAAGGACATACCACTCATGACACTTCCCATCGCAAGGATAACGGTGAAAACTCGCTATGTGGAAGGAGAAATCAGAGCAGCAGTGATAGATGAACCAATCTACCCTCTGATATTGGGGTGTAGATACGTCTTCTTGGGGAATCCCGAGAAACCTGTGATCATGGCGACAGTGCAGACCAGGTCACAGAAGAAGGAGGAAGAAGGTGAACCTATAAATGCTCATCCAGAGGAGATGAGGAAGGCGCAGGCTGAGGATAGGACACTCAAGCCCTGTTTTTAAAAAATTGCCCAAATGCCACACACCTCCGAGCAAGGGGGAATATTTCATGAAGAACAAACTCTTATACAGGAAGGCCGGAACTGGAACAAATGGTCACAACCAGCTGGTTCTTCCCACTTCATATAGAGATAAAGTGATGGAACTCGGGCATGCGATTCCCTTCAGTGGTCACATGGGGATCAGCGCCACAGGACAGCGTATAGCTTGTCATTACTTCTGGCCAGGGATAACGGAGGATATAAAAAGATATGTCAAATCCTGCCCAGAATGTCAAAGGGTAGCTCCAAAGCACTGGACTGCTCCTGCAACTCTAGGGGAAATGCCCATAGTGGGAACACCTTTTGAGAGGGTTGCAGTGGATATTGTAGGACCTCTCACTCGGACCAAGAGGAGGAACAGTTACATCCTTACTCTGGTGGACACTTGCTCTATGTGGGGAGAGGCGGTAGCCCTGCCATCAATTGATTCAAAACATGTAGCAGAGGCACTACTTACAATATTTACCCGATTAGGATTCCCGCATCAAATCTTGACGGATAATGGTTCTCAGTTCAAGGGGAAACTAACGGAAGAAGTTTTTAAGCTATTTCAAGCCAGACACTTTCATTGTAGTCCGTACCATCCACAAGGGAGCGGCCAGGTAGAGAGGTTCAACGGGACTCTCATTTCTATCCTGAGAAAGCTGGCACACGAAAAACCGGATCTGTGGGATCAATTCCTGCCCGCCGCATTGTTTGCTTACCGGGAGGTACCACATAGTTCAACCGGGATGGCTCCCGCAACTCTGCTATTTGGGAGGCCAATAAAAGGTCCATTAGAAGCCCTATTAAGGACCTGGACAGATGAGAAGGCGGAAGAGACTGTTACCTCATCTTATCAATATGTGAACGAACTGACCAATCGTTTGAAAGCTGGATGGAAACTGGCAAATGATAATTTGAAGCAAGCCAGGAAGAAACATGCAGCATATTTTAATAGGAAGGCAAAGGACAGGGAACTGGCAGTCGGAGAGAAGGTGCTGCTTCTACTACCCGGAAGCCAGAATAAATTACAAATTGGTTGGCAAGGTCCATATACGGTTCTAGAGAAGGTGTCTAGAACAAACTATAAAATTGACAAAAAGGGGAAGGAAAAAGTTTATCATGTAAACCTGTTAAAGAAGTATCTGGACAGACCACTCCAGGAAAGCACCCCCTTATTGACCTTGGCTATTGCAACCCAGATGCAAAAAGAACCACTCACCTCACATGAATACCCATTACATCCTTGTGAAACCGCAGCACAGGTAAAAGTCAGTAAGCACCTGACTAAAAACCAGAGGGAGAGAGTTCAACAAGTTCTGGAGGAATATACAGATGTATTAACAGATAAACCAGGCCATACAAATTTGTTACAGTATGACATGAAACTGGTAGACTCAAACCCAATCTGTATGAGAGCCTATTCTATTCCGTTCGCGAAGGAGAAGGCATTGAAGGAAGAAATAGAGTATTTGTTGAAGGAGGGGATTATTTCGCACAGTGAATCATCTTTTAGTTCTAGTGTCGTTTTGTTGAGGAAACCGTCTGGGGAACACAGACTGTGCATAGATTACAGGAAACTGAATGCTGTCACAGAAGGACAAGTGGATCCATTACCAGACACAAAACAGTTATTTGCCAGACTGAACAAGGCAAAATACTTTTCAAAGGTGGATCTTAGTAAAGGCTATTACCAGATCCCAGTGAAGCCTGAAGTGAGACCTTATTTGGCTTTTAGCACTTCGGATGGACATTATGAATTCAATATGCTACCATTCGGACTGAAAAATGCTCCGAGTGTGTTTTCAAGGATGATGCGAAAATTGTTGGATCCCCTGAATAACCCATGTATCACGAATTTCATGGATGATATTCTCGTCGCCACAGAGACATTTGAAGAACACATTGAAGCTCTGGAGATGTTGTTTGATAGACTTCGGGAGGCGAATTTGACTGCTAGGCCAACAAAATGTTGTATTGGATGTAAAGAGTTGGAATTCTTGGGACACACTGTATATCAGGGTAATATGACCCCTGATCCTAAGAATTTGGAAAAACTGCAGAGAGCACCTAGGCCGCAAACAAAAAAGGACGTGCGATCATTTGTGTCGTTATGCGGATTTTATCAGAAATACATCAAGAATTTTAACGCTATTTGTGCTCCTCTGACTGATCTGACTCGCAAGGGACTTCCAGATAAAATTATTTGGACTGCACAATGTGAACTAGCGTTCCAAGAGTTAAAAGAAAAACTCACTAGCAAGCCTATTCTCAAACTGCCTGATTTGACACAGGACTTTGTCTTAAGAACCGATGCAAGTAATGTAGGACTCGGAGGGGCTTTGTTGCAAAGATCATCTTCACCTGATGGGGAACTGAAACCAGTCGCTTATGCAAGCCGCAAATTGAATAAGGCGGAACAAGGATACTCCACAAGCGAAAAAGAATGTTTAGCATTAATCTGGGCAATAAAGAAGTTTCAAATCTATCTGTATGGTAGGACTTTTGTGGTGGAGACGGACCATCAGCCTCTCGTATTTTTATCTCAGGCTAAGCATGAAAACGCAAGATTGCTGAGGTGGTCTTTATTGCTTCAACCTTATCAGTTCAGTATCCAATATATCCCAGGCAAATTGAATGTCGGTGCAGATTTCCTCAGTCGGCACCCCTGTGATCAAAATTAGAGTAGCGGCAGACGTGAGGAGTAATTTTACCTATGTGTATCGCTGGTTTTGGAACTTGCCATAGGCATGTTTTCAAGTGGGGAGATGTGTAGTGAAATTGACAGAGATACAACGGTAAAATACCTCCAAGGATAACATATAAGGATAAAAAAAACATAATGCGTAGGCTGCTGATGTACATGATCGCCCAGACCGCGGGTCATCACCCTCCATAAAAATTGACTCGCTAGACAGGAGGGGAACGGCGGATAAAAAGGAAAAAATATGACTGGAAAGATTGCGTGAGACTAGAAAGGCTAAGGAGACGCAATTGGGGGGGAAACGGAGAAAAGTCACGTTTCCCAAGTTGACATAAAAAGTAAGCAACTCGACAGAAGGGACCATAGATATGTTACGCCACAGTCATTTATTGGACGCTTTTGCAATACCAAGCCCTTGATTTGAATTCAGCGGCTAAAACGCAGATGTTTGGAATATTACAAAATTTAAAAAGTACTTTTTTCTTAATATTAATGTTAGGAATATAAAAATTAGCTGGCCGGATGGCCCATTCTGAGCAGTGAACTAATATGTTCTTAAATTTACAGACGGATAGATAATATTGAAGATAATGACAAAAGACAGTGTTGTTCACATCATCGACAGACTGTATTGAATCTAAAAGTGTCGCTAATTGCACAAAAAAACACGACCTCGAGACGCAGGTGTTCAAATCTACTTAGTATGGAAGAGACGGGATATTGTGGTGGCTGTGTCTAAAAATAACTTTTAACGACAAAATTTTGGAGGGGAGAGAAAGGTTGGTTCAAAAATCAAGTACATTTTTGTAGAAACACAAGTAGAGACGGACAGACTAACAGATAAACATCCATACTTGACTGAAGCATGACTGAAATGACTTTAGTGTAGGAAATTTGAAATTCAAAAAAAACCTAGGCAGTGATTGGCCACAGACAAGCATATTGTCGGCGCTTAGACGCGGATTTGGGGTCATTTCTCACTAGTTGTTCAGTGATAGACACAGATTTTAAAGTGTGGTGATTTCCATATGAAAGAAAGTGAAATAAATTTAGGGACGCCATACTATAGCCAGCAGCTCAGCTGAGTTTTGCTAGCAATTCTGTGTTATTTATTCATAATCTGGTAAGATTGAAATTATTTCTTTATATATTTTGAATATTGTTTCATGTTTGAGTGATTTGATACTGCCATATCGAAATCTAGCCTTACAAACAAGTAGGGATTTGCTCTAGACCCCCCGCCCTAGTCAGGGTCTAGGGACCAACAATATACATAAACTCCAGCAAGGGTTAGGCAAGACAGATCAAGTGTTGAGAATAATGAAACATATTACCTATCCTCTTTTAGGGCAGAAAACTAATAAATATTTTTCAGAATCTATAGTCTGGGAGGATCTATCTGATGTAAAACCACCATGGTAAATGTGCTGTTTGGTCAGAGAGATCTGACCTGTCTGTATGATGTGGTTGTTGTGTCAGTGTTGTGTCCAGACGTGGGTAGAGAATAGATTTTGACACATGGCCCATACTTTGATTGCAGAGCTGTGAGTTTCTGTTGTCAACAAAGCAGTGTCTATTCAGTTGGTGACTTTACTCGAGTGTATCTGTGCATTACTTGTGACAGAGACCACCATTATTGCCCGCCAGCACGGAGAGGTGGGACCACCTGATTTCAGCACCAGAGCTACAACTACAAGATGAGTGAGCCTCTGGTCTGCTGGACATTCACCAACGCTTTGTAGTTACTAATATCCCCATAAAAATTCCCACCATTTTCTGGACACTGTGTAGTCAATATAGACAGGTGTGATGAGGCCACCCCAACAGCACAAACATTAACTATCCTCCCAAGTAGATGACTACTAGAACATTTTAATAAAACTAACTAGTATAGTACATATATATGTACACTATTGCATTTATGATATAATATTCCATGCATTTCTTTCATAATCTCTAAATCCTTTTAAGTTCTGGTCAACCTAAAAAATTGATCCAGAACAAAATAAATGTAATATAATTTTATCAAAAAAATTTTACACACGTGAGTTAGTTCAGTGTATTTTAACATTTATTAATATTATTAGTCTTGTTAAATATCTGTGGGTATATCTATAACCTATTACACCACACTACATATCATAACCCTTGACACTTTACGTAGCCACATTCATTAAAAAAAATTAAGTGTGAGGTCGTAGTGGTAGCAAGAAAGGCCTTCTGACAATTCTCAACTACATTTTATCTCAGGAGCCTTCACAGCTGGCCTCATACAATTACATTTAGTAATATCACCATCATACAATACCATCAACACCACTACACTACTATAAACATTAACGACGCTAGCAAAGGATATATGCAACATGTTATAGATTAACAGTAACTCTTGCATAGACTAACAGTAACTCTTGCCTACTTCAGGGAAATTGAAAAGTTACTTTATTTTTACATTGTTATATCCCCACTTGAATCCACCTCGTGTCCGATTGGCTGAATAGCTAGAGCGCTGGCCTTCCGCGGCAAAGATACCGGGTTCGAAAAACGGTGGCATCACACTCCAGTCTACCTAGCTAAAAATGGGTGCCTGACTCTTGAGTTAGTGAAGGCAATAGCTGCGAGGAAAGGGACTGGTCACTCCACCTCTCGAAACTGGGCCTACGTATAGTGAAATCTATACCACGTCAGTCACCTACGTCAGTATCTGCTACCTTTTTTTGTCACCCAATTAGACAACAAATTTCCAAACACGTGACAATATACGTCATTTGTAAAGCGCTTTAATTATTTATTTATTACTTCCAGAAACAAAATAAAATATAAAATGTCAATTTATCGTTACAACAGACAGCACAACTTGCTGATTAAGTAACGTCATGTGTTGAACAAACTGAATGTCACGCTAAGCTGTAATGTTAATGTGACAGTTAATGACAGTTAATTTTCTGTACTACAATCTTTGTTGCACATAAATTAATTTTACAGGACTGAAGAAATAATTTACAAATAAGAAGTGTTGTCGTTTAACTAGGGCTGCTGAGCTTCTTGCTTTTTTGCAGCCTATACCAAGTTGAAGACTCCTTGGTATTATCTACACTGTAGATCTAGTTTTTTCCTGTGGCTTTTCTGCTATTCCGAAACGTGTTGAGTTCAAGTCATGAGCCCCAGTTTTTTCCAGCCTGCCTTGCATTTCAAGAAGGATCGTCACATCTGGTCCCAAGCTAGAAGTAATTACCGCGTGGTATACGGTGCATTCCACAGCATCCGTGGGGGCTCTCAAAATATGCATAGCTAAAATAATGTGCTCTGATTCTGGGCTCTTCCAAGGAATTGTCACGTCCTGCACAGAGCCATCTCTCAGCTCCCCCTTCCTATTACTGGGTCCACAGTGAAATGCTCCTACAAGTAGTCAAGCAGGTGACATCCAAAGAATTACCTTTAGGGCTCAAGTGACTTTCTCCAAGCTTAGTATGCAATGGTGGGTTCTCACAAGTTTCACCACAGAATCAATGAAGGTGTAATTAGCCTCGCAGACACAGGCTCACTTCCACATACGTATATTGTAGCATTGTGCATAGCTGGTGTTCATATAAGGATGACTCCAGATATGCCTCTATGCATAAAATAGGAAGTGACGTCTCAAGCATCCTGTGGAGCTAACATCTCGATACCAGGTAACTCTTCTTAAGCGCACAGACAATTAACATTTGACTTTTAATTAGCGGTAACAGTTCTTACCTTCGGCTGGATTTTCAAAATTAACATAGGCGTAACACAGGGATTTCCCAGTCACCCAATCTCTGCACAACTTGACTGATGTTACTGTACCCATGGGAGCAAACTTTTTGTACAGAATCACCTATGATTGAATAACAAGGATAAGAACATAAATCTCGTTTATCTTGTGGCAAATACAGTTCAATGATTGTGTTGGTTCATACACGACAGTTCTCATAATTAATATGACGAAGGCAAGAGTGTAAAAGATGAGCAAGAGTCGTGATGATGATGATGATTGTATGTTAGTGGTGACACATATCATCATCATCATTTTCCTCGTCGTCCAGTAAGGAGCATGGAGCCGCCGCTGCGGGTGATCCTTTTGCATGTGGTCTTGCAGCGGTGGCTTCTGTAGAAATGTGTTTTACATAATGCGTTTGCCAGCCTCATGCACGCACCTCATGTTAGTCGCCTAGTACGACATGCCTTAGGTAGCATTATCCTATTCTTTCTCTCAGCAGAGAACCCCGGGAGCTGCACGGGTTAGTACAGGGTCATGGAGAAGTCACTTTCTGTTTTTAAATTGTTATTTCTTACTCCAGTCCAACTAATGTATACGAAACAAAGGTCAAAATAAAGAGAATTAACGGTCATTTTTTTTTACATAAAATGTTATGTAACATCCACTACAGCTTAGAGTAAGATCCGGTTTGTTCAACACATGACTTCATTACAGCTCAGAGTGAGATCCGGTTTGTTCAACACATGACTTCACTACAGCTCAGAGTGAGATCCGGTTTGTTCAACACATGACTTCACTACAGCTCAGAGTGAGATCCGGTTTGTTCAACACATGACTTCACTACAGCTCAGAGTGAGATCCGGTTTGTTCAACACATGACTTCACTACAGCTCAGAGTGAGATCCGGTTTGTTCAACACATGACTTCACTACAGCTCAGAGAGATCCGGTTTGTTCAACACATGACTTCACTACAGCTCAGAGTGAGATCCGGTTTGTTCAACACATGACTTCACTACAGCTCAGAGTGAGATCCGGTTTGTTCAACACATGACTTCACTACAGCTCAGAGTGAGATCCGGTTTGTTCAACACGTTACTTCACTACAGCTCAGAGTGAGACCCGGTTTGTTCAACACATGACTTAACTACAGCTCAGAGTGAGATCCGGTTTGTTCAACACATGACTTCACTCATCTCATCTCATCTCAACCCATAACCCGTCATGGGTCGTAGGGGTGCCATGGTGGAAGCATCAGCAGACAGGGTCCTCCACTGCTCTCTATTCTCAGCAATGCGTACAAGTGTGGAGAAACCGTGTCCTGCCCATTCTTTGATGTTATCAGCCCAGGATTTTCTTTGCCTTCCTCTTCTCCGTTTACCTTCGACTGTTCCCTGGAGGATCGTTTTCGAAAGGGAGTCATGACGAGTTACATGCCCAAACCAGGCAAGCTTTCGACGTTTCACTATTGACAAAAGTGGTTCTTGATGGCCTGCATAGGTGTTTATTTTCTCTCTAACATAGACATTTGTTTTGTGCTCTTTATAGCAAATGCGCAAAATTCTTCTATAACATTTATGCTCGAAAGCCTGAATCCTTCGCTCCGTATCTGCAGTGAGTGTCCAGCCCTCACACCCATACAAGAGAATAGATAATACAAGTGATTTGTATAATTTGATCTTCACAGGAAAACTGATGTTACTTTTCCAGATCACATTCAACCTTGTCATGGCAGCTGAGGCCATCTCAAGTCTTGTCTTGATTTCTTTATTTGATCTTCCATCACTACATATGTTAATGAATTCGAATACTTAGGATCAATCATCAACAGCTCTGGCGACTGTGCAGTAGAAATTAAAAGAAGACTTGCAATTGCCTCACATAAACTAATACAGATGAAAAACCTATGGCAAGGCACAAGCAAAGAAACAAAGTTACAACTGATCAGAGCATGTATATTCCCAGTGGCAACATACGGCTGCGAGACTTGGACACTCAATAAAACAGTTGCAAAAAAGATGACATCATTCGAAATGAAATGCTACAGAAGGATGTTGAGAATACCCTGGACAGAAAAAAAGACCAACAGAGAAGTACTGCACTCACTAAACGTACAGGAACATTGGCTCCTAAATACCATCGCAATAAGGAAGCTGAAATTTTTCGGTCATATAAAAAGACATAATAGCCTGGAAAAAACAGTGATGGAAGGCATGGTCCCTGGAAAAAGGGGAAGGGGTCGACCTAGACGACGGTGGACCCAGGACATCACAGAGAGTCTGAACTTGTCTTTGGCTGATGCAGGTCGACTTGCCCAGAATCGTGATGCGTTCAGAGCAGCTGTAATGGAGACAACGTTCTGGAAAGAATACGTCACATGATGATGATCACTACATATATTGGACCCGATATATTTAAAGGTGTTAACTTCTTCTAACGTTTGCCCATTTAACGTAATGTTGGTCGGAACATGTTTCTTATGGCTATTCACCAATATCTTGCTTTTTTCTATATTAATTTCCATCCCATATGTTCTTGTGACCTCACTACACGTAGTAATTTTCGCTGTATCTTGTAACGTTCGTTTATTGGCCATTTTATTTTTGTTCTTTGTCCGGAACTTAAGAAATGAATTAAGACAATTACTCAAAGGGCAGCAATCGATCCTTGTTCTGGTATTTGTTTTAAGAATATCCCATAGAGAAATAGAGGAAGACCAAAGAATACGCGGAGAAGAGTTATGCAATGGACGTAAAGGACATTGAAAGACCTTGAACTGATGGCACAGGTCAGGACGAACTGACATTATTGTGTTGACCTGTGTTTCACGGGTAGCTCTAAAGTATTGACTTCTTGATAATAGATGATCTTCGTCAGGTACTACAAGCTTCAACGATACTAGACGAACCAAATGATTACATTTATCTCTTTATTATCAACAGACATAGGATGGTTTAGACTAGTAGCGATATGTGCGTACAACGTGTGGCGAATGAGTTTGAAATATGAAATAGCTAGCCATTCATTATTAATAGCTGATATTTTAAAGGTGTATCTAAACACGTATAGCCTCTTTCGACCTTAAATAAGAAATTGGACAAGCTTGGACTTTCTTGTGTTCCTTTTTTAACGGACTTATTAAGTAAGTTTGTTCCTTCATTCGTCCATTGTTTTATAAAATTTCCTTATTTATCAATTTCTGAATGTTTGTGTTACAAATACATCACTGCTTAGTGATTTCTCTTAATGGGAGTATCTATCAACTAGATGTGCTCTTATTTGACTTGTCCAATAACATTTGATCATTGGGTGTCACAAACAATGAGCCCTCGATTGTTAGTACATTAATTGGCTCTCAAAATTATTATCTGGAATTAGCGATACTACACATCAGTCATCGGCAACCGGTAGATATTGATCTACCAGTAGAAACCAATACATTGTTTTGTAGATCTCTAGGTTACGGAAGTGGGGTGAGGAGAGGAGAATTTTTAACCTACGTAAATTTCGAACTTGCCCTCTCTCCCATCGGCACTTAAAAGCGTGGTGTTATGTAGTCTAAAGATACTGTCAACGCTTTACCGGTGAAAACCGTAAGTTAGGTTACTAAAATTCACTTTATTCTTGAACTGTAAACTCTTGAAAGCGATCTTTTCTTTGAAGTAATGTTAACATTCGCTAAAATATTTAGTTTTAACTTTGACCGCTCTCTTGATGGGATTGCAAGAAGCAGATCGGGCGGCAGATACAAAAGTCACATAAAGGTGGACCTTATTCCAAATTCCAGACACACTTAAACCTTTATCAAGATAGATCTTTAGAAAGCATAGTGTTTCTAAAGTAAATCCCCACACCTACTGGGTTGCCTACCGCTGCTATATATCCTAATAATAACATATCAGATGTTGAACGAGGTATTTATGCATACATTTTAACAAACAAACGTGCAAGTTTTCGTTTATTTGGTACTTGATTTAAGCTGTACTGGTAGTTGGGAAGGATATTTGAACAAGGTTCGTCCCTCCCCCTAAAAAATGCCGTCAAGAAACTAAAATGCAGTCATAGACCAAATCCCAACCCCCTGCCCCCGCTCCGCACCGACCCAAGGTGCCCCACCTTGTAGTGGTGGGTCGGCTTGAGTGCCTTGAGGAAATTTTGAGCTATATCAGGGGGAGCTTTTGCTCCTGGTAGGTTCAAGCTGAGAAGGTCAAAATGGAAAGGACAGACAAAGTGGGCACATCCTTTCCTCCTGGTTAAAGGAGGTTGGAAACAGGGCTGACAACCCTGCCGTAAAAAAAAAATTGTCACAGAAATAGAAACCGTTGAAGAAAGACTCATAAGCCAGAGTCAGGAAGAATCCTCGCAAGAGAGACGTATGACACAGACACCTGATGAAAGCCAGTCAGTGGGAGTAGGCTGCTGACACCTCTTCTAACGACGAAGGAAAAAAACCAGAATAGGCACCTGGAACATATGGACAATGCAGGAAGCCGGAAGGACAGCACAGGTAGCTGGAGAGATGAGACGATACGAAAGTAAACTCTTAGGACTAGCAGAAACGAGAATAAATGGAACTGGGGAATTCATGACCAATACAAAGGAACGTATCATATATTCAGGACACGAGGATGACGACCACATACACACAGAAGGGGTTGCTATTATGATGTCCCAGGAAGCCAGAAAAGTTTTAATAGAATGGGAACCAATATCACCCAGGATAATAACAGCAAGATTCCAGTGAACAGGAAGAAAAATCACCATTACTCAGTGTTATGCCCTTACTAACAATACAGATGATGATAAGAATCAAGATTTCTATGATGAACAAGGAACACTGGGTAAAACACACAGGAGAGACATTAAGATAATAATGGGAGATTTAAATGCAAAAGTAGGAGTAGACGACCAACACTGGGAACTAATCATGGGAAAGAATGGCATAGGAAACAGAAATGAGAATGGAGAGCTTTTTGTAAACTTTTGTGATTTCAATGATCTGGTCATTGGAGGGACTATCTTCCCACACAAAGACATACACAAGACTACATGGAACTCCCAGATGGGCACACGCAAAAGCAGATAAACCACCTCACCATAGAAAGAAAATGGAGACGTTGCCTACAAAATGTTAGAGTAAAGAGAGGATAAAATTGAGGTGAAAAAACTCACCCACTAAACAAGAAATCTCTCGGGCAGTAAAACAGCTGAAAAATGGGAAGGCCACCCGGAGCAGATGGAATACCACTAGAAGCCCTGAAGGCAGATATACCATACACTACAGAGTTGCTACACCAGCTCTTCAAGAAAATCTGGGAACAAGAGGCCATCCCAAAGAGCTGGAAGGAAGGCCACATTATCAAGCTGCCAAAGAAAAGAAACATGACTGTATGCAGCAACTGGAGGGGTATAACACTACTAGCAGTGGCTGGAAAAATTTTGACCAGAGTTTTGTTAGACCGTATTAAAATGGCGGTAGATGACAAACTTAGAGAAGAACAGGCAGGATTTCGCGCAGGAAGATCATGCACATACCAGATAGCAACTCTCAGAATCATCATAGAACAATCAAATGAGTGGCAGACCCCCTTGTATGTAAATTTTGTGGCCTTCGAAAAGGCTTTCGACAGTATAGACCGTACTGTGATGTGGAAAATCCTGAGACATTATGGAATCCTAGAGAAATTCATTAAAATCATCCAAGATTTCTATCAGGAGGCCTCATGTAAAGTGGTTGTTCGTCCATCACGGGTGATGAAGACCACTCTGTTCATCCAATTATTTAAGAATATGTTAGGTTAGTCAATGGGTACTAAGGTGACTGAAGAGCCCGATGCGGGCCTGGAAAGATCTTGGACAGTGTGGGCAGGGAATGTTTGCTTCATGTGAAGGTTTTATTTCACGGTCCTTTCTAGCTTGTCTCCGCTGTTCTGCTGCTGCTCTTCTGGATGATTCGCATGCTGCTGCACCTTTACGAAGAGATGTGCGCCAAGCAGTTCGGTCTTGCGCAGCAGCTTCCCATGTGTCTGGGTTTATGTCAAAGGTTTTCAATGACGTCTTTAACGTGTCTTTGAAGCGCTTCTTTTGGCCACCATGGGAGCGTTTACCCTTCTGCATCTCACCATAAAAGAGTATCTTTGGCAGTCGATGGTCTGGCATGCGGACTACATGACCTGCCCAGCGAATTTGTGACTGCATCAGAATAGTATCAATACTAGGGATACCAGCTCTGTCAAGAACGGCGGTATCCGGGATCTTGTCTTGCCATTTGATGTTCATTATCTTCCTGAGACAGACTGTATGGAAGTGGTTTAGCTTCTTTACGTGGCGCCTGTATACAGTCCATGTTTCACATGCATATAGCAGCACTGGAAGCACCGCAGCTCTGTATACCTTCAGCTTTGTCTGTAGACTAATGCCACTTCGATGCCAAACGTTGGTGTATAGTCTGCCAAATGTGATGCTGGCTTTGGAGATCCTGGTGTTCACCTCATCATCAATGACAATGTTCTGGGATAGTGTGCTACCAAGGTATGTGAATCTGTTCACAACATTCAGTTTCTCACCATTAACCTTGATGACTGGCTCAGTATAAACTGTGCCAGGAGCTGGTTGGTACATGATTTCTGTTTTCTTCGTGTTGATGGTAAGCCCAAAGTTGGCGCAGGCTTCGGAGAATCTATCCACACTATGCTGCAGATCAGCCTCTGAGAAGGAATTGAGTGCACAATCATAGTACGCACCCTTGTTTAACTCCATTTGAGACGGGGAAAGGCTCTGATAGCTCACCGTTTTCCTGAACTCTAGCCTGCATTCCATCATGCAGTTGCTGCACTATTGTGATAAATTTCTTTGGGCAGCCGTATTTTGCCATGATCTTCCATAGACCCTCTCTACTGACCGTGTCGAACGCCTTTGTCAAGTCGATGAAAGCTGTGTACAGGTCACAGTGCTGTTCTTGGCATTTTTCTTGTAGCTGTCTTGCAGCGAACACCATATCTGTGGTTCCACGTTCTTTCCGGAATCCACACTGACTTTCAGGTAAAAGACCTTTGTCAAGATGAGCCGTAAGGCGATTCAAAAGGATTCTGGCGAATATCTTCCCAGCGATTGATAAAAGAGAGATGCCTCGATGATTGTTGCAGTCTTGGCGATTACCTTTACGTTTATATAGATGTATAATTGAGGCATCTTTGAGATCGTGTGGGATGGTTTCACTCTGCCACATTTGCTGGAAGATCATATGAAGTTTCTCTATCAGAACTGCACCGCCATCTTTATAAACCTCAACAGGAATTGAATCGGAGCCAGGGGCCTTTCCACTAGACAGTTGACGAATCGCTTTTTTAGTTTCCTCCAGAGTTGGTACATCATCTAATGCTTCATTTATAGGAATTTGGGGCAGGCGGATGATGGCTTCGTCGTTAATAGATGATGGCTGGTTCAAGATATTATTAAAATGTTCAGCCCAGCGTTGGAGAATTTTTTCCTTGTCTGTAATTAGTGTTTTTCCATCTGCATTAAGGAGGGGAAATGATCCTGATGATGTTGGACCATAGACCGCTTTGAGTGCAAGGTAAAAGTTTTTCAAGTCATGGCTGTCAGCAAAGCCTTGGATCTCATCTGCTTTATTACTCAGCCATGAATCCCGCATCTGGCGTAGTTTATGTTGGACGATTCTACGCATGTTGTTGAAAGCGTCTTTCTTGGATGTAGATTTTGGATCATTTAAATATGCTTTATGGAGATGGTGTTTCTCAGCCAACATCTGCTTTATATCATCTGAGTTCTCATCAAACCAGTCATTTTGTTTCTTGATGGAAGGACACAGGACCTCTGTAGCAGTGTTGTAGATCTGCTCACTTAGGGCTGCCCAATTTGTTTCCACACTTTGGCCGTCTAGCGAGATAGATTTGAGACGGTCTTCTAAGGTGTCAGTAAATGACTGTTTGATTGTTGTCTTCTTTAGTTTGGTGACATCCAGCCTCTTTTGAGTTTTCTTCCCCTGAGGGCGCCTGGCTGGTTGGATACGAACTTTAAGTTTAGATACAATGAGGCGATGATCAGTCCAGCATTCGGCACCACACATGGACTTGGTCACCCGGACATCTTGCCTGTCCTTCTTCCTAACAATTACATAGTCAATTAGGTGCCAATGCTTTGAGCGAGGGTGCATCCAGGAGGTCCTGTTGCGGGTAGGAAGTCGAAAAATGGTGTTGGTGACAAGGAGGTCAGTTCTGCGCAAGTCTGGAGGAGACGAAGTCCATTACTGTTACAGCGACCCACGCCGTACCTACCAATAGTGCCATTCCAGGAGATGTTATCTGAGCCTACTCTTGCATTAAAGTCACCAAGAATGATGAGCTTATCTGCTTTAGGAACTGATGCAATGACTGCATGTAGTTCTTCGTAAAACTTATCCTTGACATCATCCTGGTTTGTCATAGTTGGTGCATACGCGCTAATGATGGTGGCATGTTTTTTTCCATAGAACAGAGGGATCTTGACCGTCATGAGTCGGTCATTTATTCCCTTTGGGGGCCCCGCTAACTTGCTGACAATTGCTGTTTTGATTGCAAATCCAACCCCTGCTTCTCGTCTTTCTTCAGTTCCTCTTCCGCTCCAAAAGAATGTATAACCTGCACCCTTTTCGCAAAGTTGGCCCTCGCCTGCAAGTCGAGTTTCACTCAGTGCTGCTATGTCAATGTTGTACCTGGCCAGTTCTCTCCCAATCAGGGCAGTTCGTCTCTCAGGTCTGTTTGCATTAAAGTCTTTGTCAAGTAAAGTGCGCACATTCCATGCGCCTAGAATGAGGGGGAAAAATCTGTCCTTTCTTTTTCTTATATGTCGACCGCCGAAGTAGGGTACCCACCAACCGCGGTAAGCTGGTTAGGTAATGGTGAAGCAGGCAATGTTTAGGGCACCTTTTCTAGCCCCTTCCTCATGCCATGGATGTGAGCAGTGCTTTCCTAAAGAGGGCTGCTCAGACACTCAGGGGGCTGCCGAATCCCACTGCTGCTCCTATCAGTGGAAGACGACCATATGGCCTGAGCCGCCTGTGTGTAGGTCTGCGACTACGACTGCCAGCGTACCCACGCCTGCCGCTTCGCCGCTCGCCCATCGCCACAGGACTTGTTGTGAGTGGATGGATGAATGGATGAATGGATGAAAGAGTGACTTGCGCGGTGATTTGGATTAAAGTGAGGAAGAGTTGCGCAATTCGTCGACCTCACTCTCTCGCCTGGGTCCATCTCAATCCAGTGGCAAGACAAGTCAAGACGACTGGAGATGAAGTCAGGTGCAGTGGATGACCAGGGCTTTCTACGTGCCTCGCCGTGCTCCTTACGCTCCACAGCGCGTTGCTGGTAATCGCCGTCATGCCCGTTGAACCAACAGGTGGTTTCTTCCGCGCAGTCTATCGAATCCAGTCTTCGCATGCATGGGTAGGCAGACCCTAACTCACCGAAGGTTTATAACCATTCGGCTACCCTCACCTAGTTTAGCCGGCCTGTCAAAGCCGTTGTCCGGGGGTGGCCGCTGTCGCATGCTGACAGCTACGAGGAGCCACAGGTGAGAGCTGGATGCCAGGTTTGGACCAAAGGTGGCTGAGCTGCCCTAAAAAGGGCATGACAGCTCCTTCACCAGAGGTACTACCAATACCTGACTTCCCAACACCCCCTCATGTAAAGTAGTACACAAAGGAAAGCTATCAGAGCCCTTCACATTACAAAGTGGAGTCAGACAGGGATATCTGCTATCATCAACAATTTTTCTCATGGTCATAGACTATGTTATGAGACAGACAACAGAGGTAGAGAAAACTAAAATATAGTGGACATTTAACACAGCTGGAGGATCTAGACGTTGCAGATGATTTGTACCTTCTGTCACACAGACAGCAAGATATGCAGGAGAAAACAGATTAGTAACAGAAGCAGCAAAGATGGGACTGCACATAAATGTAAATAAAACAAAAGAAATGAGAATAAATATTAGGCAGACGGACTCGATGAAGATCAATGATCATGTCATTGAAGAAGTAGAAAACTTTACATATCTAGGGAGTAACATTGACAAAGGAGGGGGAACTGCTGGTGACGTCTGCTCAAAGATAAATAAAGTAAGATGTGCTTTCAATGCCCTTCGGCCAATATAGAACTCCTCAGCCATATCCAGAGGGAACAAACTTAGAATCTTTAACTCAAATGTGAAGTCAGTCTTGCTGTATGGCTCAGAGACAGACATATCTCAAAGAGTATCACCGCCAAGCTACAGACATTTGTAAATAGATGTCTCCGATGGATCCTTCGTTTAAGATGGCCAGATGTAATAACAAATATAGAGCTAAGGACAAGATGCGGACAACAGCCAATACAGACAGAAATTAAGGTAAGAAAGTGGGGATGGATAGGACATACACTCAGAAGAGAAAAATCAAGCATAGCCAGAGTTGCCCTTGACTGGAACCCACAGGGGAAAAGAAGAGTCGGGAGGCCAAAATGAATTTGTAGAAGAACTGTTGATGAGGAGGCTAGGGAAATTGGAATGACTTGTGCACAGATGAAATAGACAGCCCAGAATAGAAATCGATGGAGAGCAACTGTTTCTGCCCTATGTTCCACAGGGAACGAAAAGGAATGATGATGATCATGATGGTAGTTTGGGAGGATATTTGAACAAGGTCCGCCCCTCCCCCTAAAATATGCCGTCAAGAAACTAAAATGCACACAGACCAAACCCCAACTCCCTTCCGCCGCTCCGCACCAGTGCCACCACACCCCCCCCCACCCCTTTTCCCGAACCCTAACCTGCACTCTCCCCTCCCCCACCCACATCCCCAGCACCTTTCCCCAACAATGCCAACAAAAATTGCCCCAACTGTGTACCTTCGCTTTTATATATATATCATACGTAACCGTATAAATGCCGTAATTATATGCATTGTGCGTAATCGTAGCCACACATTGTGGTACAAATATATATATATATATATATATATATATAATATATTATATATATATATATATATATATATATATATATATATATATATATATATATATATATATATATATATATATATATATTACTATTAATTATACTTCTTTGATGTGTAGTTATTGCTGTGGGTTTTTTTTTTTTAATTCCTACTGTTAAGTCCTTGTATTCTGGGTTTTAAAATGCACTAAATATGCAGAATAACATCTAGCTTGCAATCAAATAAATAGATAGAAGAGGGCGATGGTATGGAAGATTCATAAACGCATCTGTTTCAGACTAACAAAATAACTGACTGACCAATCTGTGAACACAAATGCTGTTACCTCATTGACATGCGGCAGAAGCTCCCCAATAAAGAGCGAAGCAGCAGACATATTGGCCAACATGGCCGGTATGTCTTGGGTGGTCGACGTTGTGGATGTCATAACGTTCTTAGTGGAGAGGCCAACGGTTCACTGGAGCTAATGTCGTTGTCTTTTCATTCCAGCAATGAAAAAGGCAAGAACTTTATCTCACTTGATGCTTCGTAAAAAATTTTGTAACAAAGTCCAAAGTTTTGAGCGCTGTCCTTTTTTTTCGGCAGCTGTTTGTGTCAATAAATGAAGAATGACGTCAGACGTTTTCTAAGGCAACGACCTTATTTACAATAGTAAATTTGCGTCACTTTTTCAAGTCTGGTAAAATGGTGCGTTTTGGTGCGTTGTGATGGTGCCTTTAGGTTTTCCAGAAATGTTATCGCGCACAGAAAATGTAGCCCGTGTAGTTAGTTCCCAGTGGTCTGTGTCATCATTATCATCATCATCACCTTTTAAATAAATAAAGAGGGAAACCCGAGGCCTGTAAACAGGAAATAAATAATACACACATAAAGGTATGTTTCAGTCATTCGTGGGAAATAAATAAGTAGAAAACGCCTGTCTACGAAGTATTCATTGTGTGGTGCCTAGTTGGCAGAGAGGGTAGTGAAATTTGCTTTTGTAGCAATACGGTGTTGCCGTTCGGAAAGCTATGGGTTTGAGTCTCCGGTTAGCCGATCACTTCTGTTGTTTTTCTGTTGTCTAGTTTTCTACTTCTTTATCTCTCACGAGTACCTGAACCAAACCTTTATGTGTGTATTATTTATCACCTTTTAGCTCCCGAACGAGCATAGGCCTTCAACAACATAATGTCAAATGTTCCTGTCGTGTGCCATCAGCTGAAGATTTTTTCATGTCTTCTACTTGTCTGTCTACTTGAAGAAAACAGATGAGTCAACAACCCAAACTCCTTTCAGCTAACTCTGAGTTGCTTCATGAGCCTCCTTACCTTTTCCCTGTAACCTGTTTGTAGCTGTGGCTGACGAACGGTGAAACCCGATACGCCATCTTGTTTCCTGTGTACCGTTAATTTGTCAAACTGATACCATTTTTATTTTTTAATTTATATACAGTATTTATTTCCTTATCAGAGGACCTTCAATCTTGGGAGGCTGGGTGGCCTTATTTACTTTAGTAGACCTGTCCATGTTGCTTGTTGAAGTTTATGTGGTTATTTCCATAGGATAGGGTATCCTGTCCCATGCCCAACCCTCATTAATCGCTACTTACGACATGCATGGTAGATTACATTATTACTATTCTTTGCCACCCTTTCGAGCCCTGGTAACACAGAGGGTCTATGGGACCACACGAAGTAGAACGACTGCTGCCACCACAACTGGCAAGAAGCTATTAACACCAGGTCGTGTATAGAGGTGGTAGCTAACCATGTCAAAAGTTGCACATGAAAGCACACTTCAGGAGCACATGAGTGCTTTGGTGCAGACTTACTGCAAAGGATTTTCTTTTTTTTTTTTAAATTCCTATGGAGTATGAGACACCACCACTGCTGCAGGTAGCCTGGCAGACGCCTAAACCAATCAATGACATGTTCTTGCAGTGGTAGTTAGTGAAATACTTACTTTTACATGATGCGGTTGGCAGCCTCGTGCAAGAATTCATATTACTTCCCCCCCCCCCCCTTGTACGATATACTTGAGGGAGTTGTAGTCTTTTTCTTTCCTTGCCTTATCGGAGACAGCCGGGACCTGCCCGGGACAAATAAAATATTGATGGAAAAATAAATGATTTGTAGACAGCTTGGAAAAAAATTCAAGTACCCAAGATGTAGGGATCTCTAAAGAAGAATAGATATACTACAGAACTAAAGAAATAGAGAAAGAATGATAGAATAACATAAGGAAGGAAAGAAAAAAATGAAAGAGAGAAGAAAAAAAAGAAAGAAGACAATTTAGGTTACAGAAAAAGTACGAAAGAATGTTTTCGTAAATGAACGACTGCATGAAAAATAATAATAATAAAACCAGACTCAGCAAAAGAGAGACTGGCAAGAGGACGAAAATGGCTGTATACCACTCCACCGATGTCCCAGTCTTGACATGTGGATGCGAGTCATGGGCAATGACTACAACCCACAAACGCCAGCTTCAAACCTCAGAAATGAGGTATCTGAGGAAGGTGGTTGAAGTAACAAGAAGAGACATGGTCCGCAACCAGACCATACGTCAAGGCCTCAAAACCTTGGAAAGTCCCAATTACGATGGTTTGGCCATGTCTGCAGAATGGAAGATGATTGGCTACCACGAGAGATATAGGAAACCAAGAGCCATGGATCCAGACCTTCAGGACGACCCAGAGTCCGCTGGGAGGACAACATTAGACAATCTCTGAAGGACCGAGAACTAGATTGGAACCAGGCCAGGAGGAAGACCGCTGATAGGACAGTATGGCGTTCTCTCTGGCAAACCTCTACACCCCAGGGTAGAAGAGGAACGACTAAGTAAAAGGTATTCCCATAGTAGCTATTGATGTAGGGGAGTGAAGTGTTAGAGACTTCACTATACTATGTCCAGCATCGAGAGATGGTGTGACCGATTCCGTTCCTTGCTGCCTTGTCCTTCCCTAACTCAAGTGCAAAGTCAGGTATCCATTTACAGTTGGGTAGACTGAAGCATGTCGATATCGTGAATTGAACCCGGCACCTTTGCCGCGATAGAGACCATCGCTCTAACCACTCTGTCAATCGGACACTCAACGACTAAGTAAGTAAGTATAAAATCAGGAAGGACAATCAAACGAAAGTAAGATAAGAACACAAAATAGAAAGAAAGGCATCATTGCCAGTAAGGCAGATTTTGTGTGGCATAGTTCTCTATAACTGCATCAGTCTCTACTACTTTACCAGTCATATTATGAAAACTAACTGTACTTGTAAGTCATAAGCTGTTTGGCAGTTTTGAGCTTCTCGATTCACACTCATGAACGCATTACGTGATCTCACTAATGTGCCCGACGCATCATGTGTCTATGTTGAACAGAGCGCCTCGCCAAAACGAGGTAAAACTCCTGTTTTAAAAAAAAATCGATCTCGCAAGTTATAAATGACTTTACTGTTAAGTTGGAGTGGATGAATTGTTGTGAATTGTAAAAAAAAAAAATTAAAATAACTTGTGCTGGTCTATCTATTCACCTTTTGTTACTTTCTTTATAAAGTCACAATTATGTTACTTTGGGTGTTCTTGAAAGCAAAAGAAGGTGTTCCACTAATCTCTTAGGTCATTATTGTCTCTACGAGATACAAGTACACAGCCGGTTTTCTGAGAATGGATAGTCCAGCATCACTTTTAATCCGGATAAAATTACCACCACCGCCAGACTAGAATACATTTACGAGTAGAATGTCTGTGTTTATGTGATAATTTAATTTACATTTTATTTTATTATATTTTATTTTTATTTTAAGTGTCAAACACTCATGCTGCTTTAGAGACACGGAAGATATACAATTCATTGGTCAGAGGTGTAACGTTGAGTCATTATTATATTAACTCTGTCTGTTCGCGTAAACGGATAATCCAGGAAGGTTTAGGAATCAAGTATGCTGGAAAATCGCGTGACATACCTTTGTCAGCCACTGTTGTAGACAGAAAACAAAATAGGAAATATGGGAAGGCAATGTGTTTTTCTCCGTCGTTCGCTCTTAAATAATTACATCTTAGGAAGTCCGTCTCAGACTTCATTTGTCACCATAACGATTCTCGCACGACTGGATAGGTGAAGGCCACGCTGTCAACCTGCTCCTCTCATGGAGCCGACTGATTTGGAGTTCGTGTTCTACTGTTTGTTTGTCCTACCCACATGGACACATCTGTTTGTTTGTCCTACCCACATGGACACATATCTGTTTGTTTGTCCTACCCACATGGACACATATCTGTTTGTTGGTCCTACTCACATGGACACATCTGTTTGTTTGTCCTACCCACATGGACACATATCTGTTTGTTTGTCCTACCCACATGGACACATATCTGTTTGTTTGTCCTACCCACATGGACACATATCTATCTGACCGATTTTTAATTTGTTGTACAGATGGTATTTGAGTCTGCAATGGCCGATTCTTAGTCTGAAAACTTTCACTTGGTCTCGTCTTGATAATGTACATGGTTCTGCAGGATCGACTCTGTGTGTTCATTATGCAATTTTTCTGTATGTCACATAATTCGTCGTTCTCTTTTGCGTATTCTCTCTCTCTCTCTCTCTCTCTCTCTCTCTCTCTCTCTCTCTCTCTCTCTCATTATTATATTAACTCATTATTATATTAACCATTGCCCATTGGACACGTATCTTTCTTTGTGTGTTTGATAACCACGCACCAACTAAAGAAGTTCGTGTGAAACGACAGGTCAAATCTCCTTGGATCACACAAGCAGTGCTAGACGCCATGAGGCAGAGAGATCAAGCTCACAAAAACAAGGACTTTAACATATACAGAGAACAGAGGAACAACGTGCAATATTTAATTCGTAGAGAAAAAAAGAATTACTTTAAAAATTTGGTTCAGAACAAAACAAACAGTAAAGATATATGGAAAGCAATCAATACCTTAGCGAACAAGCGAAATCTGTCAGTCTCGTCAACCCCTAATACTTCATTTACTCCCACAGACTTCAGCAATTACCTTCAGGCAGAAATAAACAGTCTTAAATCTACAATACCAAATTCACCTTGTGACTTAGGCAGGCTGTCAGTATTTTGTGAGAACAAATGTACCAACACAATCCCATCCAACATTCCGTTTATGACAGTTAATGAAGTGTATAACTATCTTCTAGGACTTAAAGATAATAACTCATCAGGACTTGACGGAGTCAGTAATCGAATACTGCGTTATGCGGCTCCAGCTATTAGTGATTCGCTTACATACATATACAATCAATGTATCGCACGGAGCTACTTTCCGTGGCACTTTAAAGTCGCTAAGGTATATCCTCTCTTAAAACCTGGCTCTTCCGACAATAATAACCTTGGTAACTATAGGCCAATCTCCTTAATATCATCGCTATCCAAACCACTAGAAAAAAACACATACATAAAATAACACTACAACACCTAGTTAACAACGGCTTGCTAATTGATAGTCAGTCGGGGTTTAGACCTAAACATTCATGTCACACAGCTCTAACTAAGATGATTGACAACTGGCACTTAAATATTAATAACGATAACATATGTGGGGCAGTTTTTGTAGACTTTAAAAAAGCATTTGATATGATAGATCACGCTATTTTAATTAGAAAACTAGAAACATCAAAAGTAAACCTTCAACTAGTGACGATAATTAAATCATTCCTGTCAGACAGAAAACATGTAGTTTCTTACAATAACTCTTGCTCATACCCAACCATAATAAATACCGGCGTTCCTCAGGGCTCATTTGTTGGGCCTCTACTTTTTGCCATATACATTAATGACCTTCCATTACACGTCGAACACGCATCCTGTGACCTATTTGCTGATGACTGTACTATCTACACGAGTGATACGAGTTGCAACACACTCGAACTATCGTTACAAAAAGATACAGACAATCTGATTAAGTGGAGCATCGGAAATCGCATGCTAATTAATATAATTAAAACAAAGTGCATGTTAATATCAACTAGACAAAAATTACAAAATTCTGAGAAAACAACACTTCAGATCTATATTGGTACCTCACCAATTGAAAACGTTAATGAACATAAAACTCTAGGAATAGTCGTTGACCAGCATCTTAATTGGAACTCACATGTTCATGCACTGACTAAGCAAACGGCACAGAAAGTTTACCAGTTAGCTAAAATCAAACATTTCCTAGATGAAGATGCACGAAAATTGTTCTATGTATCTCACATACAAACAAACCTTGACTATTGCTCCACAATCTGGGATGGTTGTTCTATGTCCAACACAAAAAGACTCCATTCACTACAAAAGCGTGCAGTGCGTCTAGTTTCTGACAACTGCCAAACACAGTGTGTAGATCTATATAAATATCTCAAAATACTGCCTCTAAGAAAGCGCTTTCTGTTCAACAAAGCTAAATTTGTTCACAAAATCCTGTCACAGAATGCTCCAACATATCTGTGGCCAATGTTCAAATACAGTGAAAGACGCAGTCAACGCCTTAACAAAATACAAGTGCCCAAGCCTAGGCTTGACTTATTCAAGAAAAGCTTAGCTTACTCTGCTGCTCATCTTTGGAACTATCTTCCACATTATCTAAAACATAACAACCTCAGTCCCTATTCATACAATCGTAAACTTTTCGAATACTTTATGAGTTCTGATTATCTGCCCCCCTAATATGATTATTTTTCCGAACAAATGGTATAATATCGAGTGTAGGTTTAATGATGATGTTAGTGCTTTTCAACATATTTTGTTTCATGGTAATACTTAGTTTGTACTTTTCAACATATTTTATTTCATGTTTATAATTAGATACTGTGAATGTGAGTATGCTATTATTTTACCTGTACAACGTTGAATTCCTTGAATTGATGGGTAAATTGTATGTGAGAATAAATGAAATCAGTATAAAAGACGGGAGAAAGGAAGGGCAGAATGTCAGACGGGCCTGCGTGCCCAATTCTCAACCCTTTGAAAATAAAGTTCGTTCGTTCGTTCGTTCGTTCTCTCTCTCTCCCTCTCTCTCTCTCTCTCTCTCTCTCTCTCTCTCTCTCTCTCTCTCTCTCTCTCTCTCTCTCTCTGCCATTTTCTATTTATTTCTCATTTTCGGAGCACAGAAATCTGTGCCCCAGTCATTGTTTACATTTTCCCACTTCGATTCGTGTCGGGTCAAGGCGTTATTGACCATCCTTAAGGATTAATTGTTATCACTTAAGTGATTGCACCAGATTGAATTCAGGCGTGTATTGTTTGTTTACAATTGCACAACCCTCTTCCGTACAGAAAATATCAATCTGGGGAGACATTTTGCAGTCGTGAGTGTAAACATGATCGGTAATAGACGACAGCTGGCATACTATACAAGGCGATTGTAAACAATACATATATTTTCGCGTTTGCTATGTAGGAAATATTTTCTTCAAAGAAGGGGAAATATACGCTTTTGTATGCACTTGATTGGGCATTTGAAAAAAAAATACATTAGTTCTGATTAGAGCGTTGTCATATGGTAGCAATCTGAATGTGGGCTGAATGATGCCTTATAATTTATCGCCTTGTGAGTTTACCGCACTGTGAAATACAACTCGTCAGGAAGACAGCCAGAAAAGCCAGAGTAAGGAATAAAATCAGGATTCCACTTTAAAGAACTGGACAACGAGTTTGAGCATCATGTGGACTTGTATCTCTGGAAAACTCGAATTTCATTAATAAGGAAAGCTCGGAATGCCATGAACCTGCACAATAAGTCATAGCGGGATTCTATTTGCAAAGTAATACCCTAGACTACGTGTAAGAGGCATCTTAAACACCTTGCCTTAACAATTTCTCTGAGCCAGAAGTCTGTATTCCCAAAAGAGATTTAGGGGTAAGTTGTTTATTTTATAATTCTACATTTTGCATTATTGCCATTTGAAAATTGCTAGTTGATATCCAAGTCATACGAGGCTGGCAACCTCAGCATATAGAATGAAGATTCCATGAACCACCACTGGAAGAGCTGGTGACTGCTTTTTTGCGGGTTTCTCATAGAGAACTAAAAGCAGAGGTAGTCCCAAGTTCCAATTGGAGCAGGGAGTGAACGGTGATAGAAATGATGTACATACTTATTATATTAACCTCTTAACCAGTGCATATGTAAATGTAAACATGTTCAATATTAATGCAATGAATGTTTTCCGCTCACTGGGATTAATATTAATGCTCATAGATGGTAAAGTTCTGAGGCAGATGGGATGGTTGAATGAAAGGGGGGACCTGATGTTGTGTCAGGAAACCCAATACTCAGGAGGGTATTTGTTTCTCTCTTATTCCATGACTGTATGGCGAGTTGAGGGAGGGAAAGCGTACAAGAGGACGACCAAAGAAGCGCTTCAAAGACAGTCTGAGGGAGTCACTGAAGAGCTGCCAGATCAATACAACCACCTGGGAGCAACTGGCACAGGATCGCACGGCCTGGAGAGGCGCTATCAAAACGGGTGTCGCATTCAGTGAGGCCAACCGTGTGAGGATAGCCCAGAAAAAACGGGCAGTCCGAAAGTCAGGCGTGGATGTGCAGCCTGTATTGTTTTCGGGCATTGTATGTCGATCATGTAACATAACTTTTCTTGCCCGCATTGGCTTAATCAGCCATATGCGCACCCATTTAACCTCATAGAACGAACTTTATTATGAGTGATGTCGATGGTCATCATCGAATACGATGGACCAATCATCATCATCATTCCATGACTAGCAATACCCGTCAATAATGACGGAAGTAATACAAAAACTGTAATATATTTTTAAAATATTTTTAAATTCAATATAAAAGTTATTTGATGACAACATTTTTTGTGAAAGTGCGTGGATTTGTTTCAAAGAATGTCCCTGACAAAAAGTGTTTTTAACAAAAACTTTCAAGTTTTCATGATTTTTTTCCTCGGGTGAGGGCGGCATAGAGCTGGCCGTGTCCGAAAACAGGTCCAGGAAGGAAAACTCCTATGTGATCAAAAGATTGTCCTTGCGCCTTATTGATCGTCATTGCAAATGCTAAAATGACTGGGAATTGACGACGTCGCAGCCTAAATGGCAAACTGCGCTCGCTTGGTTCTTAGTTAATGCGAGGAATTAAGACTCGTTCTCCCTTATTACTGCCAGTGATAATTTCTGCATCAATGGAATTCTGATGCAAGACTTTTATGACCTAATGCGTGCCATTCGATAGTCCGTTTTTGCGTTCAGATTTCGCGATAGCATGATACATTCAGCAACATTTAATTTTAGCAAATGCGGTGGCATTCCTGATGGGCACTGCTCGTTATGTAACTCAGTTTGGGAAATCAACTGCGTCGTTGGGTTCATCGAAAATCACGGTACCTATGCTCCAATAAACCGTTTCATTTCCAGCGAGTAGTTCCAACAATACTTCTGCAATACTTTAAATTAAGATTTTTCCTTGAAGAAACAATTAAAAACTTACATTTTAAGGTTATTTTTAACAAAATGATGTGTTAAATCCGTTTCCGGAATGAAACTGGGTTCTACGTTCAAAAAATTACATTTTATTCATATATCACTGTCACTCACTTTGTATTGCACAATTCACCGACTTTTCTTCATCGAGTGTTACTATTTTTGGGAGAGTAAGTATAAGGGACACAACACAATTAATGTCTAACTTTCATCGACAGTTGCATCCCTTAGATGTGACCGACGTACAAACGGCGAGAACTATGGAGTTTGATACTAGTCGGTGGTACAAATTGTTGGTGCTATCTTTGGAACAAGTGAGTGGTATCAGTGGCCTTGCAATAAAAGCTAGACACCCACAGCAGACGGGTCTTGACAGACGCTAAACCATCTTCGCAATTACTCCCCGATACTACGAGGGACGTGTTGCAGCCACCAGATTTGACCAGTGACGAGGGTGAACCAGTCCATAACCTGCAAAGAACAAGCATCAGCTGGAGCAGAAACCAACTGACATTTTACTGGCAGGTAAGCACATATTCAAAGTTGCCAAGTGAACACTGTATTTCCAAACCAGAAAACATGTTTTCATATCAGACTATCACCTGTGAAGAAATTTTAAAAGACGTTTTCTAAATTCATCCCACCCTTATTTATTTTACAATTGTTAACGATAATTGACTATTAAATTGCGTTATCTGTAAATATACAAATTTATAGGTGATTTAGTCATTTTGAGTGATCAGCACCCGAATGTGTCAGGCATTTTAAATACTTATAAATGGCTATTACGAAATATTTTACTGAGTTGAATCAGTTGGGGGATATAACGAGCTAAAATACATAATAAGTCTTCATAAAATGCGGCGGGCAGATACAAAGTTAACAATTGTTCAGTCCAATTCAGCATTGCTCTTGACTTCTGAATTATCTAATGAAGACTCCTTCGAGATAGAAGCATTATCATCCTTCTATCTACAACTCTGCCATAAGTAACCTTGAGCAAAGGTAGATACCTTTGAAGACCCCCATTAGATACTCTAGGTTTTGGCCATTGTTGGACCGTGTGGTGAATGAGGCTAATGGTGTTATAAATTAGTGATAAACAGACTGAGGTCAGGCTGTGTAAGTTCGCTGAGTCTAATTGTTGATGATGATGAATCTCAGAGTCCCTATCCGCCACCTCATCAGATCTCAATCTGTGTAAAATAGGCTCTGTGATGTTGTGTGGCTGAGTGTGTCTAGGGTAATGTATTATATATATATATATATATATATATATATAATATATATATATATATATATATATATATATATATATATATATATATATATATATATATATATATATATATAAGGACTAAATAACTGTAAACAGAACTGTAACTCAATACTATCGAAGTCAGTAAGACTTTTGTTATATTTTAGGTAATTATGTTTACAATTTATTCTCCCTGTACCTCAATTTCTTTTGGACAGGGAGTGTCAAACTCAATAAATTTATATATGTACACTATTTAAAATAAATAACTGGAACTCTGTCCAAGTATCATATTTCTAGAAATAAAGATCACTATAAGAATTTCACCCACTAATCTGTCTATTTGCTTGTACGTATCATTGTTCCTAGGTTTGACAGATTATTTTCTTCATCACATCAGGGAGAGTTAAATCTTTATTAATTTTATATTCGTGGTGGAATCTTTGATATAAAACTTTCAGTGCCGGTATAAAGGACATATCTGATGAAATGAAGACAACTGTTGGCCCTTTGGTTGTCAAATATAGTCTACGGCCTTTAGAGCTGAAGAACTGGGGTAGCTGCGGCAACAATGCTGAGCGTTCCTCCCAAAGTTTCTCCCCTCAACCGGTTTCCTGCCACCAATGAATAGGATGGTATAGGACCTGTAATAAGAGGAAAATACCCTCTCCCTATATATCTCATTTAATATCAAATTACACACACAACACGGTGACAACTCACCCTGATCAGCTATGTGTGCTGATCATTGCACTAATCTGTATATTCCATTGTTTAACACCACTGCTGGGTAAACATTCGCCTACAGTGACAGTACCAAGCTCTTGTTTCCTCCTCCAAGAAGCCTCTTCCATACAATAGATAGGGGTGTACAATACATGGCTTGTGATCCCTTAATATCTCTTCCAACATCTTACACAAGGTTTTTCGTTCATACAATAGATAGGGTGTGCTTACTCTAGCACTGAAACCTATGGATAAATTCTTTCTAACATTCTCTACATGATTTTACATAATAATTAAACATTTATGGCACTGCAAAAACCAATATCCCGTTCTGGGTTACTGCATTGGCATGCGCAAAATTTGTAAGCCACTAGCACATATTTTATGCCTTTCTTTCACTCCGAAAGACTGCAATCCTATTTTGGCTATCGTAACGCACATAGTGGTCTGCATGTTAATTAAAGCAATACAAATATTTATTGTGCCTTACCCTCAAATAAGAATATCACATATCATAAGCTTGACTTTAGCAGTTAATGGGTTCTTCCACTGCCTTTAGTGTCCAGACGGCGAAAGCTTTTGACATAAAGTCTCTCCCGCTGATGTCAGCTGTAGATATTTTATTTTTCAAGTGGCGGTTTTTGCCAACGAAAGGTTAATTTTATTTCCCCAAGCTACCCTACGCCTTGAGTAAAGACTTTTGTTAAATTTTAGGTAATTATGTTTACAATTTATTCTTTACCTCAATTTTGTCAAAAACCACACTATTTTAAAATTAAATAACTGAACTCTGTCCAAAGATCCACTATAAGAAATTTCACCCACTAATCTGTCTATTTTGCTTGTACGTATCATTGTTAATTTTATTTCCCCAAGCTACCCTACGCTGTAATAAGAGGAAAAATACCCTCTCCCTATATATCTCATTTAATATCAAATTACACACACAACACGGTGACAAGACCACCCTTGACCAATCAAAACGCGTGTTAAGAAATTTCAATCTTTCTCACGCAACCAAATTGGTCAGTAGACAAGTGTGTTTGTTCGTCTGTCCCAATTTTTATTTCTACCATATCTTTGTTATTAATGGGTCAATTTTAAATATAAAAAGTGATTATTAAAGGGAACACGGTCCTCTGTCTTCATGTATAGTTTTCCTTTACCCATTTATCCTCGTTTTCATCTTGGTAATTTTTTCTTTATTTATATTGCTCTGTTCACTGAACTAACGTATTAATAAAATAATTGTCTAAGACCAGATAATTTATTCTAAGGGGAAATTTTATGATATATATTAACCAATATTAACGCTACCCTTCAATACATCCTTGTTATTTATAAATTATCTAAGTTTCTTTTTCAAACGTACAAAGTTAGGTTTGATTTCCATTTGTAACCCACCTCCTTTCTCTCTCTCCTCTAACAAAGCAAAAAATTGGATCGCTGCCAACTTGACCGCTTTCGTCAGAAATATTGGGAAGGGTCGAGCTTGTGCATGTGTGTTTTGGGGAAGGGGGGGGGGTGGTATTTTTTTTTTCTCTTGGCGTTAGAAAATTCAAACTCTTTAGTTTAAATATTAGCGGTTAGATGGGACCAAGGCCAAACATGGAATTTATTTATAGATTTTTAACTGTAATAGTGGAAAATTCGAATGATGTTGTCCAAGTTTTAGCGGTACGTTTGACCTTGTCCTTGGCAATTTTTCAAATATAGTAGGAGTGGTTTATAGGTTGTAAATTTACGTTACTAGATTTTGAACCGGGGAAATTTGAGCGGGGGATGACACGGAGTACTTTACTACACATCTTCTCTATTAAAAAGCCTGCCTAGGGTCTTATAATTATTTCTGATTATTGTTTTTACCTCTCCCTATGTAACCCTGTCTTTTTTTTTCCTTCCTCCTTCTTTGATAAGTTTATCTACTTTTTCGTTTCCACATATATTGCAGTGGGCAGGGATCCACTATACTTTTACTTTATATTTAAATTCGTAGCTGGTCTTCATTAGTGCTTCTGCCGGGCTGTCTAATTCATTGTTTTTATTGTTCCAACGGGTTGTGATGACTGTTAGTGAGTCTGTGAGGAGCACTATCTTGTCTCTAGCAAAATATTTATTTTCCATGTTTGTAATTGCATCTGTTTTTAGTGCTTCTGCCTGGGCTTTAAAGTTGTTTGATACTTTCCCAGTGGCCACTGAGATATGTATTTCTTGCCCATTATTTAATTTTGTATATACACCTCCATCTTCATTTTTTTGTTACGGTTGTTGCTAATCTATGTGTGTGAATATAGGTTCATCATGGTGTTTGGTACATTATGAAGGTTACGAAAATAAGTAAATAAAGAACAAGCCGTCATGTGGTAGAAAACGTTGCTAATTAACAAACAAAAATATTGAACAAGAAAGAAACATCAACGCGAAGAAACTTCTGTTTCTTCTTCGTACACTATCAGACGTCTACTTGAATGTTTTCAAAGATAGCAGTAGTCAGTTTGAGGCTTTTTGTATCTCCATAGAGCTTTTCCACGAATGGTTCTGGTGTCGGCCATATGCGCTTTCTCTGTTCCATATATGTTGGGCAACTTTGAAGCAGATGTTCAGCACTCATTTTATCAGTGCCACAGTTACACTCATCAGTAGTTCCTATCTTTAACTTGTTGAATAGATGGTATATTAATGTGTTGTGGTCCTTGCAGAGTCTGAAGATTACAACTTGCTCTCATCTGTTGAGCTGGTAGTATGCATCATATTGAGTGACCTGGATGTTCTGCTTCCCATTTAACAAACTACAGTAACAACTAATAACATCAAATTAAATAAATAAATAGCATGTTGTTGAAATAATGTACATAGTTTTAATCCTGATTTGTTCACATTATTCCAGACACACTTTATTTATGTACGCGTTATATTTCCCCAGGTTATCACATTACAGTAATACGATGGTCTTTGAAAGATCTTTACTGAAATATAAAGAACTATTAATAGCTTTAACTTACGTTGTAATAGAACATGTGTTTCTTCGTTCCGTATTTACACTCAGAGGTCTAGCCTCTGCATCTTTTAGGTAACAGTATGTCCACATGATACAATGGATCCCATTTCATTGCAACAATCCCCAGAAATGAAGAGGTTGACAAATTGACAAAGGAAGTTTGGAAGCAACTCAGCCTGATACAACCATAACTTTCGAAGATGCAAAGAGTTTTATAATGCATATACTCGTACCAGCTCAGCAGAAGAGAACAAGTGGTAAACTTCAGATTTCGCACGGGCCACAACAGATTTCGATACCGTCTATACAATAAGCTTAAGATAGGAACTGCCAGTGAATGTACCTGCGGCACCGATTATATGGCTACTGAACATATACTTCAAAGATGCCCAACATATGAGGTCATAAAAAACACATATGGCCTTCACCAGTACCGTTCCTGGAAAAAACTCTATGGCGATACAAATAGACTCAAGGTGACTTTTGCTTTCTTTTAAAATATTTAAGTCTGAGAGTGTACGTAGATGAAGAAGGAGAAAAAGTATGTCTACATTCTTGAACAAACTTAAAAGATCTATGCCCCCTATGGAGCTCAAGAATAAAGTTGATGTAAATGTTCTAGTTATTTTTACCAGACTTGATGATAGGTGATAACAGAGAATAAAATGTGGTTTTTTTTTTTTAAATCCTCACTGGTAAATAGTTTCGTCTGAGGCAGGTTCTGATATCAATTATTTTTCTTTTCGCCATTTACTTTCATTAAGTTTAATTTCAACCAAAAAAATAAAAAACGTTATTAATTTAATATCTTCCTAACAGAAAACATTAGGTCCTACCTCGGATTTGCATCTGGCAAGCAATGTGGACCTGTGACCAAAGGCATTTATTGTCCTGGACAAGTCATTACATTCAGAATCCTGTAAAAATTGCCTAGCTGCCCGTGACTAGATGGTAAACATTTAATTTAACTAAGGGAATTAAATCTGGTAAACTTTTAGTGCAGAAGTCGACAACCCAGTAGCTTGGAGATCTACTTTAGAACCACTGAACCTTCTAAAGATCGATAAAATTGTCTAATTTCTTTCAGGTTTCAGAGTATTTAGAATTTGGAATGATTGCAGTCTTATTGTAACTTTTATCTCTGCCTGATGATCTGATTCTTGTTATTCTACAGACAGGTGGAAACTTCAAACTAAATTATATTTTACCAAATTTTAATTTCGCGTCAAACAAAAGATCCGCTTCCTGGCTTATGAAATTCTCGAATAAAATGACATTTTAATAAGCTAGCTAGCGGGTTTTCACTTAGAATGTTGTGAAAGTACCTTTAAACATCGGGACACCACACTTTTAAGTGCCGTAAGGAAATGGCGAGTACGCAATTTACGTTGATGAAAAATTCTCTTTTCCCCATCAGGTACCTAGATATCTACCAATTGATCCTCTAGGATCTACCGATAGATCAGGATGGTATGGTTGCCGACTCCTGCTCATGTGTATATTGCCGTTTATAAATGTCAAAGTGTATGTCGTGAAACGAAGTGTAACCCACTACTTTGTTAATCACTATGTCGAGATACAGATTTGCTTCAACCAATCAACTTGCACCGTTCACCAGTCTCTGAGACAGAATAAATTATACTGTTCACGCAGTTCACGCAAGATGGCGGCTAAAAACTGAATAAAATTAGGCTGTATGAGACCAGGTACAAAACCGGAGGAAACCAATCATTTTGCTCCGCCAGGAACCAACCGAAAGCTTTCCTCAAGTATTTACCTGACTATATAATCGGGCGGATTTTATGCTAACCACGCAATCCCGAACTTGACGCCAGAGATACCGACTGACTGAAGGGGAAGAAGCTGTCACTTTGATTTATAACTTACCTGAGGGCATCGACCTGCGACCTACTTCACTAAGTCGCGTCAAAACCTGGCCAGTTTAAAATCTTAGGGGGGTAAATATATTTACGATAACCGTTGGTATTTGTTGTGTGTCATTATACTACCTATCAGGTTACTGATTGTATCTTGGGGGAATTAAGTGAATAGACGAAGACTAATAGGACTCATACTTCAATCTATTGTCTCCTATATTCAGTCTATTGTCTCTGATAATTCCAAACTGCAAATATAACCATAACAGTCCTTCTTAGGACTCAATCTATTGTCAGTCTATAACTTCAGTCTATTGTCTCAGATAAGACCAACTGCAATATAACCAAAACAGTCCTTGTCAGGACTCAATCTATTGTCGCATCTAACTCCAATCTATTGTCTCCTATAACTCCAACCTGATATATCACCAAACAGTCCTCGTCTCATATACTCCTATCATAAGAACATAACAATATTGTTAGGATATATGTTACCAGCTATTGTCAGAGAGGGCGTGATATAGTATAGGGGGAAGGACACTGTTGTATCACACCTAGGTGTACATATTATTGGATTTATTCATGTATTGATTTATATTATGGAATGTATTAATGTAGTAAATGTATTCATGTATTGAATCTATATTAATGAATGTATCCATGCATTAGTTTATCAGAAAGAATGTTTTGCAAGTAGACACCTGTCTTGTCTCGCTATTGCTAAATCATACTGAGCCATGTTGTCATTCATCCTACATGCATACATCTGAGACACGCTCATTTCACTCACACTAGAAATAGGTGGGCTTGAGGACAGAAATTAGCCCCTATTTTTGCTTTGTTACAGGTTTATTTGTGTCCTAAAAACCTGAGGTCGTATGTTCGAGTCAATCCCGCTGCCTGGAACTCCGCAGGAGCATAGAGGTTGACCAGACTCTACATCTTTGGTCCCCCTCAGTCTTGGGTGGGCTAAAGTAACGAGCCTCAGCAGGAGTGTGTGAACCAAACAAAGCAGAACAGACTTAAGAGAGATGAGTACACATTAGTACCATTTCTGTCGGCATTGTGAGCATAGAAACTGTCAGTGATGAGAAAGTGAAATTAGCATAGCAAGAGACAAAAATAACAACATAGCTGATAAGTGTTATATCCTTAATTAACAGCACAGCTGATATAAATTTTGTTCCTATAATTGGAAAACTTGTTGTAATATTTATTTACATATATATATATATATATATATATATATATATATTTGTAAATCATATGTAAACTTACAAATTCATTACATTTCATTTTTTTCAACATTCACCCTTCAGCACAAGAGTAGATAGTGTATATACTAAATAAATACTTAGGAAATTGTATTTGAACGACTTGTCAATTTTATCTTAGTTAAGTAAAATCTGTTTCCTTGTTTATTAATATCACAGTTAGTTACACAGCGGAGGTGGCGCTTTATGTCGGTCTCCTCTCTACTACTGTTTCGAGATCAGAACATTCACAGCCGTAACTAATTTGTGATACCAGTAGTCCTCTCAGACACTGGGACTTCACCATTTTCTGCAGAAATTCTATTTCTGTAATTGTCAGTACTATACTGATCCAAGAGCCAAAGAAAACCTCTCGCCACACTGGGGGCTCGTTCCTGGGATATTTCTGTATATCTTGAGCCATATTTGGTCTATTCATCTATCTACACTCTATCTTGTGCCACCCATAGATAACATAAGAAAAAATTTTTTTTTGAGAAAATCATTATAGGATTTTTACAAAATTATTTTCTTAGGAGGAGTACCATTTAGTACTCAGTAAATAGTTGATGCTCACAAAGTTGCACGGAAATTATTTGTTCATTTAAATTAATTAAGTTTAATTACAATAATTGGGTTATAGTAAATTTACATACCCTATCTAAGTAACGCCATGGCTGATCTGGTGAAGTTCAGGACTGCGATCATGCAGATGGGAAAGGAATTAAATTTGACAGGTGATGCTCTCACTCAGTATGTCACAACAGAAGTGGACAAACACATGGATAGGGAAGAAAGAAAGTTGCAATTAGAGGCAGAAGCCAAAAGACTGGAAGCTGAAAGAGAAGCCAAAAGACTGGAAGCTGAGAGAGAAGACAAAAGACTGGAAGCTCAGAGAGAAGACAAAAGACTGGAAATTGAAGCCAAGAAATGGGAGGCTGAAAATGAGGCAAAGAAAATTGAAGCTGAGGAAAGGAAATTACAAGCAGAGAGAGAGACCATCAGTTAAGATTAAAAGAGCTTGAAATTCAGGCAAATACTGGCAATAATGGTGGTAGCTCACCTCACTCTGAGAGTAGCTCCAGCCAGAGCACCTCAAGTGGGGCCATGAATTTTCATCTGGACCCTTTTGTTGAGAAAGAAGACGCCATTGAGTCGTACCTGGATAGATACGAAAGACTAGCCACTACCTATGGCTTAGTGAAAGAAAAATGGAGTCTTAAACTATCTCAGGGATTGAGAGGTGTAGCCTACGATGTGTATTTGAAGCTCTCAAGAGATGACCAGGAAGATTATGAAATCCTGAAGCAGGCACTGCTTGTGAGATATGAAAAGAACTCAGAATCATATAGAAAGAAATTCCGAACAGCTAAACTTCTTCCAGGAGAAAACTATCACCAATTCTCTGCTAGACTGGAAACCTATTTGGAAAAATGGAGTAGTTTAGGAAAGTGTCAGGATCTGAAAGAAATGATAATGATGGAGCAAGTGAAAGAGTCCATGCCTCAAGAAATGAGGAAGTTTATCATGGAACAAGGAGCAGAGAGATTGGAAGATATTGTAACTGTTGCTGAGAGATATCAAGCAGCTCAGGCAGAATTATTAGGAAATAAGAAGAAGCAGGGTGAAAACTTCAAATCATCACAAAACTATACCAAATATGAACAAAAAGACCATACCACTAGGAACAAACAAAGGTTTGACCAAAAGGACAAAAACCCTCTAAGATCGGATAAGACACCTTACCGGAAGGAAGGAAAGTGGTGTAAAACTTGTCTAATGAGTAACCACAATACTGCGGACTGCAGAAGGAAGAATCCTCCTCATCATGCTGCATGTCTTACAACAGGGAATCAGGGAAGGAAGGAAATGGCCGTAAGTCAGAAAGACTTCCATCATCCCCCTGTCTGTGAGGAAGTGACCGTGAATGGCACTCAAGTACTGTGTTTATATGACACAGGATTAGACTTTGATTCAGTTGTGTGCTCTTCTCTAGTGAGTCCTGACCAGATAACCACAGAAACAGTGGAAATCAGAGGACCGATCAAGGGAGCAAGAACCATGACATTACCCATAGCCCGAATCAACATAAGATCTCGCTATATGGAAGGAGAAATCAAAGCAGCAGTGATGGACGACCCTATTTACCCTTTGATTTTGGGGTGTAGGTATGTTTTCCTTGGAGAACCTATAAAACCTGTAGTTATGGCAACAGTCCAGACCAGGGAAAGCTCCAGGAAAATGGAGGAAAATCCTATCAATACTCATCCAGAAGAGATGAAAAAGGCTCAAGCAGCGGACAGCACATTGAAGCCTTGTTTCGGCAAATTGCCTAAAGCACATAACCCTCCAGAGAAAGGAGACTTATATATGAAGAATGGCCTACTATACAGAAAAGCTGGAACAGGACCTAAAGGGCATGGACAGCTTGTAGTGCCAAAATCTTACAGGGAGAAGGTTATGACGCTAGGACATGCTATACCCTCCAGTGGACATATGATATGTAAGATCCAGTGGACATATGGGAATAGGGGCCACTGGACAAAGGATAGCCTGTCACTACTTCTGGCCAGGAATTACAGAGGACATAAAAAGATATGTAAGATCCTGTCCAGAATGCCAAAGAGTAGCTCCTAAGCATAGGACTGCACCAGCAACACTGGGAGAAATGCCTATTATGGGAACCCCTTTTGAACGTGTTGCAGTAGATATTGTTGGACCCCTCACTAGGACCAAGAAGAGAAATGCTTACATCTTAACCTTGGTTGATACTTGCTCTATGTGGGGAGAAGCAGTGGCCATGTCAGCTATAGATTCAAAGCACGTGGCAGAGGCCCTGTTGACAATATTTACCCGATTAGGTTTGCCGCATCAGATATTGACTGACAATGGGTCTCAGTTTAAGGGAAAGCTAACACAAGAAGTATTCAGGATATTTCAAGCCAGGCACTATCATTGTAGTCCCTACCATGCCCAAGGGAACGGTCAAGTACAGCGGTTCAATGGTACGCTAATTTCAATCCTTAGAAAGCTGGCGAGTGAAAAACCTGATACTTGGGATACATACTTACCCGCTGCACTATTTGCATATAGGGAGGTACCCCACAATTCAACTGGATTGGCTCCAGCTACATTGTTGTTTGGAAGACCAATAAAAGGTCCACTGGAAGCATTGCTGCGGACATGGACTGATGAAAAGGCAGAGGAAACAGTGACTTCCTCATACCAGTACGTCAACGAGTTGACATCTCGATTGAAAGCAGGTTGGAAACTGGCCAATGATAACTTAAGACAGGCCAGGAGGAAGCATGCTGCCTACTACAACAAAAAAGCAAAGGATAGGGAACTGGAGGTGGGTGAAAAGGTGTTATTACTGTTGCCAAGCAGCAATAATAAATTGCAGATTGGATGGCAGGGACCCTATGTCATACTGGAGAAACTTTCCAGGACCAATTATAAGATTGACAAGAAAGGAAAGGAGAAGGTATATCATGTCAATCTTCTTAAAAAATACTATGACAAGGAATCATCAGAAGTTGCACATATCATGACCCTAGCCATTGCAACAGAAATGCACGGTGAACCACTTCACTCTATGGAGTATCCACTCACAACTACAGAGGATTATGTTCAAGTAAATATTAGTGAACATTTAACTCCAGAGCAGAAGAAGAGGGTTCAGAAAGTGTTGGAAACCCATGCTGATGTGCTCACAGATAAGCCAGGTCGTACGAATCTGTTAGAGTACGACATGAAGGTTACCGACCCTACCCCAGTATGCATGAGAACATACCCTATACCCTATGCGAAAGCCCAAGCACTAAGGGAGGAAGTTGATTATCTGTTGAAGGAGAAAATTATCTCGAAGACAGACTCTCCCTATAGCTCAAGTGTGGTGCTATTGAGAAAACCGAGTGGTGAACACAGGTTATGTATTGACTACCGGAAGCTTAATGCGATCACAGAATCTCAGGTGGACCCATTACCTGACACCAACCAGCTGTTCTCTACACTGAGTAAGGCTAGGTATTTATCGAAGGTAGATCTAAGCAAGGGATACTACCAAATACCAGTGAAACCAGAATTTAAGAAAATGCTGGCATTTAGTACATCAGACGGACACTACGAGTTTAATGTACTACCTTTTGGGCTGAAAAATGCTCCCAGTATCTTTTCAAGAATGATGAGGAAATTATTGGAACCTCTACAAAATCCCCATATCACTAACTTTATGGATGACATTCTTGTTGCTACAAACACATTTGAAGAGCATATAGTAGCGCTCTCCATGTTGTTTGACAGACTGAGAGAAACTGGATTGACTGCACGTCCAACCAAGTGCTATATCGGTTGTAAGGAGTTGGAATTCCTAGGTCACACTATTTCTACAGGTCATATGTCTCCTGACCCAAAGAATATAGAGAAGCTAAAGAAGGCACCCAGACCTCAAACGAAGAAAGATGTGAGATCATTCGTGTCATTATGTGGGTTCTATCAGAAGTACATACCCCACTTTAACTCTCTGTGTGCACCATTAACTAACTTAACTAAGAAAGGACAGCCTGACAAAATCTAATGGAATGCTGATTGTGAAAAAGCTTACACAGAGCTAAAAGAAAAACTCACCAGCAAACCCATCCTTACACTACCCGATATCACACAGGAATTTGTATTAAGGACGGACGCTAGCAGTATAGGTATTGGTGCAACTCTCTTGCAGAAATCAAAAGCCCAGCCGGAGGAACTTTTACCAGTCGCCTACGCCAGTAGGAAGCTGAATGCAGCTGAGTTGAACTACTCGACCATAGAGAAAGAATGTTTAGCTCTAATTTGATCCATCAACAAATTTTCACCTTGTCTGTATGGGACACACTTCATTGTCCAAAGCGATCACCAACCTTTAACATTATTGGCTGCATCTAAAAAGCTAAATTCGAGATTGTTAAGGTGGAGTCTGCTTCTGGCGCCTTATTCCTTTACCGTGAATTACATTCCGGGAAGAGACAATGTAGGAGCTGATTTTTTTAAGTCGACACCCTAGTACTCTGGAAGGACAGACGCAAAAGGATTAACCACAGCAGGGGTTTACACGTCAGCTATGACAAGTCACAGCTAGGAAGGAGGGGGCTATGTCGTGAAACGAAGTGTAACCCACTACTTTGTTAATCACTATGTCGAGATACAGATTTGCTTCAACCAATCAACTTGCACCGTTCACCAGTCTCTGAGACAGAATAAATTATACTGTTCACGCAGTTCACGCAAGATGGCGGTTAAAAACTGAATAAAATTAGGCTGTATGAGACCAGGTACAAAACCGGAGGAAACCAATCATTTTGCTCCGCCAGGAACCAACCGAAAGCTTTCCTCAAGTATTTACCTGACTATATAATCGGGCGGATTTTATGCTAACCACGCAATCCCGAACTTGACGCCAGAGATACCGACTGACTGAAGGGGAAGAAGCTGTCACTTTGATTTATAACTTACCTGAGGGCATCGACCTGCGACCTACTTCACTAAGTCGCGTCAAAACCTGGCCAGTTTAAAATCTTAGGAGGGTAAATATATTTACGATAACCGTTGGTATTTGTTGTGTGTCATTATACTACCTATCAGGTTACTGATTGTATCTTGGGGGAATTAAGTGAATAGACGAAGACTAATAGGACTCATACTTCAATCTATTGTCTCCTATATTCAGTCTATTGTCTCTGATAATTCCAAACTGCAAATATAACCATAACAGTCCTTGTTAGGACTCAATCTATTGTCAGTCTATAACTTCAGTCTATTGTCTCAGATAAGACCAACTGCAATATAACCAAAACAGTCCTTGTCAGGACTCAATCTATTGTCGCATCTAACTCCAATCTATTGTCTCCTATAACTCCAACCTGATATATCACCAAACAGTCCTCGTCTCATATACTCCTATCATAAGAACATAACAATATTGTTAGGATATATGTTACCAGCTATTGTCAGAGAGGGCGTGATATAGTATAAGGGGAAGGACATTGTTGTATCACACCTAGGTGTACATATTATTGGATTTATTCATGTATTGATTTATATTATGGAATGTATTAATGTAGTAAATGTATTCATGTATTGAATCTATATTATTGAATGTATCCATGCATTAGTTTATCAGAAAGAATGTTTTGCAAGTAGACACCTGTCTTGTCTCGCTATTGCTAAATCATACTGAGCCATGTTGTCATTCATCCTACATGCATACATCTGAGACACGCTCATTTCACTCACACTAGAAATAGGTGGGCTTGAGGACAGAAATTAGCCCCTATTTTTGCTTTGTTACAGGTTTATTTGTGTCCTAAAAACCTGAGGTCGTATGTTCGAGTCAATCCCGCTGCCTGGAACTCCGCAGGAGCATAGAGGTTGACCAGACTCTACATCTTTGGTCCCCCTCAGTCTTGGGTGGGCTAAAGTAACGAGCCTCAGCAGGAGTGTGTGAACCAAACAAAGCAGAACAGACTTAAGAGAGATGAGTACACATTAGTACCATTTCTGTCGGCATTGTGAGCATAGAAACTGTCAGTGATGAGAAAGTGAAATTAGCATAGCAAGAGACAAAAATAACAACATAGCTGATAAGTGTTATATCCTTAATTAACAGCACAGCTGATATAAATTTTGTTCCTATAATTGGAAAACTTGTTGTAATATTTATTTACATATATATATATATATATATATATAAATATAAATATTTGTAAATCATATGTAAACTTACAAATTCATTACATTTCATTTTTTTCAACATTCACCCTTCAGCACAAGAGTAGATAGTGTATATACTAAATAAATACTTAGGAAATTGTATTTGAACGACTTGTCAATTTTATCTTAGTTAAGTAAAATCTGTTTCCTTGTTTATTAATATCACAGTTAGTTACACAGCGGAGGTGGCGCTTTATGTCGGTCTCCTCTCTACTATTGTTTCGAGATCAGAACATTCACAGCCGTAACTAATTTGTGATACCAGTAGTCCTCTCAGACACTGGGACTTCACCATTTTCTGCAGGAATTCTATTTCTGTAATTGTCAGTACTATACTGATCCAAGAGCCAAAGAAAACCTCTCGCCACAGTGTAGTAGTTGTTGAAATATTAGACGATAGGAAACTCTATTCAAAGCACTACAACAGGAGGCAATCTTTTCATCAGAAGTAGCCCCCCCCCCCAGGTCGATTAAGTGTTTCAGCCCTTTAGTCTCCTTTACGCTAGGGGGTGGGGGGGGGGGGCACTGTCCCACTTGGGTACTCATTTTTAAGTATCAGCATTCTATTGCTTAAGGCAATTGTAAAAGTAACCATTATGTTTTATATAAATTGCTGAATGTCCTAAATTCCATAGCCCGTTGCGGTTATTCCACAGCCAACACTATGCCCTGTCCGCAACGTCACTGAGCCTCTACAGTGCTCTTGTTCTTGACTGGCCTTTCACATCCAATAGTTCAGTAGATCATACGCTGATGTGCTAGTAACATTGTTATGTGATGGATAGAAATGATACAATATGTGCACTATAGTAATGTTGCAGTAGTTTCAGGGGGACCAATTAGGACTACTGATCATTCAGACATGTCGTAAAAAGGGAATAATGGAATAATACAATATTGTGCATGGGATTATCAACCTCAAAGAACCACCACAGACAGTGTGTGAGCTTTGACATAGGCTTCGTGGGCGGAGAATCTTACCTGGGGGCCAATACGGAGTGAAAAAAGGTGATGATGATGATGAAAATAATGATGAAAGTATTTAATTAATTTGTCCACTCTTTGTTCTTCAAAATCAATGTACAACATAAATAACTGTCCATCGATAAAGCGACATAGAAATAGTTATGCCTTTTCCAAGAACATCTTATTGCACAAGAAACATATCGTTATAGACGTTTTCAGCAAGTACGGAATGTAGGACAGGAGCCCATGGAAGCGTTGATCTCGCTGTGCTACTCTGTAGGTGAACAAGATGCCTGCCTTTTGTTTAATATTCATTACGTTAAAATTCTCGCTTATTTCTTTGTTGAGACGATCCTGAAGTTGATTGGCATCCTCAATCAGACGAGGATCTTTCATTGCAGTCACACTGTTACAATAATCGCTGATTTGTTTGTGTATGCACTGCCCTTGTTTGTGTAATTCGAGCAGCTGGTTCCAAAAATTTAAATATTCCCCCAGAATCGCGGCACAGCGCTCAATATGGAGTCCCCTCTTGGGAAACCTGGTGGCGGTCTCATGGGTCGTTCTGAATTTTCCAATTGTGGCGACTTCGTAGTTTACAACCTGGGGGATTGTTACTTCAATGAGCTGTAACGAGTCTACAAATGATTGGCGTCGTCTCTCGAACCAGTCCATGTAGTGAAGTTTCAAAACGTTCAAATGTCTCATCTGTTTGTAGATCTCCGCCTTCAGATCGTTTAGTTCTTTGACTTTTAACTCAAATGGCGAGTGAACTTTGTCTCTCGTTCCTGGACCTGTTTAATGAAGGTTTAGATGATGGTTAGTATTTTCTGACATGTCTTTCAACTGTATAATCTACAAGGTTGATATAGAAACCGTATTTTTGTAGACTTACCCAGTTGAGCGTTGGAGTCAGTAGAAAGGTTTAGTATGAAGTTATGCTTTATGAAAATTGAATGGGAAATGATGTGTGGTTATGTTGTGTTGACATGGGAAATAATAAAGTGAAAGTTTGTGATACTTGACTAAGGGAGCCTACTCTGTAAGTTGCGCCCCTTAAAAAAAAGTATTAGAATGTGAGTATAAAAGTTGCGATGTAACAAAATGTGGTTCACAATTTTTGAATAACATTAAATGAATGTACTAATGGAAATAGGGATATATGGAATAGGGACTTAGTTATCGAAGGGAGGTAATAATATTATAGTGTCCCTTAGGTATCTCGGTGAGTTTTGTTTTTGGTGGAGTCGGAGTGAAAGTAAGATGCACGGGTTTCTGAAGTGACAATGAATGAGTTGTGAGTTGAAAAAGTTGTAATAGGAAATTGAGGAAAGAAGTTAGTGAGTTGGATTTGAGAAGTCAAATGTAGCAGTAGCATAGGTTTGGGAATGTTGAGTGTGTGTGTGTATACACCTCCATAAATCATCCCATGTTAGACATCATTGCCATCTGTATTTAAGCATTAGTCACCACTTAGTACCTTCATGCCCTCACCATCATTGATTATCATCTGTGCCTTTATTGCAAGAAATATTTACCCTTTCTTTGTCCGTTGCTATCCTTTGTATTATAACATAATCTTGCATAAATGATTTCGATAGGTAGATTTATGTTATATAAATCTTTTTCTGAAATGTAATTTTCAGTAAATTTTTTTTTTTGCTGTTTTATCTTATATAATGCAATATTTTGATGTGTACCTGCTTTATTAACCTTGCATTTTGTTTCTTCTTTGGATTGGAAATATTTAGGGTTATCTTATTTAAAGTAACTTTTTAAAATAATATTGATTTGTTTGTTCACAAATAATTAGTTTATCTTATATAATGGAATAATTTGTTTTGTATCTGGGTTATTAACTTTAAATTTTACCTTTAAAATATTTTTGTTTGTTTGTTAATTGTTGTAAATACTATGGATTTTGTAAAAATATTGACCAAATAAAGGTTTAAAAAAAAAAAAAAAATTTTTCACACCCAGGCAGTGAGCTCAAGACAAGTGTGTTTTTCCCAAGTGCAGAGAGAGGATGTATTAACGGTTTGTTTAGTATTGTGTAGTAAGAACAGTTGGTAGAAATAGTCATACCCTGGCTGTTTAGGCCAGTCTTCGTCATACGAGATAAACCAACCAGCGCACACAGAAATAGACCGGAACATTTTATCGTCAGAAAAGAATTTAAAAAGAAACCAGTAACTTTAAAGAGTTTAACGTTCTAGTCTCAGAAAGGAAAAGAAACAGTTGGGCAAGAAATAGTAAGGACGAGAAGGGAAAAGAATTAGAAACAGGGACAGTAACCAGAACCCATGGTACGAGGAATGAAAGGTCGACTTTTGTAAATAATCAACACTATTGAAATGCCTGACTGCGTCAGTTTGATTACATGTAGCAGCAGAGTGGCCAGTCAAGAATAAATCTCCTTCCATGTAAATATTACCTCCATGCACAGCGGGTTTTGGTGCCTTGTACATCATGTAAATAAACTTGACTATTTTATTTGCTTCACTGCTGTTCTAGTGAAGTCCATTATCATCGTGTTTATCACGTAGGTCTTTATATCATTAAATTGCCTACATCTTCTTCCTATTCTCTCACCCGCATCCCTTTATTTTATTATCTTTCCGTACTTGTTTTTCCTGTATTTTTCGGATCACTCGGTTGCGAAAAATATTTTCGCAGTATTCTCAAACTTTACCTTGCGTTTTTCTCATACTGGGATAGTGATTCTATTACATAGATGTCAGTAGACGAAAGGTGTGATTATGTTTCATACCCAGACTAAAAGCAGACGTTTGGTCTACCATTTTTCACCTGACACTAGCGTAGGTGTCAAACCCGGCATCCTCACAGTGCAGGAACGAGACAGCTGTCTACAGTTCGCAGAAACGCATGAGGTTTTTCGTTAGAAAAACCTGGCGTAGCGTGAAAAATCGTTCCGCACCGCAGACAGGCTGTCTAGGATTTGAAGCGGACACGCGTACATCTCGGTCAGTAGGTGGCAGTTACGACACGCGTTAAGCTGACGTAAATGTTGGGAGTAGGGGCGATAATTTCGCTTGGCGAAATAAGTTGGGGCCCTTTGTCTGATTTTAAGATATTGGCCCGAGTTTGAAACTTTATTTTCATTCTCACTCAGTAACTTCGCAGTAAAGACAGAACTAGCCTTCGTTCGATTTCTAAATAATCTCTGTTAATAGAGATGGCCTTTAGTTTGGTCGAAGTGGTTTAAGTTCTTAGTACTTCTGTGTTTGAGGTATATTAATATTATATATAATAGATATCTAGTATTTTGGAAAGTGTTTAAAGCGTTAAATCGCTCATTTCATTTTAACTAGTTTCTTTTGAACAGAGTGCTTAATTTAAAGTTTGTTATATTCTCTAAGTCGACGAGTTACAGTGGAAATACATAATAAATTATATCTTTAGCTTACTAAACTAGTAGCTATAAGGAATTTAATTTAACGGCTAATACTCAGTCGAAACTGGTTTAATAACAAACTTATAAATGCTAGACGCGACATCAGTAAGTAGTGAGTAGATTAACCACTGGTTTTGGGTTTCAGCAACACTGGTAATTTCGGAACGCACCATAGGGAATACGCACCATATTCCTAATTCCTGATGACCGATTTGATATAACTTATTACACCGGAAGTTTAAATAATAAGTCCAGCTGAAATCAGATTATCCAACTCTGTTCATACATTTACGAGAAAAGAAGAAACCTCTTAGACTCAACCCTATGTATCTATAACTCTTTGGGCCATCATCTGTTCTCTTAACGGGGCTGTGGGCTAAACCTAGAGTAAGATTCTAACGGGCTATCATCCTTGTAGCATTTTTCTTGAATTCTATGACTATTTGTATATGTTTTTCCTTGATGTAATTTTTGGTGTTGTGAGAAGATTTTTTTAGATGATAATAATAAAAATCTCTCTTGAACTAAATCAGTGCGTTGATCAGCTCGTTCAAATAATATATATATTCATGGTTATAGATTTCCCACGTCTGTGTGTTTAACTGTCGTCACGTGTATGTGCGTGCCCATGAGTAGATAGAGATTTATGTAATATATATCTGTGGTTTAGACTGTCTGACACTTTAAAAGCGGTCGTAGAAGATAGGTGAGAGAGAGAAGATTATCTCGATTCTCAAAGACAGCCTCTATATCACATTCTATCATCTCACGTGTGGAAATTCTATTGCTTGTCACCAGCTCACACTGGGACTATCACTCATTCCAACCTGTTCAGAAGGGACCAACTCAAGTCTTAATACGCCTATCGGGAAATCTACGACAGTGTTCATCATTCTGTATCAGTTCTATTTCGTGTTATATGTATGTACTCGTACGCGAAACATCATCATGTGCAACTACCCAATGTTGGGATAGTGATCGGACTTACCACTAAACAATAACAACAACACACCAGCACGCACGGCCACAGCTGCAATGTTGAGAGGTTGATATATGGGCCTAACTGAAGCAAATTTGAAAGCATGGAGTAGAAAATGAAGAAGAAGAAGAGGAAGACGAAGACAAAGAAGAAGAACAACAAGAAGAAGAAGAACAAGAAGAACAACAAGACGAACAAGAAAGAAGAAGAAGACGAAGACGATGAAGAAAAAGATGCAGAAGAAGAAGAAAAAGAAGCAGAAGAAGAAGAAGAAATGTAATTATCCTTTGGCCGTATCCGACGAATACATTCTAAAACATTTCTTTTCTCCATTATGATTTGTGATTTAGCAATATCTCTGGCTTGTTATTGTTACTGTTGATCAGAATCAACATCACTAGACTCAGAGAAAACCAATAGGTGCTCAGTCTCCCTCAGCAAATGTCGAAGGGTATGAATGCTAATTGGTCTGTTGCACGCTGGTTGTATACACGTCGGAGGCACACTCTCATTAATCCATCCCTGCGAGTCTTATGTTTGGGGCCAAATTCGTGCAATCTTAGCCTTGATGATTCATCGAGTGCCGTGTCGTTCAGAAATCGGTGATCATTAATTGGCACTAGTATTTCTTTTTTATCTGTTTCCACTGTCGCCACCATGGTTCCTTTCGAAGCTAGTCTGTCAGCTGTCTCATTGCCGCGTACCTCTATATGACCGGGACAGTAGATCCACATTAGTTCCTGAAGTTCGAGGCAACTATAGGAGTTTTCCATGCATGCCGTAGCAATGCTTTTCGAACCTTCCGAAGCATAGACTGAGAGTCTGACACAATAACTGCCCTGGTTAAGTTTCAGACAGCCACCGCAGGGTTGTAGTAGCTGCCTTTACCTCCATTCTCATGCTGGATGTTATAGTCATGTAAGCTCCACTATGCTCAACGACGATCCTGTCCTTTACTGAAGCCGAGAAGTCCTATCCTGATTTCTCACCACTGAATGGCATCATCATCCCTGGTATGATCATTTATCAGTTGATTAATTTCTAGCTCTGCTTTTCCATTGCCTCAAGCTCTGCACTCTCTGCCAAGGGTGATGATGACTTGCTGATAGTTTGTCCAGTCCCGTTCTCATCTGACTTACTCCACTCTTCCCCCTTGGATATATTTTCCAACTGTAGTCACTTGCCTAATCATTTCCTCTGCCTGTGCCATCCATGACGTCCCTCTCTTTATTCTTGCTCTCTTGATGTCAGCTTGGATTTCTCATAAAAGCAGTAGCTGTCTTCTTTAGCTATTCTTTTTGTTTGTGTTTAATACGTTTACGTTAGACCTTAATATATTTTTATGTACTGTTTTCATGCCTGGTGTCCCCGGCGAATATCATATGGTCGTGAAGAAAGCTTTGTCCTTTGTTCCAGTCAAACTTTCCCTACCTATTTTCGTTCGTTTACCTTTCTTCTTGGATCCACTTAATGTCAAGATTTTTTAAATGTAATTTAAAGTACAAGTATACGTCTCCAACAGTTGTGCTGCGACATCAAGTGTTATGGGGGAAAACAACGTTTGAAGCCATCATCTTTCGATTACCAACTAATATTGATTCTTGCAAAGATTTGAACCGTTCACCTTCGTCTTGCTGCAGTCCTCATTGCCTTAAAGATACATCATCAGCGTCAATCTCCTTTCAATTCCCATGGAGCATAAAGTCAACATAGCAGCTGGTCGGCTTGCCTGAAGCCTGCACCACGTCATGCATGTACTTTTGCAGCGGATGATTTCTGTACCTGCTTATCCTATATATACAATCCCAGCTTTTTCTGTCCGTACAAAACGCTAAGGGAAGCAACTTTGGTTGAAAGTTAGATATTAATTGTATAGTTTCCCTTATTTGTACTCTCCCGAAAATAGTAACACTTACCAAAGGAATGCGCAAATGACGGTGTGCATGAACAGTTTGATTATACTGTATGGAAAGAAGTCAACAACACAACTGATAAACAGTACATGAACTGGAGACAGGAAGATGAGGAGATCCATGATTTAAGTTGTACCAGATTAAAACAACAGAAAATCAAGATTCTTTTTTGTCACGTTCAGACTTTTAACATCAGATGTAAAACAAATATTTTGGTCTTTTTTAATACTTTTGAATAAGTAAAACTGCCGTTAGGTATTGGTGCTTTTGAATTTAATTCCCGTCTTATGACGAGCTTTGACACTAGTAACCTCATAATAAGGTTGATATATCATTAGTGGTCCTTTTTTGTCTTTATCTCCTCAGAGATCCTTTAACTGTACGAGGATTACAGATTTATAGAAAGGTAAAAGTCATCCCATAGGACACACTGCCGTAGGTGAGGGAAATGTTAGAGACTTCACTATGCTAGCTCCAAATTTATGACGTGCGATCACCAGTTCCTTTCCTCGCTGTCTTTGCCTTCCTTAGCTCAAGAGCAGAGGCAAGTACCTATTTACAGGTGGGTGGATTGGAACGTGACGCTTCCAGGTTTCTATCCTCACCAACAGGCAAGCGCTCTTACTGGTTAGCCAACCGGACGTTCCTAGATATTTTTCACCATGGTTTATTTCCTCTACCTGTAGTTTTCCTAAGTTTAGCGCTTCGCTGTTCGTTCGTTTGTCGAGTCTCTTACATGTTTTAAACAATTTCTCCTAATCGTCAGAAGAATCGATCAGTCCTGTATTGATATCCTATGGTTAGGTAATGTTCAATAAATTGATCAGCTCTTTTTGAATATCCTCTCATGTTAGCGCTGGCTTGTTCATTATCCGTTTTAACGATCTATATTATGTTCCAATACTCCACCCGCTTTCAGTTTTTATTTTTATTTGAATATAAGTCTGCGAACTTACTGTGGGATATTTGTTAACTTGTTCCACTTATTCGTTAACGTTCAGATTGATGTGAAGTACAGGGTGTCAAGACATTCACGTCTAGCATTCTTATCCTGTGCCATCCCCTTTATGTTCTTTCCATGTTTTTATCTCTTTCATATCTGTCGCCAGTTCTCTTCTCCGTGTGTTTTCTTATCTTCGTTTATTTCCCTTACCCTGGGGATTCCACAATAAGGGATACCTTTTAATGGTATGTTTTCTTACACTAAAATACGATGGGGGCCCTATCCTGTGCGGTCCGTTCATGTTTTTTCCATGTTTTATCCCATTTATGTCTGTGTTCTCTTCTCCGTGTGTTTTCCTGTCTTCCTCTATTTCGCTTACCTTGAGGATTTTACAGCTAGGACTACCTTGTAATAGTACGGTTTGCTATCAGTCAATACCCTTTAGCTCCCCAAGGAGCATAGTTCCACAAATTCATGCCAAATCTCCCTGTCACGTGCCATCAGCTCACGTTTTTTTTCCAAGTCTACCTCGTCATTTTCACTTCTGTCTCCAGTTCTCTTCTCCGTGTTGGTCTGCCCCTGCATCTCATTCCCTGGGGATTCCAGAACTAGGACTGCCTTCTAATAATATAAATAGGCGTCTTCAGTGTGTGTCCTATCCATTGCCAGCTTCTTCTCAACTCTTGTTCCACTGATACTTGTCTGGTTCTTGTCATCATTTTCACATCTGTGACTTGACTTTGTCGTACCATTACAGTTCTTGTATTCTACGTAAGCACTCATTTATGAATGTCTGTACGGGAGCCGCGCTGGTGTAATGGCTACAACGTTGTACTGGCGACCAGGTGTTCATGGTTCAAACCCGGCCGTCGGCGTTTGAAGAAATGTTTACGACCGGAAATTTGACTGAATAACCTGAACGGCTCCTGCACATAAATCCCGTGTGGATGGGAAGGAGCGAAGCTCCTGACCGGGTTGGAAGGAAAGTCCACTGATCCCCCAGCCTCGCAATGATAGTCATTGGGCCGAAAGAGCTGGAAAAGCTCGAGTGCCGCTGGTTATAGAAAAAAAAAAAAAAAATGAATGTCTGTTGTTTTTTGGTTGTTGTTTTCCATGTTTCTGAGCCATACAATAGAATTGACTTGAGATTTAAGTTGATGATTCTTATGTTTGTGTTGGACTCTATTTCTCTTGATGTTTTATTATGGTAGCATGCAATGGAGCACTATGACTATAAAAAAAAGACAGCAAGAGAAAGTAGATGAATAAGTAACAGCAGTACAAGCAGCAGCAGCAGAGTGCATAACAACAACAGCAGTTAGAGTAGTAATAGCCAGTAATCATGACTGTGTTAGTGGCTGTAACAGTAGTAATAGCCAGTAATCATGACTGTTAGTGGCTGTAAAAGTAGTAATAGCCAGTAATCATGACTGTTAGTGACTGTAACAGTAGTAATAGCCAGTAATCATGACTGTTAGTGGCTGTAATAGTAGTAATAGCCAGTAATCATGACTGTTAGTGGCTTTAATAGTAGTAATAGCCAGTAATCATGACTGTTAGTGGCTGTAATAGTAGTAATAGCCAGTAATCATGACTGTTAGTGGCTTTAATAGTAGTAATAGCCAGTAATCATGACTGTTAGTGACTGTAACAGTAGTAATAGCCAGTAATCATGACTGTGTTAGTGGCTGTAACAGTAGTAATAGCCAGTAATCATGACTGTGTTAGTGGCTGTAACAGTAGTAATAGCCAGTAATCATGACTGTTAGTGACTGTAACAGTAGTAATAGCCAGTAATCATGACTGTTAGTGACTGTAATAGTAGTAATAGCCAGTAATCATGACTGTTAGTGGCCGTAACAGTAGTAGTAGCCAGTAATCATGACTGTGTTAGTGGCTGTAATAGTAGTAATAGCCAGTAATCATGACTGTTTGTCGCTGTAACAGTTGTAATAGCCAGTAATCATGACTGTGTTAGTGGCTGTAACAGTAGTGATGGGAGCCGCGCTGGTGTAATGGCTTCGGCGTTGTACTGGCGACCAGGTGTTCATGGTTCAAACCCGGGCGTCGGCGTTTGAAGAAATGTTTACGGCCGGAAATTTGACTGAATAGCCTGAACGGCTCCTGTGATAAACCCTCTGTGGATGGGAAGGAGCGAAGCTCCTGACCGGGTTGGAAGGAAAGTCCTCAGGTTCCCCAGCCTCGCAATGACATGTCATTGGGCCGAAGGGCTGAAAGCCCAAGTGCCGCTGGTTAAGAAAAAAAAAAAAAAAAAAAAAAAAAAAAAAAAAAGTAGTGATAGTTAGTTATCATGAGTTTGTTAGTGGCTGTAACAGTAGTAATAGACAGTAAACATGACTGTGTTCGTCGCTGTAACAGTAGTAAGAGCCAGTAATCATGACTGTTAGTGGCTGTAATAGTAGTAATAGGCAGTAATCATGACTGTGTTAGTGGCTGTAATAGTAGTAAAAGCCAGTAATTATAACTGTGTTCGTCGCTGCAACAGTTGTAATAGCCAGTAATCATGACTGTTTTTGTCGCTGTAACAGTTGTAATAGCCAGTAATCATGACTGCGTTCGTCACTGCAACAGTTGCAATAGCCAGTAATCATGACTGTTTGTCGCTGTAACAGTTGTAATAGCCATTAATCATGACTGTGTTCGTCGCTGTAACAGTTGTAATAGCCAATAATCGTGACTGTTTTAGTGGCTGTAACAGTTGTAATTGTCAGTAATCGTAACTGTGTTAGTGGCTGTAACAATTGTAAATAGCCAATAATCATGACTGTGTTAGGGGCTGTAACAGTTGTAATAGTCAGTAATCGTGACTGTGTTAGTCGCTGTAACAGTTGTACAAGAAGGAGAACTAGTAGACAAAGCGGGCAAGAAGACACAAAAACACAAAACATAAAATAAGGTAAAGGAAAAAGAGCAGCCTTCGACGTTAATATAACATTTTATTGTAGATTCAAATAAATGTTAACGAATCTGAAGTATATTGTGGGGGATAAGGTGTTTTTTTACATTGTGGTTACATGATTTCTTAATTCTAATATAATGTAAATATTATAATCATCATCAAGTATCATGTCTAGTGGCGTAGATCATCATGTCTCTCCACAACTTCCTGCCTCAGTGTGACAACACGTCCGAATATGCTCTTTTGTGTGATCTCTCACACCTTCAGCCCTCTGGCAGTATACTTTCTTTTTCTTCATTTTTCTCAATCATCGCTTTTATTTGGCATCAATCATGCCTTTTTATTTGTATTTTCACTATTTTGCTCTATGATGGACATAGCATAGTGAAGTCTCTAACATGCCACTCCCCTATGGCAGTAATTGCTACGGGAGTACGTATCTTATTGTTTACCACTCCTCAGACGTATTTACGCTTCGACAAGTTTGGTGACCCGGCCGGCGATAATATTTTATCACATATCGGTCTGACCCTCCTTTCAAGCGGCGGGGCTTGATTATCCAAGGAGGTTGAATAGAACCAGATTTGTTTGACTGGCAAAACACGATAACCCGTGCATGTGGGCAGACAAATGTGATATAATCGCTTCCGGTCCTTGGTTAAAAAGTAATCATGGATTTATTACATTTTAGACAATATGAGTCTACAAATGTGTTGGTGAGAGTGTATGCAAGACATCAGATGTCCATATATGGTAAAACGTGACCTTCGCTGGTACGCACCTTATTTCACATGGGACTATTTTGAAATATCACAGCCTATCTGCATGATTTGAAATGATTGGATCTTTCTGACTAGATTCATATCATTGGAGGGAAAATAGGCTGACAATTTCACAGTTTTAATTCTCTGTGATTTGCACGCTCGCCAAGACAACAATAGACCTCGCCACAGAAGAAGAACGTGATTCATAATTCCTAATTGTTATCCGGACCTTTTATTGGAGAACCAGATAAGACTTATAAAGCACAGGAAATCTCTTTCAAATTTTAATAAGGAGCACTGGAACTAGGAAATTGAAGAAACACGGAGTCAGAAGGAGCAATCTATTGTAACATTAAAAGAAATCCCAGACACGTGTTGTAAGAGAACGGTTCGTCTCTTTTATTCATCTGTGCGACACGTTTTCAGCCAGGATTGGCGTAAGTTGTGATTAACATTTCATATTTTATTACTAACATATGAATTAACATATATATGTATATATTACCATGTGAATTTTATTGTGTGAAACTCGCTATTGGATGTCAAAGTCATTTGAGGCTGGCAACCTCAGCGTACAGAATGATGATTCATGAACCACCACTGCACGGGCTGGTGATTGCTTTATTGATAGTTTCGTAAAGAGAACTAAAAGCTTAAAGTAGTTCCAGGTTCCCTATGGAGCAGGGAGGGAAAGATGAAAGACATGATGTACACTCTAAGCATAAGACTTACATTTTCAAAGCAGTGTAAATGTCCATATAAATATATTCACTTTAAAATTAATGTAAGGTTTCACGCTTTAAACCAGTGTAAATGTCCATGTGAAAATATTCATTTTAATTAACAGAAGTTTCAAACTTTTCCACAAGTGTAAATGTAAATGAAACATGAATGAATTTATATTGTGAACACTTTTCAAACACGGGAGATGTAAATGTAAAACATATTATATCTGTACTGTCACGTGAAAGATAATTTATTTTACCATCTCGTCCATAATTTGATTACTCCCTTAAATGTTCTGTTTTCCGAGACATTTTGTATTTTCGTTTCTTTCATATTCTACCTACATTTTTTCACCTTCTCAACCCCACCCGAGGTTGTTTACGCTGGCCAGCTGCGGTCAGCTAACGCTAGACGTAATGTTATCTAAACGCACCTGTTCGACCAGAGAAACATTTCTCGGGTCCGCTTTAAGTGTTAGAACGAGCCAAAGACGGTTTCTGTGAAAGAAACGGTTCGTTAGCGGCGGGTACCCTCTGTGGTCCCAACAGGGGAATTTCTCTGGTCGCTTTAAAACGTTTGATGACGAGCGGCTGGTACCCTTTGAGGCCTGGGTAACGAGTGTGATCTGTTTCAGGGGAAGATAACAATCGCGGTCAGTCTTTGGGTTTTCGCCCCTTAGACAAGATAGAGCATAATGTTATGCATTTCTCTACCTGGGGAACTTTCGCACGATTTCTTTTGTCTTACTCTAGATTACGGCTTTCGCCGAACTTCTGTAGAAATATGCAGGCCAGGTCCGGGGGGAGCGTCCCTTGTGATCTATAAGAGTAGACTGGTTTTAATAGACAAAGACATTCGTAAATTTTCCTGGCCCGTAGATGACCATCATGAGATAAGGCAAACGTTAACACTGTACTAGAATGTGTTTGCCTATGTTCTAGTCATTTTTCGGGGTGAGTTGACATATCTTATAATTATTATATTAGATTCATGTTAGCTTTATATATCTGTTAGGGAAGTGAATTTATTTCTGAGGACTTCTCCTAGTAATTTATTCAGTGATAAGGTAGCGCTGTCTACGGCCTATTAAGTGGTGCTTAAACTGTTAGGGTTTATCATGGGTTAAATGTTAAACTTACAATAACAGATATTAGGCGTAGAATCAGTCCACGAATGCTTACCATTGGGTTAAGAGTCAGCAAAATTAACTGTCATTTCTGTAAGATAATGTCAGGTGTGGATTGTTCACTTTAAAACTGAATAGTGAGATGCAGGTAATAACTCTGGATTATAGGAGATAGTCACTTATTCCTTCTGATAGATATTTCTAGTGGCAAGGGAGGATCATTTTATGCTTACTTGTGTGGCTAGGCACTAGTTTATAACTTTCACTGAAAGCAGTCACCAGGCATAGATATAATTATATCGTATGATCTAGCCACAACTGTATTATTATAGCAAGAACATTGCATTTTCTTTGTACTCATTTTGTGGAAATGCTAATATATTTCCCAAAGGGGACATACGATTTATTTGTGTAATGTCAAATGCTGTAATCTGTTTATGTAAATTCATTTAATGTTGTAAGATGAATAAGCATATTCATTTAACTGTAACTACAGGTTAGGTTTCCTGTATGTTGAGATTGGGAGAAGAGGAGTAGATTGTTGCTGTCAGAACAGTTGCTGACAGGTACCTGGGGGTGCAAAAGATATTAAGACTATGCGGGCGCGTGTTGATAATTGATATTTTTAAGGAACAGGAGACATGGTTAAAGACAGCCCTAAACTATCATAGCAATAACTACAATAAATCTAATCCCATAGTGGAGCGAAACTTTCTGTATAAAGTTAGTGTGATTTTAGCGTTGCTTGAAGTTAAAAGGTGTCTCTTTTGGGTCTCAGTTTCAGGAAGACCGAATCGCTAGAGCAGACTTCAGTCAGGCGAAGAAAGTCATATACTCTTCGATCTAGAGGGTTTCTGTATACATCTAGCAACGAATCGTCAACCCCGTTCCTGAATCAAAACCCCTTTTTGTCAACGCCAAGTTAAGCTCACGCAGTGCAACGGAGCCAACGCAAAATCTGGAATCGCCAAACGCAGTAGTAGTTCTCTACTCGCCTATTGGATTACCAGCCAGAGCATTGCGGCTTCCAGAATATCAAACCCGCTCAGCATGCCTATAGCAGAATTCCATATCACCCGCCTTTTTGTGCCTAAACGGGGCACTCAGCAAACCACAGCCAAACCAGTTTAAACAGGATTTACAGCCAAGCGGAGCCTTGCGCCGGATAAGCGCGCCTGGGTCTCTTTGTCCTCAAGTGACTTCTTCTGGTGTATTTCCTGGATACTTAAAACCTCGCACGTATGAGCAGCCATCTATGGACAGAGTTCCAGCCCCACTCACGCTATAAGGGGAGTCACCAACGTTTAGCACCAACAAAGAAAGTTCTGTAGGCTAGTCCCTCACGAAGGATCTACAAGTAATTCACTTCCTGGAGCTAGTACATTTGGTCCCCGAAAAGCGGACAGGCTGTCGCCCAGTTCAATCAGTTGGTCAGCAGGAGATAAACAGCGTCCCCCAGCCCAACTCGCGCCAGTAGGGGGGGGTCACCAACGATAGCGCCTATACAGTGATGTTATTCAGGTTAATTCCATCACCGATGGAGGATATATACGAAAACACCACTTACTGGAGTTACTTCAGCTGGTCCCCGAAAACCGAAGGACTGTCACTCGATTATTTATCTCTTTGTGTTCTACAGGTTTTATGAATGGTGATCTGTGTGTGTGGTTGTTGGTGTATATGATTATTGATGAATATTTGATTATTGATGTAATTTTATGTTGTTGTGATGATATGCATTATTTTCATGCTTTTCTTCTTTAATAAATTTTACACATTTATTAATGCGCTGTTCACGACCTTTCCATCCATATTTGTATTTTTAGCTCTTTACTATAATCTCTATGTATGATAAGAGAAAAGAGAGAGAGCAGGAGGTGCTTAGACAGACATAAGTGAGTTGAGGCTTGGAGAGAGAGATCATTTTGGTAAATCTTCTTCCAGGTTGTCTCAAGTCCATCTCCTATTTACACCTTATCTAAAGTGTAAGCTATAACTCTGTCAGTCCACTATCCCTTGTCGATTTCACTACAGTTGTCCAACTCGACAAATACTCTACACTCTAACTCAACCACGACAAATGGGGGCCCGTCCGGGATTCTAGAACCCATCTAGTACGACATTTAATAAGTGCTCGATCCGAGGATGAATCTCTCACAAGATTCTATCTTGATTCTTAAAGTTTAGTGATCGGCAGATTATAGGAATTTCTTTCCCCTAGACATTTCGAACTATTTCTTTTGGGTGGAAGTCGGAACAGCGTTTTTTCTCCACAGCAATCATAAATATTAAGTTACATTTATTGTTCATGCTACACATGAGACAGCTGGTAAAGGTTGATGGTATCACTGCTGAGTTTTTGGTTGACAAATCTGACGACTATTGTTGTAAAAGTCAGAAAAAAAATTTTTAAGGGTTAATTTTTTTTCAGGAGTAGCTCTTTAATCTGAGATAAGAAGCTACAGATAGTCAGTTACTAGCTTGCATTTGTACCAAGGGAGGGTGTTCATTCGGATGATAGTAACCAATCCTCTCAACAGCTTAGTACTGACAGAACTGGGGTGAAGTGATAGTAATAAGTTTACATCACTTACATTTTTGGAGTTTTTGGGGGTTTTGCTTGTCGCAATCAGAGTAGCCACAAACTTTCTTGTTTTTTTAAAGTTCCCAGGCTAGCCTAGATTTTATTGATTATTAAGTTAATCAGCACCTAGTGCACTAGGTAACTAAGATCTCTAGGTTCTATTCTTCTATAGTGTTTGCTCACCCTGATATAATGGCCGATCTAGATAAAGTGTATAGGATTGCCCTCGAGGTAGCTAAGTACATGGAGTACAAGGATAGCGAAATCCAGCCCTTTCTAGAATTTGCAGTAAGCCTGCAGGATCAATACGAGGTAGACAATTGGTTTGACAGCCGTTTAATCTTGGCATGGTCCTGTAAACAAACTGGGGAGAGTGAAGCATTCACCCGACAGTATGTAGAAGAAGTGATAGAAGATGAGAAGCAAAGGGAAAAGCAAAGACAAGAACGGGACAAGAAATTCGAAATGGAGCAACAAGAACGGGACAAGCAATGGGAAATAGAGCGCCAAGAAAGGGACAGAGAAAGCCAAGAAAGGAGCAGGCTACACCAAATCAGAATGAATGAACTGGATAGCCAAATTCGGAGGATGGAAACAGACACTAAATGTAGTCACTCTAATTCCCCTTCTACTGTGCCCTTAACGGTCAACGCCCCTGCAAACCTTGCGCCCATGAAAGAAAACTTGCCTGCTAAAACCGAACCCCAACTCCAGAAAATTGACTTTCCTTTGGACTTGGATCCGAAGCCCAAACAAGGAAAGAATTTACGTCGGGACAGCAGACCTAAAGCCACGGGAAAAATTACGCAACGTTCTCAGGCATAGAAACTGCACAAAGGTGAGACAGGTGCTAACAAGCATTGTAATACGGATTGTTCCCGTCTGGCAAGCGGCGAACCCCGAGCCTCTCACGCTCCAGACCGAGCAGCACCTAACCGAAACGTGACGTCGAGAAAAGGGAGCCACACCCTATCACGTTATATTTCGCTAGATTCCCGGCCGGACAGCGAAAAAACCATATGCAGAGGCGTATCCCTCCAACTCAGCGATCGTAGAATGGAGGCGCCGCTCCTCTTATCACCCTGAGCTTAAAAGGTGCAAGAATAAGTCGCCTGCTAAAAGGGTTAAACTTTCCAAACCGTTCCAAGGAACTTTGGAAAAACATACCGAGAGTTTTTTCTCGGGCACTTCGCGATCTAACGGGATCTCAAACCGTCCAGTCCTTTGCATGCAGTCTGCGGGGCCTGTCAACCAGGAAGTGGATCTCGCATTGCAGGACAAAGTTCAACTGACGCCAGTAACTTCCTCAGGGGAGGGCAAAGTTGACGTTTATGATGGACACAGGGTTCCAGGCGAAGGGATCCCTGGTATTCCATTTGAGTCTCTTACACTTCTCAGGGCAGAAGACAGTGAGAAAAGCTGCCTTACTACTGTACAAGGAGCCATTGTTGAGAGCCTTGGCTCACGTCATGCTAGTAACGGGAAAGCGACTCAACAAACTATGCAACTCGCAGATATTGAATATCTTTCTACACGTATAGAAGCTACGGAGATCTGTTATGATTTAGTAGAACCCCAGAATGCGATCGATTACTCTCTGCTTCAGGCAGCTGAGTTCTCTCATTCAAATCGCATTATTCCAGTGGTCGCAACCCCACTGATGGACAGCAAAGTAGTCGCCTCCGCCAGGCCATTACAGAGCAACTTGATCATTTCCGTTGACCAAGCCAGAGTTGTGACTGGCAAGGCAAGGAAAGCTCCAGACCCACCTTTAGACGGCACAGGTCTGAAGATTGATCAATGCTCCCACCGAAACAGGGGAGTAGGTGTGGAGAGGCAGAAGAAAAATGCTAGCATTTCTTCGGCCAACGAACGGCTTTATTTACCAACTAGGGTTACACGCGCGCGAAAAATCCCTATAGACCGCAGCTATAGAGGGATATTCAAGGCCACGCCCGGGACAGGTAAAAATATACATAAGCAGCCTGAGCCCAACAATGATTACACTGCACATAACAGGCGGATTATCTACGCAGTGGCCAGTGAGTTCAGGCGGGGCCGTAAACCACAACAGGTGCGGATAATTTTCCGGACCATAAACAGGCACAGCGAAGTGCGGAAGCAAGGTCAGGTTCACACGGAAACGGAAGGCGTCAGTGCCGACTGGCCTCGCAAAATCCCATTCGCTGAACGTCTATTAGACAGAGGGAAGAAAAGAAATGAACTCGGAGCTAGTCATACAGTACTGACAGAAACTGGAAACGTATTTGGTTTTATGAGTATAGGATGTTCCAATGACAGGTAACATAAGACGATGAAAAAGATAAATTACTGTCATTTTTGTCCGTATTCCTCGAACTTTAAAAGGGGGGGGGGGGGCACATGTCACGTGAAAGATAATTTATTTTACCATCTTGTCCATAATTTGATTACTCCCTTAAATGTTCTGTTTTCCGAGACATTTTGTATTTTCGTTTCTTTCATATTCTACCTACATTTTTTCACCTTCTCAACCCCACCCGAGGTTGTTTACGCTGGCCAGCTGCGGTCAGCTAACGCTAGACGTAATGTTATCTAAACGCACCTGTTCGACCAGAGAAACATTTCTCGGGTCCGCTTTAAGTGTTAGAACGAGCCAAAGACGGTTTCTGTGAAAGAAACGGTTCGTTAGCGGCGGGTACCCTCTGTGGTCCCAACAGGGGAATTTCTCTGGTCGCTTTAAAACGTTTGATGACGAGCGGCTGGTACCCTTTGAGGCCTGGGTAACGAGTGTGATCTGTTTCAGGGGAAGATAACAATCGCGGTCAGTCTTTGGGTTTTCGCCCCTTAGACAAGATAGAGCATAATGTTATGCATTTCTCTACCTGGGGAACTTTCGCACGATTTCTTTTGTCTTACTCTAGATTACGGCTTTCGCCGAACTTCTGTAGAAATATGCAGGCCAGGTCCGGGGGGAGCGTCCCTTGTGATCTATAAGAGTAGACTGGTTTTAATAGACAAAGACATTCGTAAATTTTCCTGGCCCGTAGATGACCATCATGAGATAAGGCAAACGTTAACACTGTACTAGAATGTGTTTGCCTATGTTCTAGTCATTTTTCGGGGTGAGTTGACATATCTTATAATTATTATATTAGATTCATGTTAGCTTTATATATCTGTTAGGGAAGTGAATTTATTTCTGAGGACTTCTCCTAGTAATTTATTCAGTGATAAGGTAGCGCTGTCTACGGCCTAGTAAGGGTGCTTAAACTGTTAGGGTTTATCATGGGTTAAATGTTAAACTTACAATAACAGATATTAGGCGTAGAATCAGTCCACGAATGCTTACCATTGGGTTAAGAGTCAGCAAAATTAACTGTCATTTCTGTAAGATAATGTCAGGTGTGGATTGTTCACTTTAAAACTGAATAGTGAGATGCAGGTAATAACTCTGGATTATAGGAGATAGTCACTTATTCCTTCTGATAGATATTTCTAGTGGCAAGGGAGGATCATTTTATGCTTACTTGTGTGGCTAGGCACTAGTTTATAACTTTCACTGAAAGCAGTCACCAGGCATAGATATAATTATATCGTATGATCTAGCCACAACTGTATTATTATAGCAAAAACATTGCATTTTCTTTGTACTCATTTTGTGGAAATGCTAATATATTTCCCAAAGGGGACATACGATTTATTTGTGTAATGTCAAATGCTGTAATCTGTTTATGTAAATTCATTTAATGTTGTAAGATGAATAAGCATATTCATTTAACTGTAACTACAGGTTAGGTTTCCTGTATGTTGAGATTGGGAGAAGAGGAGTAGATTGTTGCTGTCAGAACAGTTGCTGACAGGTACCTGGGGGTGCAAAAGATATTAAGACTATGCGGGCGCGTGTTGATAATTGATATTTTTAAGGAACAGGAGACATGGTTAAAGACAGCCCTAAACTATCATAGCAATAACTACAATAAATCTAATCCCATAGTGGAGCGAAACTTTCTGTATAAAGTTAGTGTGATTTTAGCGTTGCTTGAAGTTAAAAGGTGTCTCTTTTGGGTCTCAGTTTCAGGAAGACCGAATCGCTAGAGCAGACTTCAGTCAGGCGAAGAAAGTCATATACTCTTCGATCTAGAGGGTTTCTGTATACATCTAGCAACGAATCGTCAACCCCGTTCCTGAATCAAAACCCCTTTTTGTCAACGCCAAGTTAAGCTCACGCAGTGCAACGGAGCCAACGCAAAATCTGGAATCGCCAAACGCAGTAGTAGTTCTCTACTCGCCTATTGGATTACCAGCCAGAGCATTGCGGCTTCCAGAATATCAAACCCGCTCAGCATGCCTATAGCAGAATTCCATATCACCCGCCTTTTTGTGCCTAAACGGGGCACTCAGCAAACCACAGCCAAACCAGTTTAAACAGGATTTACAGCCAAGCGGAGCCTTGCGCCGGATAAGCGCGCCTGGGTTTCTTTGTCCTCAAGTGACTTCTTCTGGTGTATTTCCTGGATACTTAAAACCTCGCACGTATGAGCAGCCATCTATGGACAGAGTTCCAGCCCCACTCACGCTATAAGGGGAGTCACCAACGTTTAGCACCAACAAAGAAAGTTCTGTAGGCTAGTCCCTCACGAAGGATCTACAAGTAATTCACTTCCTGGAGCTAGTACATTTGGTCCCCGAAAAGCGGACAGGCTGTCGCCCAGTTCAATCAGTTGGTCAGCAGGAGATAAACAGCGTCCCCCAGCCCAACTCGCGCCAGTAGGGGGGGTCACCAACGATAGCGCCTATACAGTGATGTTATTCAGGTTAATTCCATCACCGATGGAGGATATATACGAAAACACCACTTACTGGAGTTACTTCAGCTGGTCCCCGAAAACCGAAGGACTGTCACTCGATTATTTATCTCTTTGTGTTCTACAGGTTTTATGAATGGTGATCTGTGTGTGTGGTTGTTGGTGTATATGATTATTGATGAATATTTGATTATTGATGTAATTTTATGTTGTTGTGATGATATGCATTATTTTCATGCTTTTCTTCTTTAATAAATTTTACACATTTATTAATGCGCTGTTCACGACCTTTCCATCCATATTTGTATTTTTAGCTCTTTACTATAATCTCTATGTATGATAAGAGAAAAGAGAGAGAGCAGGAGGTGCTTAGACAGACATAAGTGAGTTGAGGCTTGGAGAGAGAGATCATTTTGGTAAATCTTCTTCCAGGTTGTCTCAAGTCCATCTCCTATTTACACCTTATCTAAAGTGTAAGCTATAACTCTGTCAGTCCACTATCCCTTTTCGATTTCACTACAGTTGTCCAACTCGACAAATACTCTACACTCTAACTCAACCACGACATGTACGTTTAGCCTTTTCATTTAAATATAACGTAAAGCTAAAGCTATTCAGTTTAAATGTAAAGGAAGTTTTATCCCGAGGGATCAAATTTAATTCTCATCGAGAGTAAACTCTGAGTTAAGTGGGATGGTGAAATAGAAGAGGGGGGACACATAACTATGTGTCGGAGAACGCCATACTCAGAAGAGCGTTCTTTTCTATTCTTCTATCACAGTTATTGGTGGTACTAGCAGAAAGTACTTTTTCTGGAACAAGACGGGATCAGTGGCCCACGCTTTAAGACAAAGGACGCACTGTGTAGACTTTCCTTGAAGTTTCTGGAAGACGAGCTACACCCGACAACCTTGACCAGAGACGATTGATCAGTGTGTAAAGACAGAACCGTCATTGGCAACTAAGTTCAAACATATGATACCACTTGAACTTCTTAACCCTTTTTGCAATCCCCAAATACGAGGATGGAAGCTTTTCTTTAGCCATAACTATTCAAATTATTTTCAAACTGTTAAACCTAAAGTGATTATTAAAGTTTGTTATTTGTGATGCTACCAATTTAACTTCGATTTAATCTTTTAATGTACTAATATATATATATATATATATATATATATATATATATATATATATATATATATATATATATATATATATATATATATATATATATATATATATATATATATATTATAATAATAATTCCACTGATTAACTCAGCGGTTGGGGCTTAACGAGCTAGAACAAACATTGCTAAATTCTTCATAAAAGTGTCGGCAGATTATAGAATTAACGTGCTTAGTTACAGCCAACATTGTTTTCGCTTATCTGAATATCTTATGAAGACTCCCATGCGATAGAAGCTTTACTACTCTTCTATCGATATTTATGCCAAGAGTAATCTTGTGTAAAGATAGACTCCAATGAAGCCTATAATAGATACTCTTGAGTTTTGGCCACTGTTGGACCACTACTGCAAAGCAGGGGAGGCAATACTGTCACACTCAGTGTTATTTATCAATTCTGCTGTTGACTTCTTTCCATGCCATGATGTCAAACTGTCCAGTATCTTCACGCTTTGTCTTCCTCTATTTCTTTTTCCTTCAATCTTTGTTGTTGTTACAATATATTCCAGCTTTTTCCTTCAATCTTTGTTGTTGTTACAATATATTCCAGCTTTTTCCTTCAATCTTTGTTGTTGTTACAATATATTCCAGCTTTTTCCTTCAATCTTTGTTGTTGTTACAATATATTCCAGCTTTTTCCTTCAATCTTTGTTGTTGTTACAATATATCCCAGCTTTCCTCTTCTCATGACATGACCAAAGAAAGTGGATTGTTTCTTTCTAGTATGAGGAATAAGTTTCCATTGGGCTTTGACCTCTCTCAGGACATCCTCATTAACTCATCTTAGCTGTCCATGGTATTTTTAACAATGTTCTGTAAAAAACCTCTGTGACCTCCAGTGCTTTTCCTACTTGTTTACTAATTGCCCATCAATCACTCCCGTATGCCAGGATTGGTTAATATAACTATATATAATGTCATTATTCTTACTTCCACATTTCTATATTTCATATAGCTCTGAAATATGGACTAGAACAAAAACAAAACAAAAAACTACAAACTTTCATAAATGAATGTTTGCGTAGAATAGAAGGATTGAAGTGGTATGACAAGATCACTCATGTAGAACTAATGACAAGATCACTCATGTGGAACTGACGACTAGAACCAGACAAGAGCTAGTGGAACAAGAAATGAGAAGACGACGCTGGACATGGATAGCACACCCATTTAGAAAACCTATTACCAGGCTGTCTTTGTTCTGGAATCCCCAGGGTAAGCCCTGTTTATCATCATCATCAACATCATCAACATCATCAACATCATCAACATCATCAACATCATCATCATCATCATCATCGTCATTTCCCTTTTCGCTTCCTAAAGAGTATGACGTCATCAATACAGTTCGTCTCCTTACAGGAAGCTTGTACCAAAGCATGCATGTGCTCTACAAGTGATAGTTGCTGTAGCAAATTGTTTTACATGTAGTTAATCCCATGCACAACCTTACGTATATCGCCTCTTCTGACACGCCATAACTCTACCTTCATAGTCTCCTTAATGAAATTGAACACACTTTGATAATGAAGTGTTCAACTGGTGTTACAGACTACACATAAAACATATTATATAATAAACGCGTGTAAGTTTTTTGCATCAATTGAAAACTTCATCGAGACTTTGTTAATAATCTTCTGTGGGAAAAAAGTAAAACTGTACAAACCTGCAAACGCAGAGAACGCCATCGTCAGGTGACTGAGCAACGTGGTAATTCTGCTGTCCTCGCACTGAACTTCTATCTGATCGACAGGATAAATTTGTATGTTTAATGAGCAGGCAAACTGCAGTGTTGGCAATGTTCGCTGGCACAAAGCATTGATTCGCTGTCTGAAAAAAAAATTGTAAAGACAATTCTTTCTATTCAGCCTCGATTAGTAAGGGGGCTCATCGGAATACTGGTCTAGTTGTCTCAGAATTTATCTTTCCCTGGATATGTTTGCCGTCTCACGGCAAGGCATGTTTCTTTCGACCAAGACAGAAGTGCTTCATTTATATTCGAGCGGCATCGACAGTCTATTTTTATTTTTAAGAGAGAATTGTCTTAATTTTAGTGCTGCGTTAGTAAATACGAGTACAAAGTCCTGAACAGGACTACTACTGTCCATCAGCTGATTGGTGAAGACATGGCAAGGGCTAGTCCTGAAAAACAATACAGTCCTAGTTACGCCGTGAGCCTTAAGTTAATGAATAATCTTAGATAAGGCTTATTGCTAGACATATTTGTCTTACACCACGCTGCCTTACCCACGTACGGTTCATGGGTATCTCAGATAAGACACATACAGACTATGTCTTCCCCCGCTACCAGTAAGATACAAACAACTATGGCAGACCGTGCGTGTGGGTAACAAATACATCATGCAAACCAAAGTGGTGCACCCTTTTCCGCTTTAAGAGCCAGCGGCGTGGTAGCTACATAGTTTTGCCCCCGGTGCGAACAGTATCTGGAGCGACCCACTCGAAGAAGACATTTATGGAAACACCTTGAGCAGAAAGAGTTGGCATGGGTTTGTTGAAGGCCTATGCTTCTTTGGTACTTAAATGATATTGATAACGATGTACTTGTGTGAGAATGAACGGCGAAGAAGTCGTAATTATTATGTCCATTGTGATTAGTCTCTGACATATTCAGACATTTTTTTATAGTAAAGAGGAATAACTGAGTGAACGGCCCGTTAGATCAGCCTTTCTCAATCTTTTTATCCTTGAGGAACCCCTGAAATAATTTTCAGGTCTCAGGGAACCCCTGCATAAAAAATTATGATATCTACAGCTCATAGTACGTTAGTGTGATCATTAAGTCTTTGCTTAGTTTGGTTGCCGACCTTATGTTCAGACACTTTCACTTGTTGTTTCAATATAACTGTTATAGATAGTTATGAATCTTCTTCTTCTTCTTTGATCCTTAGCCGCCGACCGTCAAAGCAGTCAGAGGCCATCACGCCTGGTGGCGTCTTGTAAGGCAACAACAAATTGATTCCACTTTGCTCGGTCGGTGAAAATCCTTCGTACAGTGCCCCAACTCTGGTTGATTCTTTGCATCTCACCCTCCACAGTCCTCCGCCAAGTTGTTTTTGGTCGGCCTCTCTTTCGTTTTCCTTCAGGGGTCCATAGCATAGCTGTTCTTGTGATGGCATCGGGGTCTCTTCTGAGGACATGACCAACTCAGCTCCAGCGTGTGCCAGCTATGATGGTGTGCATGTCCTCTTGCTTGCTCTGAGTAAGCAGATCTTGGTTGGTGATGGTATTTCTTAGGCATGTTGTGTGAAAAGAGGACAATTTCGACATTTCCTTCTCTGTAACTCTCCAGCATTCCGCACCATAGAGAAGCACAGAAAGCACACAGCTCTCATATAATATTAATTTTGTGCTTGTGCTGTACTGAGAGGACTTACAGATGTTGTTTCTAAAACAACATGTTGTTTCTAAAACATCATCTGGTTATGAATCTGTGGAGATAAAATTATGACAAAAGTCATTTACTGAGAAAACAATCTACCAGCGGTCGGGCATGCCGATGCGACTGTTGTCTTTTTTCTTGAAGCAGGGTGGCCACGCAGAGATTGTTATTCAAATCTTTTAAACAACCTTTACACACGGTATTCTTTTTCTATACTTTTATATTCTTATCTTTAAGATGCCGGCAGCCTACCTTTAAATGCAATCAGGAATTTAACTGGATTTGGCTTCGACAGACTAAAAGAGATTAATTATTCACACAAACTATTATTGATCCCTTTTTTGGCGCAGTGTACCAATTGCTCCAGACGTTTAAACAATGATTTGTACTAAACAAAATAATCCGATCAGTGCATTCTATTAGATAGTTAAATATCTGTGGCGTTATGTTGACGGATCCAAAAGTAGGTTTATGGCTTTGCAAGAGGGGAGACTTCGAGGTTATGTCAGATTCGATTGAAACAACTGTTGTATTTGCTTTCTTAACGGTGCTTTATGCTTTTCTTTTTTATAAATGTCCTTGCTGAACTGTCCTGCTAGCTTTTTTTCTTATAGTGAAAATCTGTGCGTTTGTATATCGTCAGTCGTCAATGATTTTTGTTTCATTTTTGTCGAGGCAAAGGCTTTACGTTTTTTCCCACTACCGTTTCTTGCTGCTCGCTTCATAGTCTTTCTGTATTGTGCTTTGACTTTTTTTTTTAAAAGAAAGGCATTGCTTTCTAGCGTCTTGTATTTCTCTACTTTGTCCAGCAATCTTTTCCAGTTCTACTGCCCAGTATCGTTTACATGTTTTTTTTTTTTTTTCTGGCTTCTCGTGAAATTGTTTCTGTCTCTGCTCTAAGAGTTGCTCTATTATTTTTTTTCTTAAAATTTTCCAATTTCTTATTTTACGTATGCTGATCTCTTTTTTTGGTAAGTGTCAGTTAGTTATGTGAGCTTTTTCGGTTTTTCAATTTTTTTTTTTTTTTTTTTTTGGTTTTGTTTAGCTACAATAATCAATTAGTGAACTAATTCCAGGTTTTGTTCAGAATATCAAGAAAACGCCCCAGAAGATAGGAAGAACGGATTAGTAAACTAATTCTTGTTTGTTAGTTTTTTTTTCTGAATACTAAGAAAATGCCATCGAATGCAAGAAACAACAGATTAGTAAACTAATTCTTCTTTGTTTGTTTTTTTCTTTCTGAATACCAAGAAAATGTCATGGAAGGCATGAAAGAACGGATTAGTAAACTAATTCACGAAGATGCTGACCCATGCTATTAAAAAACCTATAGCAACGTCTCCAAAATCTTAACTGAACCTTCCAATGTTGCAATATGACAAACTATATTCCAGAAGACAAAAACAGGAATAAGATTCACGTAAAATCAAGCTACAAGTTATTGCATTAAGACCGAGTAAATCCATAATCAAATTTTCTAATCCCCCATAATTCTCCCTCCGTGTTGTCGCTATGCTGTAGACAAAATGGTCCTCTTGTCGCCGTATCGACAAAAGTTAGAACCGTGTCTTAATTTATATAATAACATGCTGGTGGGTGAAAGAAGGTATGGATGCAAACCCTGGACTAAGACTGTTTTGTAGCTGAAGTGGTGTTTTATCAGAGTGGATTCCTAGAGCCGAATATAGTTTGGGAACGGATAGAAGTATAGGCTAGGTTCGCTGCGCGTAATAAAAAAGCACAGCAATCAAAATAGTTCATCTTTATGTTTGTCTTTGTTCCAGAAATGGCGCAGATATGTATTCAGTTTTTTTCTTGGCTATAACAGCAGCGAGACGACAACGAAGAATCTTACTAACAGATGAAAGGCACAAGAGTCAACTCACAGAAATGAAGAAGACGATTATTGCAAAAAGCAATACAGACTTAAAATTCTAAAAGCAGAAAAAAACAATGTTACTGAAGTCAGTAATATTCACATAGAGAGAACTGGCGATAAATAAGAAAGGGAACAGAAGGCATTGGACATAAACGTCTGGAGTTTATTAGTTAAAGGTCAGTGCTCCACAAAGTGCTAAAAACATTAATGAAATTAATACAGGTATATTTTAGGCAGGTATGATCGCAATGATGGAGTTTTTTTTTTTTTTTTTTTGGGGGGGGGGGGGGTGGGGGGGAAGCAGGCGAATCCTCCTCCAGAAACATCAAGATAAGCAAGACAACAAAAACTAGACTAGAAACGGTTTTTAAGAGACGAAAGAGAAAAAAAAAAAGAATAGTATTGCAAATTCATTACTGTGTCGCATTTTGGCTGCCTTGTATACTTTATAGTCATAATCTGAAATACGTCACCACCATTCTTTAACACGCTTGGAGGCTCATAGGGACTCACACACATACACACATACAGACAAACCACTCTGATAGTTTGTTTCAGTATCTGCTTATATAGATTATGCATTTCTTTTACACTGGATAAAGTTGCCGGCCTTAAGCCCATTTATCGTCTATTATATCCATGATCCGTGCACGCAAGGAGATAGTGGTTCTATTTTTTGTAGCCAACGAGAACCTGATAGAAATATTTAGTCTATATCTACTTTATACATTTGATAACAGTAGGAATACATTGCTGTCATGTTAGATTTGCAAACACCTTAATATGTTAAAGTAGTGGTTCTCAACGTGGGATGGCCCCTCCCCCAGGGGACCATGCCCTATTTCTAGAAGGCCACAGTAAGATGGTAAAGTACCTTTTTCCCAGCTAACAGCTACAGAAGTAAATTAGGCCCTGAAGACGGCAATGAGCAAAAAAAAGGTTTGTGAACCCCTGTTGTAACGGCAGTGGGATGTTCGCCGATGCTACGGAGTACGTACACTGTGCTGAAATTGTCCGTGTGCAGTGAAGATGGTCTTTATAACCAAACCAAACGGAAAAACACATTAGCCACCTTCCTCAGCCCTGAAAAGCTTACGTGAATCCCTTTTATGTTTCAGTCAGTGTGTATGGCCCGATAAAACAACTGTATTGCTGTAATCAAGAATACTTTTTTTATGACTAACTGCTTTTTTTTTTTTTTACTTACTTGACTTAATATTTTATTTAACAAATCAGAATTTATCTACAAAATAAAAAAAAACATACTGCCAGACAGACATTAGTCAATATAGGGAAGCCAAGAAAATAGATGAGCATGTCCTTCAAGGATGTCGGCGCCAGGAGCGGAGCCAGGCTGTGGAGTAGGAGTCGCGGAGTCGTGAAAGTAGGAGTCGTGGAGTCGGTAAAAAAAGATGTCCGGACTCAGACTCCCGAATTTTATGCCATATAACTAAAAGATAAAAATGTAGTCGGAGATGGGAATTGGACTTCTAAATTTCAGGAGTTGAAGTCGGAAAATGTTTTGGCCGGCTCCACAACCCTGAGAGGAGCAGACTGATAGTATAGCCTTTGTCAACTTCATTGGGATCAACTTACACTGCATCACGACGGGAGAGGTGTGAGACTGATCACCAACTTCAGGAGAAATATTGATATGGTTATCTGAGAACGAAATGAGAACGGAAAAGAAAACATTTATGGAAACACCTTGAGCAGAAAGACTTGGTATAAGTTTGTTAATGGCATATGGTCCTTGCGGAATTGAACGATATTGATAACGATGTACTTGTGTGAGAATGAGCAGCGAAGAAGTCGTAATTATTATGTCCCCTGTGATTAGTCTCTGACATATTCAGACATTTTTTTTTTTTTTTTTTTGTGGTAAAGAAGAATAACTGAGTGAACGGCCCGTTAGATCAGCCTTTCTCAACCTTTTTATCCCGGAGGAACCCCTGTTATAATTTTCAGGTCTCAGGGAACCCCTGTTATAATTTTCAGATCTCAGGCCTGCATAGGAAAAATATTAAATCTACAGCTCATGATACGTTAGAGCGATCAGTAAGTTTTAAATATAATAACCCAATAATTATTGTCAATGCTCTTTTGAGTACAGAATTATTGTTTTCTGTTGTTTATTTTGGTCAAACTGTGTGGTTTCCCCCTCCCCACAAAGGATATCAAATCTAATGCAAGTCAGTAGTGTAGGCAGAAGAAACTTCAGTTTTTCCATTTAGTTTAATTTTCTACTTGATTTTCTGTTTTGTTTTTTACCTGATCCAAGTAAGCCTAAACGTCTTATGACAAATTTCTACTCTACAAGATGCTAATGAAATATTCTTCTTTGATCCTTAGCCGCCGACCGTCAAAGCAGTCAGTGGCCATCACGCCTAGTGGCATCTTGTAGGGCAACAACAAATTGATTCCACTTTGCTCGGTCGGCGGCCATCGTTCGTACAGTGCCCCAACTCTGGTTTATTCTTTGCATCTCAGCCTCCACAGTCCTCCGCCAAGTTGTTTTTGGTCGGCCTCTCTTTCGTTTTCATTCAGGGGTCCAAAGCATAGCTGTTCTTGTGATGACATCGGGGTCTCTTCTGAGGACATGGCCAACCCAGCTCCAGCGTCTGCCAGCTATGATGGTGTGCATGTCCTCTTGCTTGCTACGAGTAAGCAGATCTTGGTTGGTGATGGTATTCGGCCAAAAGATTCGGTGAATTTTTCTTAGGCATGTTGTGTGAAATAATGAAATATGGTATGTGCAAAAGTGAACACGGTTCTATTGCGCACTGACATACGGGCTGCTCAGTAACTTCCCACCACTGCGAGCGCTAATAGCGCCCGGGGCGCAAATATTTAAAAAAAAACGACATTTACTTATTTATCAGTCACGGTCTCTCGCGGAACCCCTATCGACACTTCGCGGAATCCCAGGATTCCGTGAATCCCCGTTTGAAAAGCCCGGCGTTAGATGTTCTCGAGATTCCTTCTGTGTCATCTTTACCGTTTAGCTCCTTGTGGAGCATAATCCGTTGCCAAGTTCATACCGCACCATCCTGTTTTAAACATAAAGAACGAAAACCCGAGCTTAACTATAGCTAAGGGGTGCAACTGTGGTTGAAAGTTAGACAATAATTGTATTGTTTCCGTTATATATACTCTCCCGAAAATAGAAAAGTGCGCAAATGACGGTGTGCATGAACAGTTTGATTATGGAAAGAATCCAACAACACAATTGATAAACAGTACATGAACTGGAGATAGGAAGGTGTGGAGATGCAGATTAAATCAACAGACAATAAATATTCTCTTCCAGTTTCATTCGGGAAACGGATTTTCTTAAAAATAACCTTTAAATGTAAGTTTTTGATTGTTTCTTCAAGACAAAATTTTAATTTAAAGTATTGCAGACTTATTATTATGGATCAAAATGATAAGATGGCTGCAATTAAAAACCTGTCAATTTTGACGGGTTAACGTTAGTTATAATCATAATAGTCGCCACTGAGGACATGCCTGAAAGGAACAGTAATCATAATCTTCCTTTCTTCCATCAGAGACCACGGGGGACTACACGCGGCAACATAACTAGTGACTTCAGAACATTATCTCAATGACAAGATACGATACCTTTTCTAGGTTGTTCCATTTGGACTTGCAGAAGATAAGTTATAGGTGTATTTTGTTACGATTGTTTTGAAATACTACTGTTCGCGGTGGTGCTCTAGACGACAGTCTATGAAAGACAGTTTCATCAAAACTGCATCTTATTTGCGGGTTCAACTTTAGTAGTAGATGGTGCTACGCATTTTTGCGCATGACGTTTATGAATTTAATTTTCAAACACATTCAGGAAATGTTAGGACTGAACATCGGGGCAATAAACAACCTTATAGTAGCATTATAAAAGGTAAATGAAGTCCCAAAGCAGATAATGCAGTAGGGGAGTGAAATGTTAGAGACTTCACTATACTGGGTCCAGCATCGAGAGGTGGGGGTGACCAATTCCCTTCCACGCTGCTTGTTCCTTCCCTAACACAAGAGCAAAGTCAGGTAGCCATTTACAGCTGGACAGACTGGAGCGTGGTGATACCACGAATTGAACCCTGCACCTTTTTTTTTTTAAATTAATGAAGAAAAATATCCCGTTCAACCTCTGATGGGTTATAATTAGACTTTAACAAATTTTCATTGTTTAGCTAGGACATTGTTTTGATTCATAACTGCACAAGGGACAGTACGACAGTGGGTTGTAGTTGCCTTCCGTCGGTCTGTGTGCTAGAGATTCTGATAGCCTTTGAACAGAAAGTCCAACCCACAAGGCAATTAGGGCGTCACCCTCTCGCCAGTTGTCACGTGATACAGCTTCAAAGGTGTTTTAAACAGATAAGCTGCCCCTCAAAACTATCCCCCCTCGCAGTCAATGATAAACACCTGTTTTTGTCTACGGCTGCCTATTCAGTATTCACAGCTAACCTCTATTTCTAGTGGTCGTTCAGCCATTCACCACCCGGTTAACGCGCCTGGTAGATGAACAACTAAAGAGAATAATGATAATGCCAATACTAACATAAGGAAGTAATCCACATTCCCTGGACGTGTTATGAGAAGAGGAAAACCGGAATATGTATTGTGATAACAGGAACGATAGAGGGGAAAGATAGAGAGAAACAAAGAGAGATGATATTGGGCAGTTTGACAGCATGGCTTAGAAAGGAGTCAACACCAGAATTGATAAACATCACTGGAAACAGGATGTTGTGGAGAAACATGATCACCTACGCCACCTGTCTTTGGTAACATGACCATAGATGGAATCGAGAATGTTCGAACATTTTACGGGATAACCCGAATTAGTAAGGACCAGAGCAAATCAGCAGTCATCTCCTCATCGAAGTTTGGCTACACTAGATCTCCAAAGTCTTCTGTCTCTTGTCTTGATTGTTGGTACATTCTGATAGACTCTTTCCTGTCAGTCTATTGTCTTGATTGTTGGTACATTCTGATAGACTCTTTCCTGTCAGTCTCTTGTCTTGATCGTTGGTACACTCTGATACTCTTTCCTGTCAGTCTCTTGTCTTGATTGTTGGTACACTCTGATAGACTCTTTCCTGTCAGTCTCTTGTCTTGATTGTTGGTACACTCTGATACTCTTTCCTGTCAGTCTCTTGTCATGATTGTTGGTACATTCTGATAGACTCTTTCCTGTCAGTCTCTTGTCTTGATTGTTGGTACACTCTGATACTCTTTCCTATCAATCTCTTGATGTTATCTTCCCACCAGATTCTACGCTGTTCATGGCCTCTGCTTGTATCTGATTTTGCTGCATTCTGGAGATGTAGTTTTGTTTTCTGTCAGTCTTGTTGGCTGTTGTATGGTGTTGTTCGAATAAACTTCCTAATCTCTTATACACAAAACGTGAACGATTTCTCAGATATATCGTCGCACATGGTGTGAATGTCCACTCGTGTGGTGTTGATGTTGACAGCAAAGAGTTTATATAAATATGTTATTTATCAGCTATCACTATGTCAGTGAATGCTCCTTTCTCCGAGGCCAGATAAGTGGAACTTCTTACAAGGAGCAAAAGCACAATTTGCAAGCACATTTCAGAACAAGGACTGTTGTCAACAAGTTTCCTCAGTGTGTGTCCTGCTAAACGTCGGCGTCATCTTCTCATCTCTTGCTCCACTTGCACTTGTATGGCTATTGTCAACAGTTTTACATTAGTGATCAAACATTCTATTCTACAAAAAAATATATTTATGACAGTTTGTAACTTCTTCATTGCCTATTTTAAATTCATGTTTTGGAGCATACAGTGGACATTTGAGCTGAAGATTCTTATTTTTGCGTTGAATTCGATTTCTATTGATTTACATATATCTCTCAAAGCAGTGAAAGCTCATCCTCCCTGTTGTATTCTTATGCAGCTGATATGGTCTGTACTTCAAATATTGTCTGTAACGTATATCATCGACTTAGTACTGATTTATTACATCTCCATGTTTGGTCAAAACTGACCTGACGTCATCAATCAACGTCATATTATTTAATCTATCATCCTACACAATATCTTACAGTTACCAGTTTGGATCTTCATGTAAAATGTCATGTTAATGTGATATATCCATCTTTTCAACTAGTAACCCAAAAACTTTGAACGCGGTTTTTCGCAAAACAAGCTGAAGTAGAAATGGAAAAAAGCAGTACATATGAGACGATATGTCTAAGTCAACATCTTGTTGGAATGTTTGTCTACGTGCAATCTTGACATCATTTGCTACATTTGTTCTCTTAATATTTAACTTGCCCCTGTGTATTTATTTGACCAAATGGCTGTGACCACTCATGAGGCATTTTAATTTAGTCTTGCATCTGATTACGGTTGTGGAACAGAGAAGTCAGGTCATTGGCACAATTTAGTTCATCTACATGTTTTGTCAGAGTCCACAGAATTCCATTTCTGTTGGCTTCAGTTGTAAATAGCTAGCCAGTAACAAGAAGAATTCCTTCCGCACTGCAGTTCTTATTTCAAATCGTACCGTACTGTAAGATGTCCTTCATGAAGAATTCTACTTTTCGTGTCTGCATATGCTTTCTTCATAAGAATACTAATCTCTTCAGGGGGACTCTATCAATTTCCTAAGTGACTGAACAACACAGTGCCTTTTCATAATCCACAAACCTAATGTAAAGAGGCTTTGTCAATGCCAAGCTTTGTTCAACCATTATGCGCTATGTGGTTGTCTGATTTTATGGGATGAGTTTTAAAACTGATTTAGTTCATACGAGTAGTATTTATCTATTAGCCCTGTGTTGTTCCTGTGAGATCTCTGACATGACAACGGAAACATTGGGCTACTGCACGCTTAGGCAAATCATAAAAAGCGACCTACATGTGGTTGTAAATGGGGCTGGCTACCTTATCATCTCAAACAAACCGGCACATAAATCGCCGCTGTCAGAGAATGTGAATGCTTTATGCAGGCTTCTTGCAAGGAGACCAGCGACTAAGATGCTTCCATGCTCCATAAACAGCGCAATGAAAAATGATGATTTATCTCTCGTACAATTGCTATCGAGAGGGATCAAAGAAAGTGGTCTAAAACAAGAGAACAATCACAGAAATAAGTTGCTAGAATAAGATTTTAATTTGTTTTCTGGTATATACTGTATCACATGTCAACATATGGCACGGCATTTCGATGAATGATATGTATTTAATGTACATCAACATATGAACAGTGAACATAATTATAATATTCACATTTTTTATATGTCAATATTCCTTTTTAGTCATATATATATATATATTGTTTTATATGAACAAAGAATAGGACAGCTACCACTCATTAAGCGCTCATCAAACAGGTAATAACAGATGATTAATGTTGATTGTCGATGCAGCTTGCATCTTTCTCATGTAAAAAAAGTCCTACACAAACGCCTCCACTGCTGGAGGAAATGAAGCACTTTGGTGCATTCTTCTTGCTACAGCAGCAATGAACTTTTACTCTTTATGAACAAGAAGGGAGAAGCATACATATATTTATATTTGACGGGGACCTGGTTATTGCCTTGCAAACTATGCATATTTAAAATACAAATGGTGTAGTTTGCAATCTGTATCTGTACTTCTCCACCTGTTTTTAAACCCTAACCACAAAAGACGTTTGGCTAACCCCAATGATACTTTCCCAATATTGAGTTACGATTTGAAAATACACAAATAAAAGCTAAATTAACATAAAGGTGTATAAGTTAGGCAATTTACTTACTACATAATTTCATGGTCAAAATCACAAAAATAACTTCTAGGTTTTTACTACAGCTTTGTGTGAAAACTCATTGAACTACAGCTTTGTGTGAAAACTCATTGAACTACAGCGTGATCTAAAAGTCACTACTCATTTTACAATTTTACTTCGTCTCTCCTGTCCAACTAATTAACATGAATGAATATCAAAAATAAAGAAAATTCACTTTTATTTTACTACATAAAAACGCATGGAGGCACATCTGGACTCATCCTTATATGACCACCCAGCTAAGCACAATGCTACAGTACATAGATGTGGATGTGAACCTCTGTTTGTGAGGCTAATTACACCCTCATTGACTCTTGAAAGCATCCACACACTTTCAAGGATTCCCTCTGTGGTGAAATATGTGAGAACATGTGGCTCATCCAAACGTAGGATACAAAGCTGGGTTCTCAACATGTTTCACCACAGGGGGAATCCCTGTGTGTGGATGATTTCAAGTGTCAATGAGGATGTAAGTTGCCTCATAGGCAGGAAGTTCACATCCCAGTCTATATTTCGTAGCATTGTGCATAGCTGGTGGTCATATACAGATGACTCTAGATATGCCTCAATGCATAGTTCTTAGTCTTAAAAATACATAGGATATTAGTTCTTAGTCTGAGAAGCATCATTGCATGTTAGTTCTTAATCTGAAAAGCATCATCTAATGTTAGTTCTTAGTCTGAAAAGTATCATCTAATGTTAGTTCTTAGTCTGAATGGTATCATCAGATGTTAGCTCTTAGTTTGAAAAGTATACTCAGAAAATCTATTTGTCATGACTTAAGGCTGTTAATAAACAAGGCCATGCCTGAGAAAACATAACTCCATATGAGCTTCATCTATTATTTCACAAACATTAATGTTAATACGTCATTTTATAAAGTATTAAATACAAATGTTGGAGACAGAACAAAGAACAAGAGAGACAATAAGATAAGTGGTACATCTTGTTCATCAGGTCTAATTAGATCTAATGATGTCTATGGATTAAAAATTGGCTGTTATGGTTGTCCAACATTTTCTGTCTCTGTCAATGGTGTTGTTCACAGACAGACTTTTCTCTATGTACAAAAAGGTCAAGGTGGTCCTATAGTAGATGCTACTATGGGGAGTGAAGTGCTATAGCACGTTTCACTAGCTTTGCCCTCAAACAAATGTAATTATCTGATTAACCGTCTAACGTATTAATGCCATTTTTTGCATACGATGTTATATTGGGTTGACCCAACAAATATATACTTTATATCTGTGCATCTTGTCCAGTTCCCATAAACGGATGAAATCCTTTGATCTTTGTCGGCATACTAATTATTGTGTATCGAGAAAAGAAATTTTACCACTTCATGCACAGATTCTGTGAATTGATTAGGCATAGGCGTGTCTACTATTACAATAATGTGGCCATCACGTTTGCAATTGAATACGTGTTGAAGATGATTTCTTAAATGATCTGCATGAGAAATACTCGTGACATTGTTTGTCATTGACATTTAATGCGCTACCAAACTGGACCTTCCTTGATCTAATTATTTCAATGGGTATCATCTCTTTGCGGTTCATAAATATCATAATGGAACGTTGCTCCTCTAATGTGCTTGTAAATAACGGTAAGGTCATCTTTAAAGAAATTAAACTTCATCCGAATCATAATCAGATGTCTCTGAGAAATTGAAAATCAATCTCGGCTGAATGAAGGACAAACCATCATTCTTCCAATATTCCTCTTCCTCTTGTAACACATGGTTCTCACTTTTCTTCCAATAATCCCTGGCTATATTGGAGATGGCGGCTTTTATAAGTATTTCAACATCTTTTAATTTGAACGTTCTATTTTCTGTTGCTACCTGTTCCTTAATTTTAGCCCATACTAATTCTATTGGGTTTCAGTGAGAATGGTAAGGAGGTAATCTTAAACATCTGTGACCAAGTTCATGGATTGCCTTGTCTATGTGAAATATCTTTGTATGCTGTGTCTTTTTTTACAATTCCAAGTAATTCAGGTTCATGGAAATTTCGTTGAATGGAATGTTGTTTATGGTCAGCCAAATCTTTATTACATCTTTAATACTTGGTGAATTAGAAACTTTATCTTCTGGTGCCACAACGTTGTGATATGAGGCATTGTCCATTATCAAACTCCACGGTCTATCCAAGGAAGGAAGTACATGATTCACAATCCAATCTTGAAATATCTTGCCATTCATCTCTGCATGGTAATCCCTATTATCTGTGGATTTTGAAACAAATATGAGTGTAACTGTACTTTTTCTCTTGTTGAGGTAATCACTGGCCCAAGACAGTATACATGTTGTTAGGTGTGTGGTGCGAGCGGATGATGAACTGAGTGTGGGTGCGAATGAAGGCGCGAATGTGTTCAGGCTCTTATGTATATAGACCCTGCAACCCATACACTCACATGCAGTAGTCAAGGATGCTTGGACACTGCAGACACGTTTCAAAACATTTATTGACGAGAACACACATGGTATCAACAGGAACAGTCATTGTAAACAAGGTCATGCTGACCGGAAATCGATAGGTATACATTAGGCATTCAGCAAGCTGGTAGACATTTGAATATTCGTGCATGGTCAATACAATGTTCTTCAATAAGGACAGTTCGTGGCGTCGCCCTGGGATTACTGACTAAACGCGTCAGATACCTTAATCACTTTGACACATAGGTGCAACTTGGCATTCCCCGCCAATTGCACATTATCAGGCTGTAGTATAATAGCCGAAAACACAGGCCTCGTTCTGACGTCGGCTGTGTACTTCTGATAAGCAGGTTACCATCAACCCTGCAGTAATGCTTATTGTAGACATAAATCTGCCGCCAATCTGCGGCTCCCACAATATATCTTCGTCACTGGATTTCTGGATGATATGAAGACTAATAGTCTTGAATGGCTACCTTGAGCACAACATATAAGTTCTGAAATGGAGGACCGGTGAGCTGCAGTTCACAGACTAGGCAATCTTCTAACATGTTCTGCTACCGAAAGCATAGTAATGGAAAAAGTCGGTATTACCTGTAACCGAGTCCACAGAACTTAACAAGGAACTCTGCTGTCATTCCAACGCACAGAGATTCACTGGGGAAAACTGCCAGTGCAGTCACTTCGAAGATTCTCCCCGAAAAACACAATGGACTCTCGTCCCTTCAGAAACCAGGACACTCCCCCGGCTTGCCGGAAGTCTAACTCCACTCCCGCTTAAAAAAACCTGCCCATGGGCATACGCCCGAACTGTCTACCTTTGACCCTAAAGGTCAAACACAATGAATGAATAAACAAGGGAAGACAACCCCTAATCAACCTGACATCGCAGGTAAAGACACAATTATTCTTATGATAAAAACATAAGCAAATAACTTGACAGATGACTCCGTCAAAAATGACAGCAACAATGAGTTCAATATTATTTAGAAGCCCATGATGGCTGCTTCCTGGATGTGCAATTATTAGGCGCTGTCCTTTGCTGCTTGGTACTAGTCTCTTAGTTGTTCCATCAGATGATTGCCATTCTCGTTCATTACTGTGGTGCGCATTGATCCAAGTTTCATCTAAATACACAAAATCATAACAATCTCTTCTCATTTCTCTGACCTCGCGTAAATATTTGCTTCTCATTGCAACTATATGAGGCTTCTCACAAATAAGGTTTCTACCACCAACATATTTTCTAAAAGTGAATCCCAAACTCCTAATATCCCTCCATAGCGTAGATTTGGAAATATCAATGTCATTATTCTTTCTTAACCAAATTTTCAATTTCCTTAAAGTCACTGCCTCATTATTGTGAAACATATTGTAAATTTCTCTGCGGATCAATTCTCTGTCAAAATTATCCACCACTCTTGGCCTAATTTTCGTGTGTAAAACACTGGAATTAGACATTTCAGATGTCGCTATCCAGCGGTGCAATGATCTTTTGCTTATCCCCAAGGCGTGAATAGTCCTCTTTTGTGGGTTTGAAATAGAATGATATAGTTTTCCTCGAGTAGCTTCATTGCAGAAATACTTAAAAATCCTATTTGTGATTTGCTGTAATGTCATAAAATGTACTCGCAGACTCATTTTTCCTTCTTAACCACACAATAATTTTTGTAGACACACCTCTGATTGACAATGTGTGCGTTGCACCGGATATAAACTGTTTTATGTTCAAGAAGTGCGATTTCACGCAATTTCTCTCAAAAATCATGCCAATTGCTTGATAAACCAAAAATGTGCAAATGAGGTCGTATAATTTACTGTAGACATTTCAATATGTGTGCGTGTGATGTGTGTTGGCAAGTAGGATTTTATATTATATCGCAAAGAAACGAAAATTGAAACCAATGGCCGCATTTTAATGAAAAATTTAATTCATAGGGTCTATACCATTTCAAATTCACACACAAAATTTCACTTATATGCGTTATATATTCGCTGAGATATAGCATTTTGAAGTTGGGCAAAGCTAGTGAAACGTGCTATAGAAGCTTCACCATAATAGGTTGTTGCGCTAAACTTGTCGCAACTTATTCTGACTATGCATTTTGACTATATTCAATTTTTTAATGCATGGGAAGTAACTCATGGAACTGTAGTCACTTCTATTTCTACAGTCGTCTAATCTTGATAGCTGTCGTCAAGAAGTTGTCTTATCTTGATAGTATAGTTGCCGATAGTTGTGTGAACGATTTTGAGTCATGTCCATATATGGAGCGCTCAGATCGCCAGTTTCTTTGAAAACAGTTGGCAATCGCAATGTTTCAAGATTCATTTCCTTTTAAGGTTTGAGTCTTCAGTCGAACATCGTAGAACATTCTTCGTTTCGTAAGTTTAGCTGAGTTGTATTCGATTCGCGTTTTCTGCGCATGTCTCTGTTTGTGGCATTGTTTAAAATGATTTCCGCCCAGGTCAGTCTGAGCAGAGATGCTGGTAAGGCGAGACATAGCGATGTGCTAGTCTTCGCTTAGTTTATTCATGAAGGAGTCCTCATCATTGTTGTTCCTTTTTTGAGATGATATATCTCTATGTTATTTCAAATGCCTGGAGGCATATGTGATTTATGTGATTTAATTCCCGATGACAGGTAACTGAATCCTTTTTCGCTGAGTAACTTTATCGCCATCTTGTGATGTTGACTTTTGCTTAGCCTGCCTTATTATAAAGTCTGTGATATGACAAGTTTGCTCAGCTCACGATCCACTGATATTGTCACGCATCGATTGATGCCTGTCCTACGGACTATTTACTTCCTGACCTTTATTGATGGATCTAGGTTTGATACCTTTGCTGTATAAGGAACATAGAGGACGATAATATGACGCTCAAAGACATGCCTGTCTTGTTGAGGTCGAATAGAGGAGACCAGATTTAATCTCCTAGTTGATATCTACTAGCTCTTATGGAAAGGGGAAGTTTACTACCTGATTACATGTACAGCTGATTCCGATATCCTAAAAGGCATATAATGTACATTATTATGATGCTGTCTGCTGTGCCTGTTGAATTGACTACGTCGATGATACAATGACTGTTGTACTATACCTGTGATGTTTTCTGCATAACGATGTCCGTGCATCTTGTCATTGTGGCGTACACAATATATATATTACTATAAAACATCACTGCTGTTAAAAGCTTTATTGACTTTCTACGTTGTATGATCTGATGTGACGTCCATGTATGATACTGTAGCTATCTGACTCTACCCTTACGTCACACACTTGAACCAGACTAAAGACACCATGTTACTATGCCTCATCATCCCTGGTGTCTGAGGGTGGTACACTACTCTGCAAAGGCCAGTATTATCATACCTTTGGAAAGCAGATGAAATACAACACCCTCAACGTTGTGTGGCAAATGTGACATCATCCACGGGACATTTATACACAACACACATTTTGCTACTCAACATTTGGTGGCCATAAGCTGGTTGGGTCTGGTACCAGCATACACGGGGTCCCTTACCCACTTCAGTCTACATGATATCAACATTTCAACATTTTTTCAAGACATCAACAGAAAGAATTCTGAGACTACTCGGCGTTGCCCGATAAATGTCGAAATTGCAGTTTTGCCATAAAGCAAGAAATTTGACAGTACCCGGTGTTGTATATATTGCCGGATAACACAAGTTGCTGCTATCAAGGTTCCAGGTTGCTGTAGTTCTTGAGATCGCCAGGTACCGATTTCAAGCAATTTACGGTTGAATAAGAAGGTCAAGTGCCGTTATGTACACTGCCTGTACTGTTTAGAAGCTCAAGTACCATCGTCATGGCAGTTGGAGCAGTTCAGATGTACCATCATCGTTGGATCTTCATTCCTTAGGACGCTGATTGTCATCTGTTTTTTCTGCTGTGCTGACGTTGGAGTTCTATAAGTTAAGTGGCCTGTTTGTTTGTGAACTGTGCCCTTATACTTCTACTGAGTCTTCTGTATTTCTCATTCTTTTGTTTACATGTTATATGTTTGTATGTTATTTGTATATTTATATTTATATGTTTATGTTTCTGCGGGTTTTCGGTTGGGCGGTGTCTCCTTTAGATCATACCACGTCATAGAGGTCGTCTATCGTGAGCGTTTTCTGTAGGGTGTGCAAATTTCCGATACTGGAATTTGCAAAGCGACTTCTGTTGCTATTTTTGTTAGTTGTGTTAGTATTGTTTTCGTTATTTTTCTGCATTCTTTAGTTCTGTTTTGATTTGTTTGTATTTGCTAGCCTACTCTTTTCTATAGTTTAGTTTCATATACCATTTTTGTTTATACACTGTGGTGTCTTGTATTTGTGTTATCTTCTCGTAGATATCATCACATTTTTTGTGATATTTCTTTAATTTTCGCTTTATTTTTTGTTGATTTCTACGAATGTTTTCGTATTGTTGCTAAATCTTTGTTATTGTTTACATTGTATTGTTTGCATTTTATTGTTTACAGTGTAATGTTTACATTGTTATTGTTTACATTGTGATTGTGTTTACAGTCATTGGTTACACTTATAATAGTTAATTCACATTTAATAGTGGGTTATGCTTATGCATTACTACTACACTGATGATTAATAAATGATGAATAGTATTGTGCACTATTGAATGGGAAGTGCACCTATGATCAAGAGTTGATTGATGATATTTCAAAAAGGTCTATACACAAGTTCTTGGATATAAGACTTGTTTCCCACAGAGATTGGGATGATAATATAGGTTGTGAGTAAACAAGTGCTTCATTTAAGACTTGTTATAATTAAATTTGAAATAAGATAATTAATTATTTCAGGTTGTTGACTCATATTATTACTCATCATGTCTACATTTGAGCACTTTATTAAGCAGGGTAATTTGCTTGGGAAGACTGGTGATAAGTTAGAAGAGTTTGCAACTACTCAATATGATAAAGCAATGGTAGCTGAACAAAAGAAACTGCAGATGCAGGTGGATGAAAAAAGATTCCAAATGGAAATGGAAAAACAAAAAAGAGAAGCAGAAGCAAAAGCTGAAGAGAAGAGACTACAGATTGAGTCTGAAAATAAAAGACTTGAAAAAGAGGCTGAAGAAAAAAAGTTACAAAGAGAAGCAGATATTGAAAATAAAAGACTTGAAAAAGAGGCTGAAAATAAAAGACTTGAAATAGAGGCTGAAAATAAAAGATTAGAAAAACAAGCTGAAGCTGAAGAAAGGAAGTTACAAAGAGAGTCTGATGAGAGAAAAGCAAAAATGGAGCATGAAGAAAAACTCTTAGCTTTGGAAGTTGAGAAATTAAAGGTGATGAACATGGATAATGCTAATGATGCAAATAAGGTCTCAGATAAGACTAATGCAAGCACTTTCAAGCTTAATTTACCACCATTCAATGCTTCAATTGACGATATAACATTCTATCTGGACAGATTTGAAACTTCATGTAAAGTACATAACATAGATAAATCATTGCAGGTTTATCATTTGTCCAAGATACTTAGAGGTGATGTTTTGAGTATGTTAAGTATGGTAGATGAGCCTGACAAGAACAACTATGATGTTGTCAGGGCTATGTTGTTAAAGAAATACCAACTTGACGAAGACGGCTATCGTCTTCAATTTAAAAATATGTTGCCAGAAACTGGTGTGCAATTCTCTGAATTCATTTCAAAGATACGTCTTACTTTTTTACGTTGGGTGGAGCTGTCTAAGATAGAAAAAACTTATGAAGGACTTATAGACTTAATACTTAGAGACAAAGTCATGTCTTCTGTTAATGAGTCTTTCCTTGCTTTCCTTCACGAACGGAAACCTAAAACAATAAAAGAAATGGAAGATTTCTGTAGCCAGTATATAACTGCGCATCCTCACGTAACCATTGGTAATGCTAAAATAAAAGAAGGCCTGCCAGTTGCTTCGGCAGCACCTTATGGTCAAAACTCTAGTCATAGATTCCAACAAAATTTTGATAGGAAAAGTAACCGTAGTTACGGTCAAAATTATGGAAATCGATTTCATGGTGATTCTTCTTCGAAGAATTGGAGACGAGCTGACAGTCCTCGTTACTTCCAACCTAATAATTTTAGGCATTTTAGAAGAGGATATGGTAACAGAGGCTTTTCCTCGCGTAGACCTCAAAACCAAACAAATAGATGTTCACATCAATGTGGACATGATAATAATCATGGAAACTGTAGTTCGAAACAGGATAACAGTTATAATAGAGACAATAATAACTACAGAGATAATAACAACAGTGATAACTTCAGAGGTAATAGTAGTCGCGGTAGATCTCAATACAAAAAAAGAGATATCTGCAGGCTAACTCGGTTCAACAAGAATCTCAGGGAGCTTGTAATCAGGTTTCTGATAATAAAAACTCTGACGCTGTCACTTGTTCTTCTTTTGACTTTGGGAGAGCAAACAAATGCCCCCAATGCAGTACTCTGTTCGAACCGACTACAATATCGACTTTGAGTTGTGGTCACCCTCTCCCCGCTCTTCCTGCTTCGGTTGCACATGACGGGAGAGGTTCTCTAATCCTACATAAGGGTCTTGTTAATAATACTCCGGTCTCACTACTTTTCGATTCCGGATGCACCACTATTGGTGTTAGACAATCGCTTGTAAAACCATCCTGTGCTACAGGAAAGGTTATCAAATGTGTCACATTTGGCGGCACTCTAGAAAAATATCCTACTGCTGTAATCCACATTGCCACTCCTTTCTTTACAGGAGATGTGCATGCCTGTCTCTTACCTAATCCAATTGCGGACCTTATTATTGGGCGTATCCACGGAGTTAGTGAATGTACCCCACAGCAGATTGCTGCTTGGGAAGATGATAATATGCAAGCTACCAATGCAGTGGTTACAAGAGCACAAGCTCTACAAACACCACAAACTTCGTTGAATAATGATAATGAAGTTCATAGCCAAGATAGTACCTTGGTTATTTCTCGTGACTCGTTCATAAAATTACAAGAAGAAGATCCTACGCTAAAGAAATTCTTCATTCTTGCGAAGAAAGGTGATCCAAATAAGGATACACAAAGAAAATCTTGGATAGAAATGAAAAACGGCGTACTTGTACGTATGGTACAAGACTCGGCTACGTCAGCACATTCGCAAATTCTTGTTCCCAAGAGTATGAGAGTGCAAATATTGCAACATGCTCATGACTCCCAATGTGCTGGACACATGGGATTTTCCCGTACAAAGTCGAGAGTCCTTGCGGCTTTCTTTTGGCCCTTTGTTAACAAGGACATTCGTATATACTGCCGATCATGTCAGGTATGTCAGGAGGTCAAATCTAGAGGACCACGACATGCTGCGCCTATCCAGGCTGCTGACATCCCTATTCGGCCATTTCAGAAAATGGCCATAGATATTATTGGCCCTTTTAAGATAAAGTCGGACAGAGGACATCAGTTTATCCTTACATGTGTCGATATGTGCACACGTTGGCCAGAGGCTATCCCTCTAAAGAGCATATCTACTACAGATATCGCAGATGCTCTTTGGTTGATATTTTCTCGCTTGGGGTTCCCCAGAGAAATACTGTCAGACCATGCCACTCAACTCATATCTGATACTATGTCTCAAGTAATGTCTACCTTACACATTAAGAGATCTCTCAGTAGCATCTATCATCCTATGTCTAATGGGTTAGTTGAGCGTCTGAATAGAACGCTCAAGACTTTGCTTGGTAAGATAACTGAAGATCATCCTCAAGATTGGGACAGGGTTTTACCCGCGGCTCTCTTTGCCTATAGAGAGGTCCCAAATGAGCACACAGGATTTTCTCCCTTTGAACTTGTCTTCGGCGCGCGTCCGCGCGGCTATATGTCTTTATTACACGATCTCATCACTGCCGATGATATTAGTGATGACACTCAATCTTCATATGAGTATGTCATTGCTCTTAGGCAAAAGATCATTGAGGCATGCAAACTAGCGACTGCTTCGTCAGAAATTGCTAAAGAAAAAGCAAGGCAGTTTGCTAACAAGAACAGATGTCTACGACAACTTTGTCCAGGTAACAAAGCATTCGTCCTACTCCCCAGTAGGGAAAATAGACTTCTGATTGCATGGAAAGGTCCATATGCATTAGTCTCACGAATTTCTGATGTTCACTATGTGGTCGATATAGATGGAAAGCATAAAACTTTCCATATCAACATGCTGACGGAATTTCATGAGCGTCCAGACTATTTGCTGCCTATTTTCCAGGCAACGGACGATTCTTCTGTACCTCATGGTCATTACTCATCCCTGTCTGTCATACAGGATGAGGAATCTGTTTTTTCTGATTTTAATCTTCCTCTTCCAGTGGTTCCACTACATTCTATGGAATCTTGGAAAGATGTCTCCATTTCTCTTAATCTTTCTGTTGATGAACATCGTCAAGTCTCGTCGATGTTACAGACATTTAAGGATGTTCTAACCGACATCCCTGGTCACACGCAGGTCATAGAACATGACATAATTCTTACCGACAATAATCCTATTAGGGTTAGGCCTTATCCTATCCCTATACACTTTCAGTCACAAGTGGAAAAGGAATTGGATGAAATGATTCAATTAAACATAATTGAACCATCGACTTCTCCATATTCTTCTTCCATGGTTATTGTTCGGAAGAAAGATAAGAACATACGAATTTGCGTTGATTATCGCAAATTAAATCAAGTCACAAAGTTCGATGCTGAACCTATGCCTTTACTAGAAGATCTACTTATTAGACTTTCTAATTCTAGATTCTTCACTAAACTTGACTTGTCAAAAGGTTATTGGCAAGTGCCTTTAGCAGATCATGCCAAACCTCTGACTGCTTTCTCTACACCTACGGGTTTATTTCAATGGAATGTAATGCCCTTTGGTCTTATGAACGCCCCTGCTACTTTCGTTCGCATGATGCGTCGAATTCTTTCTCATCGTTCAGACGTCATCGCATACTTAGATGATATCTGTCTCTTCAGTGATTCCTGGGAAGATCACTATCTGGGTTTATATGACCTACTGTCTACTCTACGTGAGTATAACCTGACAGCAAAACCCTCTAAAGCCTATGTTGGTTTTGGTGAAATTTCTTTCTTGGGTCATCGTGTTGGTCATGGTCTCTTGAAGACAGAAGACCACAATACTTCGAAAATATTGAACATCTCTGTACCTAAGACGAAGAAACAAGTCCGGAGTCTCTTGGGTCTAATTCAATTCTATGGGAGATTCATCCCGAATCTATCTTCGATCATGGCACCTCTCTCAACTTTGTTGAAGAAAGGGTCGCCTAATCTGGTTCGTTGGTCTCAGGAATGTCAATCTTCCTTAGACCAGATCAAGAAAATATTTTCTTCTCCTCCCATCCTAAGATTACCTACTCTTGATAGAACTTTTGTTCTTCGAAGTGATGCTTCATCCACTGGGATCGGAGCAGCACTTATGCAGGAATATGCTGAAACTCTGCATCCTGTCATGTTACATTTCTAGAAAACTAAATGCGGCAGAGAGGAACTACTCGGTTTTAGACCGTGAATTGTTGGCTATGGTTTGGTCTATTCTCAAACTACAAAGATTCCTCCTGGGCGCACATTTCATTCTAGAAACTGATCAGAAAGCTCTTACAGCTATTCAGACTAAGAACTTGAAGAGTTCGAGATCCACTCGATATGCTATTGCTCTTCAACCTTTTCACTTCACGGTACGAGCTATCCGTGGGTTGGATAATGTGATGGCTGACATTCTGTCTAGATGCCCACATGATTCCAACTAATACTTCTGTCCTATTTCTAGATATACGACAGAGCCATAACACACCTATATTACTACAATACATTAGCACATCTGTCCTCACTTTAGGTGAACACATGCTATTGTGCTTTGTTATCATCTTCTTCTGTTCCCATCTTTAATATAAGAAGAAGACTGAGTAGTTAATATAAGGGCCGAAAGTTTACTCGGTCACAATTGTTAATAATAATGTATTGTATAGTATGAAACTTAATGGCTATTAAATAGAATTATATTGGTTGTTTTTTCTCAGCATGTTATTGTTGATCAGAGAAGCTACCTTTCTGTTGTCAAACATGGAGAGTTCCACATTGTACACTTTCCTTGGAACGACAGGAGATGTGTCCTGGATCGTCATTTATGTTTAATTTCATGATGTAACGGTATTAATTAAACATTTAGATAATGTACTATTTAACATTTTATATCAGATGTGTACATCCATTCTAAGCGGTATTAGAGTATGACACTGCTATTTGATTATAATGATATGAACTTGCAAATTTATATTGTATTTTCATGCAAGCGTAATGTGTGTTGATGGCACCTCCCCGATATATATATTTTTTGAACAAGATTTTTTATCTGTTGAGAAATATTCTCACCAGACACTTTATGTGTCAATGTAGCCTCATATTAGGCAGTGCAATTAGTTATCCCCGCATAATTCGTGCGTTGTTAAACCGCTTTTGGTTTTACTCTTGGATATTCAAAAAAAAAAAAAATGTTGCACATTTTTTTTTATCGGGAGGTGGCGGTAATGTTGCGCAAAACTTGTCGCAACTTATTCTGACTATGCATTTTGACTATATTCAATTTTTTAATGCATGGGAAGTAACTCATGGAATTGTAGTCACTTCTATTTCTACAGTCGTCTAATCTTGATAGCTGTCGTCAAGAAGTTGTCTTATCTTGATAGTATAGTTGCCGATAGTTGTGTGAACGATTTTGAGTCATGTCCATATATGGAGCGCTCAGATCGCCAGTTTCTTTGAAAACAGTTGGCAATCGCAATGTTTCAAGATTCATTTCCTTTTAAGGTTTGAGTCTTCAGTCGAACATCGTAGAACATTCTTCGTTTCGTAAGTTTAGCTGAGTTGTATTCGATTCGCGTTTTCTGCGCATGTCTCTGTTTGTGGCATTGTTTAAAATGATTTCCGCCCAGGTCAGTCTGAGCAGAGATGCTGGTAAGGCGAGACATAGCGATGTGCTAGTCTTCGCTTAGTTTATTCAGGAAGGAGTCCTCATCATTGTTGTTCCTTTTTTGAGATGATATATCTCTATGTTATTTCAAATGCCTGGAGGCATATGTGATTTATGTGATTTAATTCCCGATGACAGGTAACTGAATCCTTTTTCGCTGAGTAACTTTATCGCCATCTTGTGATGTTGACTTTTGCTTAGCCTGCCTTATTATAAAGTCTGTGATATGACAAGTTTGCTCAGCTCACGATCCACTGATATTGTCACGCATCGATTGATGCCTGTCCTACGGACTATTTACTTCCTGACCTTTATTGATGGATCTAGGTTTGATACCTTTGCTGTATAAGGAACATAGAGGACGATAATATGACGCTCAAAGACATGCCTGTCTTGTTGAGGTCGAATAGAGGAGACTAGATTTAATCTCCTAGTTGATATCTACTAGCTCTTATGGAAAGGGGAAGTTTACTACCTGATTACATGTACAGCTGATTCCGATATCCTAAAAGGCATATAATGTACATTATTATGATGCTGTCTGCTGTGCCTGTTGAATTGACTACGTCGATGATACAATGACTGTTGTACTATACCTGTGATGTTTTCTGCATAACGATGTCCGTGCATCTTGTCATTGTGGCGTACACAATATATATATTACTATAAAACATCACTGCTGTTAAAAGCTTTATTGACTTTCTACGTTGTATGATCTGATGTGACGTCCATGTATGATACTGTAGCTATCTGACTCTACCCTTACGTCACACACTTGAACCAGACTAAAGACACCATGTTACTATGCCTCATCATCCCTGGTGTCTGAGGGTGGTACACTACTCTGCAAAGGCCAGTATTATCATACCTTTGGAAAGCAGATGAAATACAACACCCTCAACGTTGTGTGGCAAATGTGACATCATCCACGGGACATTTATACACAACACATATTTTGCTACTCAACATAGGTCCAGCTTTTTTAATGAGCAGATGTGACCAGTTGCATTCCTCACTGCTTATGCCTTCCTCAACTCAGTATCAGAGTCAGGTACCAATTTACAGCTGGGTAGACCGGAGCTTGACGCTACTAAGATTTGATCTCAGACCTCGGAATCTTTGTCGCTGATATGCCAGTACTCTAACCACTTAGTTAAGAACACTTTTTTTCTATGCATCTCTTGGCATTTCTATCACACTCACTGTGTTGTGGATCTTTAACATTTCCCTCTATTCTTCATTTTCAATAAAGTGTTATGTCTTTTTTCATGTTTGAAATATTTTATTTGTTTCATTTCTTCATTATATTTGTTGCATACTTTGTTTGTCAATTGCATCTTTGTTTGCTTTGGTTTCCATGAAATGAACCCTCTCCTTCTGAATTTCCACCGAAATTCTGAATTTCCACCGAAATTCTGAATTTCCTCCATAATTCTGAATTTCCACCATAAGCCTGAATTTCCACCATGTGTATCACATATAGTAAAGTGATTCAAACTAATCTGTAACATTTTAGATTCACCCCAAGTAAAGTAGTAAATAATGATATATGTTATCTTCAGACACTGTGTGTAAAAGGCTCTGAAACTACAAATCTCTCCTCTTGAACTACAGATGTATCATGCGGCATACAGGAACTACTTCTGCTACAGGGCGGATATAAAGGAATACAATAAGAGAATAAGTGAGCAATATTTAGAAAACATTAAAATGGAACAGAAATATATGTAGGGTAAAATTACTGAGACAGAAACATGGTTGACAACCTCAGAAAGAGAAAAAGTCATCTACCCCGAAATAAGGAAAAAAAAATAAAGGCAGGTGGGCTAGATGAATACATACTTTAAGAATGTTTGACAGTCACACTAGATACAAGAAAACAACAAAAAATGCTGAGAGTTAATAGTTTAACCAAATTTAGGCTTGAAGACAATAATGCAGTTCTGAAGAATGTTCTTCAAAAGGACTAATTTAGTATGTCCCAACCTTCAGTGGTTTGTGTTGTGTATAACCATAATATCCTTACCATCACAAACATTATTTACCCTTCTATGCATGGAGGCATATATGGAGTCATCTTTATATGACCACCAGCTATGCACAATGGTACAATATACATATGTGGAAGTGAATCTGTCTGTGAGGCTAATAATTACACCCTCATGGACTCTTGAAATCATCAATATACTCCCAGGAAATCTCCTCTGTGGTGAAACATGTTGAGAACCCAGCATTGCACACTAAGCATGGATGAGTCACTTGAGCTCCAGGCGTGATTCTTTGGCTGTGATCTGGTTGACTGCATGCAGGAGGATCTCGCCATGGACCCAGTGATAGGCAGGGGGAGCTGGGAAGTGGTTCTGTGCAGGACGTGACAATTCCTTGGGATAGCCCAGAACCACAACACAGTATTTTAGCTCTGCATAGTTGGAGAACCCCATTGGATGGCGAGGAATGCACAAGTATGCCAAGCACTTCTTACTCCTAGCTTGGGACCAGATGTAACTGTGATGAGTTACTGTATTTTTTATATTCAACTCGCCCCATTTTTCTTTTCCATGTAATTAGTTGGGTTCGTTTATTTTATTAGGCGGTCAAGTTCACTAGCTATTATTTCTGGGTTATTTTTTTGGACGTTAGGATAAATCCGACCACCTGTACCTACCCTGTTTATTTGTAGGGATAGGGGGAAGCACGACCCAGATTAACGCGGAACCAATAAAATTATTCCGGAAGATAGAAGATCAGAGGGTTACTGAATATTACGTATTATTGCGGCGCGTGAGCAGGAATATTTTGCGATTTTTGCTCGGTCAACGTTGAGTCATAGGTTAGCTTAAGATATAATTGGGTGTTTAGATTTAATTTACGTGCAGACATGAGAGGTGGTTAAAGGTTGGTTTAAAGCGGTTCTTGATAGATAATATCAGACGCGATGACTCACCGCGTCTGTAATTGCATCAGAAAAGTTCATACTATATATATTGAGCGTCATAAGTCTTTAGCGCTCACTAGTCCCAAGAAATTTTGCCGTGAAGAAGAGCCATTCTACAGTCTGCTCAGTCCGAGATATTCTGTAACGTTGGGGTATGTTCATAACTTAATAAGCGGTGTAGAAATATTTCTTTTTTTAATAAGAGCTTAGCACGTTAGAGTAAGCTTTCCTCTGGGATTTAATTTAATTTTTATTAGTCAGGAGTGCCATCAATTGCTGACTTATACAAAACTATAGAGTGTAGTGTAAGTTGTGTCTATAATTTTTCTATGAATAAGCTAGAAGTATTTATGAGTGTGTAGCGGCTTTTGAGATAATTTACCTGTGTAAGGACTAAGCTTGGTGTAATGTAATTATGAGGTCCGTGTAACCACAATTTGATTATTGATAATTTGTAGTGTATATACGCGGGTGTGGTTGTGTATTAATTTGTTGTGTTATTTGGTCTTATAGTCAGGAGACAGGGGTGAAGTGGATTTAATATTACAGAGATGGTGTAGAATAAGTGTGTTAAATAATGGTGTTAAATTGATACCTTCCGGGTCAGTCCTTAAGAAGTTAGGGCTGCGAAATTATTCAGTACCGGGGATTTCAGCTTCAGCAAAGGGAATGTTGTGACGTCTAAGGGCGAGACAAGCACACAAAAGATTCAGGTCAGACCGCGTTGGGGTTTAGGTAACAGACAGCGAGTTAATGGGGGTGGGAGAGAGATAGGAGGGAACGGCAATTTCGTCTGAGCCTTGGGCAGAAATATTTGTTTATTTCTTGTGCGTAGCTTGTGTGTAAAGGAGATTTATTAATTTAGGGGATACAAGGGTGTAGATGAAATTTAGGTGGTTATGTGTTATGTATTAGAAATATTTGAATTGTTGTATAGATGGTGTTATTTTTTTGTCTCTACAGCAGTCACGGCGTGGTGGTGGAGGTTATAGATAGCCCTAAGCCTACCACGGACTTTGCCTTCTCAGGAGAAGGAAGCACGAGACATCGCCGTAATTGAAGAAAACTGGGTACATGCTTGTACCGGTCGCCCAGTCACGTCAGCAACACTGAACAGAAGGAGAAGTTCTCTTGCAGTGAGGATACATAATTCAGCGGGAACTAGTCTCTAGATTAGGAGCACTTAGCTCGTTAAGGCCCACACCAAACAGGCTTTGTTGCCTGGTGTTTGTTTACATACTTCCATAATAAAGCAGTAGGCCTAAACCCGAAGCGGGCTAACTTGGCAGTTTGAAGAATTGTCATCAGTAGCGAAACATCTACATCCTTAGGCAATTACATCGCTATCTTATTACCAAGGCCCTCTTCATCAGTATTCAGGAAAGGAGAAAGGGAAAACATACCTTTCCAAATGCTAACGAGAGGAGGTGCGTTACGGAGAAGCAACTCATCAGAGCCTACGACGAAGATGGTAGCTTTAGAGAGGCACTGAACCGAGACAGAGGAGAAAGGAAGGAGTTTATAGAGGACCAGTAGGGTCAGATAGAAATACTTAGAGGACAGCCTCTGAGTTAGCGCTGAAAAGTCAATTAGTGTAGCATTTCGGGTGGCATATTTGTTATTTATGTAGGACAGCCTAGAGCGCTTTTAAGACAGTGTAGACATTTATTTTATACATCTTCATCGGGACAGTGTGTTAGTTAGTAACAATAGTGTAGACAGGAGCAGTGGCTCTTACTTATAGACCCCCATCAAGTATATTTCTTTATCCTTAGTTATTTCATGCAGGTGTGAAAGAGGGTGTGGAATTTTTTTATATTGTGTCTTTCATTTGAATTGTTCTTTTTCAGGTTGTGCGATCTCGCACTTTATTTTGTTTACTGTGGGATTGATTTGTTGTTTTAATAAACTATAAAATGTATACTGGATCAGTTTATCTTTAACTATACTGTACTTATATGCTTTGTCTGTATAGTTGTGTCTGTGGAATTTAGTGAAACCTTATCTCCTTTCTGGTAGTCAGAGGTGGTGAGATAGTAGCTATTACATAAGTCACAAGTGGCGAGGGAGAGTCAATCTCGGTTCTCACCCTCGAAGCTATAAGTCTCATCCTTCCACATTCACTGTTATTCTCATCTAAATCTATCTTCTCAGACTTTCTCATAACTAGTGTCTTGTCTCTGTACTCAGACAGACTCTAATTAAAACCACTTTGTGACAAGGGGGCGGCATCGTCTTTAAGATCTTGTCTAGATTCATAGATTGTTTCTATAGGAAGTTCGCTGAAAATAGATTTTTCTTTACATAACCCCTAGACTCTGAGCTGTTAAACTGATCCAGTCAAAAGTTTTTTCCACAGGGTGGATTCATTATAGATTATCGTAATTGTAATAAATCTTTAGATGACATAGAGGTAATTGATGGCTAACAGTGTTTTTTTCTTTAACAGGAAGGTAATTCCAGGTTTTAGGGTAGCTTCATAACCATTTTTTCAGGTTCCTGGTGGGTAACGGAGTTAGAGGTGGCAGTTATTATTCAGATTTGGTGCTAGTCTGAGTTTGGGTTGTGTTAGAGACCGCGGATATAGAGGGAGTATTTCCTAGTAGGTAACGGGAAGTTTTTTTTCTTTTCCTTTCTGTCCTTCTCTGTAATTGTGAGCTTACTGCAGATTTTACAGGAAGTTGGCTGAAGCGGCCAAGTTACGAACTGCCTGGCGAGAGGCCGCTCAAGATATGGGAATGGATGAGGCCGAGACTAAGGCATGCATGATAAGGGAGAAGTATAAATACGATCAGAGGGAGGCCGAGAGAGAGAAAGAGGAAAAGGACCGGCAGGCCGAGATGGAAAAATTGAGAATTTCGGCGGATTCAGAAATGATAAAAATGGCAGCAGAGAGACAACATGAACTTGCCATGCATTCTATGGAACTACAAAGTAGAGCCTCTGAGGGCAGTTTGGTGAATGGAGACTCCCCCAGAGCAGTGGCCGCAGACCCCTCAGGACACGGAGGTCCCCGGATGGCAGCCAAGAATTTTCCGTTTGATTCTTTCCCTGGTGGGAACGAGAAAATCGACGTGTTTCTGGAGAAATTCGAACGGATGGCGACGGCTTATGGATTAGATGGTAGTCTTTGGTGTTTAAAATTATCTCATTCCCTAAAAGGTCCTGCGTATTACATCTACAGCAAGATGAGCACCGAAGACCAGAATAATTTTGAAGCTCTACGTAACGCTTTGTTACAAAAGTTCCAGTGGACCCCACGAAAGTGTCAAACCATGTTCCGGGAGAGCCGGCCAGAATAGGGAGTTTCACCCAATTTGCGGAAGGACTGAGGACGTATCTTGCTCGTTGGAGGGAGTTGGCAGGACTGGCAAAAACATTCGAAGGGATGGAAAAGTTGGTAATGACAGAACAACTGAAGGCAACCATGTCTCCAGACTTGAGGCGGTATCTGACAGAGCATGGCGCCCAGCAACTCGACCAGATTATTGATTTGCTGAAAGGTTCCAGACGGCACAGGCGAAATACTGGCCAGAAACGGAAAAACCCCGATCCGCCACCCAGAGGAAGTAACGCCTCTCCCAGCAAGCCAACGAACGGGCCAAACACAAGAGAGCCCTATTCCCCGACTTTTAACTCCGCAAGGCCACCCAACCAGCATAATAAAAGGGACGAGTCAAGAAGGGACACTGCCCGGAAGTACGCACCTGGTCGGCAGTGGGGCGGCAGAAGTAATTATAGCTCGCAGTGGAGACCAGGGGGAAGCCGAAAAAACCCCCCGAAGAGAGTGGCATGTTTACAAACTCCTACATATGACTTGGAGAAGGAGAGGGACTCTCAGACTGGAGGTGACCGACCTTCCACAAGGAGAATGGTAACGGTAAATGGGGTTGAAACGGGGTGTATGTTTGATACAGGATTGAGTTTTGAATGTCTTATGGGCCATCATCTAGTGAAGCCAGAACAGATGACTGGAGAATTTGTGGAGATTTGTGGGGTATTGAGAGGAGATGCTCCAATGAGACTCCCTGTAGCGCAGATAGAGATATTGTCAAAGTATATCAGGGGCACGATCAAAGCGGCAGTAATGGAGGGGCCCTTTATGAGGTCATTTTAGGGTGTCGGTATGTGTACCTAGGGGACCCTAAGGAACCAGAAATCGTAGCCGCAGTGGTTACTAGAGATCAAGCCAAAAAGGAGCGGGAAAGTCAGGCCCCCACTAACCCGTTTCCAGAGGCCCAACAACAGGATCCGACATTGGAGGCCTGTTTTAAGAAATTGCCCACGTCTAAGGACCCCAAACAAAAAGGGAATTTCTTTACAAAAGAAGGGCTGATTTATCGAAGGGAAGGAGAAGAAGAGCAGAGCCATAACCAACTGGTAGTGCCAACCCAGTATAGGCCACAAATTTTAGAAATGGGGCATGCGCTTCCATTTAGTGAACATATGGGACAAGGGGCCACCATACATAGAATATCGGCCCATTATTATTAGTCAGGAATGACGCCGGACATCATACGATTTGTGACATCTTGCGCCCAGTGTCAGAGAATGGCACCCAAACACTGGACTCCCCCAGTTCCGTTGGGGGAGATGCCCATCGTGGATACCCTATTCAACGAGTGGCGGTTGACATAGTAGGCCCCTTAGAAAAAACTAAGCGGCGGAACAGGTTCATTCTGACGTTAGTCGATGTGTGCACCATGTGGGCAGAGGCAATCCTATTGACTGCCACGGACTCGAAGTATGCCGCAGAAGCCTTAGTGCAAATCTTCACGCGACTGGGATTTCCTCAGGAATTGTTGACCGATAATAGATCCCAGTTCCGAAGCTTGTTGATTGTAGTGAAATTCTAAATACAATATCTAAATTAATATATAACTATATAGGTCATAACGGCAAAATAAGAAAGTATAAAAGAATTTTCTGCTAGAACTGTTGATATCTCCTACGCCTTCAGATTATTTGCTAACGAATAGCCGAACAAAACGGTACCCAAATTTTTCAAATTCGTCCTTGACATAATCACTTTTCCTAGTTCTAAGAAAATTGTGCCTAAAAATGCATTGTGGAACGAGGAGGGGAAAGGATAGATGAAATGCTAATTCGTTTCGCATTGATTTTAAACTAAAAGCCAATACTAGCACAGGGGCAAGCCTTGCCTTAGGGGTTTCCCCAAAAATACGAGGAAAAAGTTAGAACATGCAGACAACTCGTGTCACAAAAACAACATTAGCTCTTATTTCAAAGGACGTAATTATCACGTAAATAGAGAAGACAGCACATGGAAAAGAATTAAACGTGTAGTAGACTAAAAATAAAAAAACACCAACTTAGAAAAAAAACTGTGTACTTCTGAACCAAGCCAACTAGTCCCATATAAATTGTATATTCGTGTACCTTAGGACTTGTTGACAAAGAATATGGTAATAGTTATGCAAATAGTCCATTAATTAACTAATTATAGCCATAATACTATAGTGGATCCGACCAGACTGTCAAGTAAAGATCATGCCTGCTTGTAATTTTTTATGGCATGTTTTGAAAAAACGACTTTGGGTAAATGAGGTTAAAAGGTACGGGATATTTGATTGGGTGGATTTTAAAGGAAGGCGAAGTATGATTGGTTGACCTAAAACTAAAAATATATTTGCCTTGGAAACATATTGAGAGTTGTTATTTGAAACGATAGATTCAAAAATAAATGTAAACATGGTCCCATTGGACAAAGCAGTAGATACGGGTACGAAACGGGGACTGTTCACTGCCATTTCAAATAAATTTTGTGCAAAGCAAGATCGATGAGAGCAGGCGGAGAAATTTTCTAACATAGGAAAAGCCTGGACATAGGGCAGATCGAAAATGTGCCATATTGCCTAGTCATCGTTTAATTGTGTTATTTCCTTGCACCTGTGGTAAGATTGATTTTCTTAACATTTTATTTAAAATAAAATTTGAATGTGAAATACTAACATACGACTGTAAGTAAGTGAGTCTATGGCAGACTCAAAACAGAGTCTAGAGATTGATCCAGCATATGAAAGACTATCAGAGAGGTGTAAACCAACTAAATTATATAGGATTATCATCAGGAGCATAATACCTATCCTATTGTATGGACAACAGATTATTGCTGGAATTGCAGAGGCGTTGTAACTATTAGGGGAGAGGAATACTGGTATACCTGGTCACATCAAAAGAAACTGGTGAAAGGGATTGTCGTAAAGAGCTGATCTTACATGTTTGTTTGTAATGTGCCTGTACTGGTTGTTGAGTATTATTGTAGGCTGTTGATTACGAAGGAGGCATATCCTTCTGATTTCAGAGGGTTTTGGTGGCTGTCAATAACTGGTGCCAGACTACAGTGGGCCGATATATTCATGCCACAGTCTTGCCTTTTTCGGAGACAACTGTGAACCACCATCATTCTTGAAGAAGTGGGAGCTGAAGGTTGTCGTTCAGCAAAGTGCAGGAAGATTCCTACATCATATTATAAAGATAGGTGCATGTTTCGGCACCTGATCGCTCAACTAACATTATATTAAAATAAGAGACTGAGAATAGTGATATAAACATTCCATCAGTGTCCATAAAAACTTACAAACAACGTGCAGAGATGATGATAATAAACAATCAGCCAGTGTATACTAGAAGTCACCTCAGTTAGACAATACAACTACACTCTTATATAATAATATGTGTATTATGGTCAGAAGATCCATTATGTAAATTGATTGATGTAATTAATTTCTATGATTTCACTTTGATTGTCAGTCCTGATTCCAAATAAATTAGATTCAGGACAATAAATTGAAAAACCTTAACTTTCAACCACTGACTTACTAAAGATAGTCTTTTAAAGTGTAGTTCGTATGTGATTGTCGTGGTACTGTTGTGTTGTATTAGATAATAAAATAATTTGTGAAATTGTTTATATGTTTAGTGGGTTAATGCAACCTTACACTAACATTTCATAACCCTAGACACCAAACGTAGTCATCTTACGTTCTATCTAGAATAAGTCTGAATGAGATCATAGTGGTGGTAGTAGAAAGGTACCATGGAAATTTACTCTAATATTTATTATATTCAGGGACCTTCACAGCTGACCTCATTCAGTACACTAAGATTTCTTAACAACAAACTGTATTAACATCAAATACACCACATATATTGGGATCTCGCTCGTGGGGATTGAACTTTTCATAACACCAGCTATATTGGGTAGTTTGCTTCTGGGATTTTAAATTCTTAAAATATTATCAATTACATTAGGAATCTCAGATAGTATAAAACTAAAAGCATTCCTTTTTGGAGAAATTAAATAGTGGTTGAGCTATCAGTGCCTGTGGTTGTTCTTAGTTATAATTAGAAATTGTTAGTTATAATTAGAAATTTGTCTAGTTAGAAATTTTAAAAGGTTTGTGTAACTGTCTTTTTCTCTTGTTGAGGTGATCACTGGCCCAAGACAGTATACATGTTGTTAGGTGTGTAGTGCGAGCGTCCGATGAACTGAGTGTGGGTGCGAATGAAGGCGCGAATGTGTTTAGGCTCGTAAAAATGTAGACCCTGCAACCCATACACTCACATGCAGTAGTCAAGGATGCTTGGACACTGCAGGCACGTTTCAAAACATTTATTGACGAGAACACACATGGTATCAACAGGAACAGTCAGTGTAACAAGGTCATGCTGACCGGAAATCGATAGGTATACATTAGGCATTCAACAAGCTGGTAAACATTTGAATATTCGTGCATGGTCAATACAATGTTCTTCAATAATGACAGTTCGTGGCGTCGCCCTGGTATCACTGACAAAACGCGTCAGATACCTTAATCACTTTGACACATAGGTGCAACTTGGCATTCCCCGCCAATTGCACATTATCAGGCTGTAGTATAATAGACGAAAACACAGGCCTCGTTCTGACGTCAGCTGTGTACTTCTGATAAGCAGGTTACCATCAACCCTGCAGTAATGCGTATGTGGACATAAATATGCCGCCAATCTGCGGCTCCCACAATATATCTTCGTCACTGGATTTCTGGATGGTATGAAGACTAATAGTCTTGGATGGCTACCTTGAGCACAACATATATGTTCTGAAATGGAGGATCGGTGAGCTGCAGTTCATAGACTAGGCAATCTTCTAACATGTTCTGCCACCGAAAGCATAGTAATGGAAAAAGTCGGTATTACCTGTAACCATATCCACAGAACACAAAAAGGAACTCTGCTGTCATTCCAACGCACAGAGATTCACTGGGGAAAACTGCCATCGCAGCCACTTCGAAGATTTTCCCGAAAAAACACAATGGACCCTTGGTCCCTTCAGAAAACCCAGGACACTTCCCGGCTTGCCGGAAGTCTAACTCAACTCCCGCTTAAAAAACCCTGCCTATGGGCATACGCCAGAACTGTCCACCTTTTGACCCTAAAGGTCAAACACAATGAATGAATAAACAAGGGAAGACAACCCCTAATCAACCTGACATCGCAGGTAAAGACACAATTATTCTTATGATAAAAACATAAGCAAATAACTTGACAGATGACTCCGTCAAAAATGACAGCAACATATCACCACAACCCCCCTGTAAAAAAAAATGAAATTTTTTTTTTTTTAATATATCCATGAGCAAGATTGCACAAGTATCACTTATGTGCTCATGAAAAAATTAACCTAATATCAGGTACAATAGACGCATAAACAAAGCGTCTGAAGAGGATACAAATCATCTCCCAACATAGGAGAAAATATTTCCTTTAAGCCAAACAATCTAAGGGGGTACCATTAAAGAAACCTAAGTTGCTGGCAATACCAATCATATATCAAACATTACTAAATACTATAATTATAGCAATATACAAATGTCATGAATTACAATGGTATATTAGCAACATATCACTGATGGATGGACAAAATGAAATTTGTTAAATTATCTAAACATCATTCAAATACATTTGTATTACAACATATTAGGATATTAAGGACAGACCTAAGTCCGAAAGTGTATCAGGAAAAACTAGGACACAAGATTTAACTGGAATCATGTGGGCATCTGGACAATATGTCCGCAATCACATTATCCGAACCACGGATAGCTCGCACCGTGAAATGGAAAGGCTGAAGAGCAATAGCATAACGAGTAGATCTCGAGCTCTTCAAATCCTTACTTTGCATAGCCGTAAGAGCTTTTTGGTCGGTTTCCATAAAGAAATGCGCGCCCAGAAGGAACATTTGTAGCTTAAGAATGGACCAAACCATAGCCAACAATTCACGGTCTAAAACCGAGTAATTCCTTTCTGCCGCATTTAGCTTCCTAGAAATATACATTACAGGATGCAGAGTTCCTGAATATTCCTGCATTAGTGCCGCTCCAATCCCAGTGGAAGAGGCATCACTACGAAGAACAAAAGTCTTATCAATCGTTGGTAGTCTTAAGATAGGATGAGATGAGAACAAATTCTTAACCTGATCCAATGAAGATTGGCATTCCTGAGACCAACGCACCATATTAGGAGAACCTTTTTTCAATAACGATGAAAGTGGTGCCATAATGGAGGACAGATTCTCAATGAATCTTCCATAGAATTGTATCAATCCCAAGAGACTACGCACTTGCTTTTTTGTCTTCGGAACCGAGATATTTAATATCTTCGAAATGTTTTGGACCATGACCAACTCGATGACCTAGGAAGGAAATTTCACTAAACCCAACAAAAGCTTTAGAGGGTTTTGCAGTCAAACTATGCTCACGTAGAGTAGATAGCAATTCCTTTAGACCCAAATAGTGTTCTTCCCAAGTATCGCTGAAAAGACAGATGTCGTCTAAATATGCGATGACATCTGCACGATCTGATAGAATTCGTCGCATCATGCGCACGAAAGTCGCTGGGGCGTTCATAAGCCCGAAAGGCATAAAATTCCATTGAAACAGACCCCTAGGTGTCGAAAAAGCAGTGAGAGGTTTGGCGTGTTCCGTCAGTGGGACTTGCCAATACCCTTTCGACAAGTCTAGTTTAGTAAAGAATTTAGCTTTAGAAAGTCTAATAAGTAGATCATCTAATAATGGCATAGGTTCAGCATCGAACATCGTAACTTGATTTAATTTGCGATAGTCAACGCAAAGACGTATGTTATTGTCTTTCTTTCGAACAATAACTATCGACGAAGAATAAGCTGAAGTGGATGGTTCAATTATTTGCAGTTGAATCATTTCATCCAATTCTTTCTCGACTTGTGCTTGAAAATGAATAGGTATTGGGTATGGTCTTACTCTGATCGGATTACGATCAGTAAGTATGATGTCATGTTCTATGACATCTGTGTGTCCAGGAATGTCGGTAAGGACATCCTGATATGATTGTAGCGTAGAGGATACTTGACGTTGCTCCTCAAAAGACAATTTCGAAGAGATTGTAACGTCCCTCCACGATTCCGTTGAATTCAGTGGAATCGCAGGAAGAGGTAAGTTAACGTCAGAAAAAATAGTTTCCTCATCCTGTATAACGGACAGGGATGAGATGTGACCATGTTGGACTGGAGAGTCGTCCATCGCCTGGAAAATAGGCTGCAAATAGTCTGGACGTTTAATAAACTCTGTTAGCATATTTATATGGAAGGTTTTATGCCTTCCATCCACATCGACAATATAGTCGACATCGGAAATTTTGGAGACTATAGTGTATGGACCTTTCCATGAAATGAGAAGTCTATTCTCTCTTGAGGGAAGTAAGACATATGCTTTGTCCCCAGGACAAAGTTGACGTAGGCGTCTTTTCTTATTAGCAAATCGCCTAGCTTTTTCTTTCGCAAATTTGGAAGATGAAGTTGCTAACCTGCAAGATTCGATAATCTTTTCTCTAAGAGCAATGACATATTCATATGACGATTGTGTATCATCGTCAATATTATCAGAAGTTATCAAATCGTGTAACAAGGACATCGGACCGCGCGGTTGCGCACCAAAGACAAGTTCGAAAGGAGAAAACCCTGTATGCTCGTTGGGAACTTCTCTATAGGCAAAGAGGACTGCAGGTAAAACCCTGTCCCAATCTTCAGGATGATCCTCCGTTATCTTGCCAAGTAAGTTCTTTAGTGTCCTGTTAAGACGTTCTACCAATCCATTGGACATTGGATGATAAATACTACTGAGAGACCTTTTAATGTCTAGCGTAGCCATTACCTGCGACATAACGTCCGAAATTAACTGAGTGCCGTGGTCCGACAGTATTTCTCCGGGGAATCCCAGACGAGAAAATATGAGCCAAAGAGCATCAGCGATATCGACAGTTGATATGCTCTTCAGAGGAATAGCCTCTGGCCAACGCGTGCACATGTCCACGCAAGTGAGGATAAATTGGTGTCCTCTGGCTGACTTAATCTTGAACGGACCAATGATGTCTATAGCCATTTTCTGAAACGGCCGAATCGGAATATCTGCAGCCTGAATAGGAGCAGCATGTCTCGGACCTCTAGACTTGACCTCTTGACAAATTTTGCAAGATCGGCAATAAATTCGGATGTCTTTATTCACGAATGGCCAAAAGAAGGACGCAAGGACTCTAGTTTTAGTTCTGGAAAACCCCATGTGTCCAGCACACTGTGAATCGTGTGCATGCTGAAGAATTAAGGCTCTCATACGTTTAGGCACAAGAATTTGCGAGTGCATAGACTTGTCCGAGTGTTGTACCATCCGTACCAATATACCATTCTTCATAGTAATATACGATTTGTGATTAGTATTTTGATTGGGATCCCCTTTCTTTGCAAGAAGGAAGAATTTCTTCAAAGAAGGATCCTCTTCTTGACGTTTAACAAACGAGTCATGGGAAATCACCAAGTTCTCGTCTTGGCTATCAACTTCATTACTATTATCCGATGAAGTTGGGGGATTAAGAGCTTGAGCTCTTGTCACCACTGCATTGACCGTGTGAATGTTTTTTTCCTCCCAACTAGAAATTTGTTGCGGGGTGCATTCCTTAACCCCATGAATACGACCGATTATAAGATCCGCAATAGGATTAGGAAGAAGACATGCATGGACATCTCCTGTGAAGAAGGGAGTGTCAATCCTAATAATAGCAGTAGGATAACTTTCCATAGTACCACCAAATGTAACACATTTGATTGTTTTTCCAGTGGCACAGCAAGGATCTATCAGAGACTCCCTAACCCCGACGGTAGTACATCCCGAATCGAAAAGTACTGAGACTAGCCTATCATTTATTAGACCTTTATGTAAGATGAGAGATCCTCTCCCATCATGCGCAACTGTAGCAGGTAGAGCAGGAAGAGGGTGACCACAACTTAGAGTAGATACAGTCGATGAGTCGAACAATGTTAAGCATTGGGGCATTCAGTTGCTCTCCCAAAATCGAAAGCACAACCAGTGATAGCCCTAGAGTTACCACTATCATTTACTGTATTACAGGCTCCATCAAACTCTTGTTGTGCAGAGTTTGCCTGTTGGAAAGGTCTTTTTTGTTAAATCTAGGTCTTCCTCGATTATCATTTCCCCTGTAATTATTTCGACTATCATTTCCCCTGTAATTGTTATCATATTGCCTATTGTAATCATCATTCCGGTTTGAATCCCGGTTTCTAAATTCACCATCGTCATAGACTTGACGTCGAGAATGGTTATCTCGAAAGCTCGAATGGTTATTATTACGATAACCTTTGCGAAAGTGTCTCAAATTATTACCACTAAAATTACGAGAACTACCATCTTGTCTCCAATTCATAGACGAAGAACCATCATGTGTTGGATTACTCCGCTTCTGAGTGTAATTCTGATTACTTCCCCTATTCCAGTTTTGTTGAGCACCCTGAAATTTTTTTTTGAAATTAGGGCCATGTGGTGTTGCCGAAGCAGCTGGCAACCCTTCTTTCACTTTAGAAGTGCTAACTGTAGCATGGGGATGCGCGGTGGCATACTGACAACAGTATTCCTCCATATCTTTTAAGTTTTTAGGCTTACGCTCATGAAGGAATGCAAGAAAAGAATCATTAACAGATGACAAAACCTTATCTCGCAATAATAAGTCCATTAGACCTTCATATGTTTTCTCAGTCTGAGACAACTCACCCCATCGTGTAAAATGTACGACGTATTTTTGTAACAACATCAGAGAAATCTACTCCATTTTCTGGCAACATTGTCCTAAAACGAAGACGATAGTCTTCTTCTTTCAGTTGGTATTTTTTAGCAATGCTGCTCTGACAACATCATAATTTGTCCTGTCATGTTCGTCTATTGTCATAAGAGTAGTCACTGTGTCACCTGTAAAAAATTCCATCAGTTGTTCAACATATTTTTCCTTTTTTATGTTATGCGTATCGCATAAAAATTGGAATCTATCTAGATAATCTGCTACGTCATCCTTTAAAGGATTGAAATGAGGTAGTTTGATCCTACTTACAAACTCCTTTGTCGTACTCGAAGTTGTTTGATGAGCACCTGGACTCGTCAATTTCAATTTCTCTAACTCCAAAGTTGCGAGTCTTTCATGAAGTTCCATTTTCTGTTTTCTTTCCTCATGTTCCATTTTTCTAATTTCAGCCTCAGCAGCAGCTTGAAGTTTTTTCTCCTCCGCAGCAGCTTGAGCTTTCCTCTCCTCTGCAGCAGCTTGAGCTTGAAGTTTTTTTGTCTTCCATTTCCATCTGGAATTTTCTTTCATCAGCTTGAGCTTTTCTCTCCTCAGCAGCAGCTTGAGCTTTTCTCTCCTCAGCAGCAGCTTCTCTTTGATACCTTTTCTCTTCAAGTTCTAATCTTCTATTCTCAGCATCAAGCTTCTTTAGTTCAGCTTCTGCTCTCCTTTGTTCAGCTTCTGCTTTCAATTTAATTTCCTCTTTTTGTTTCTTTTCTTCTGACTTCAATGCAATGGCGAATTGAGCAGATGAATATTCTTCCAATTCTTTACCAGACTTACCAAGGGTTAACCCTTGCTGGATGAAGAAATCCAATGTAGACATTCTGTCTAATGAGATCAGAAACCTGAAAAAATTAACTAAATTACCTTTATATCTAAATCACTGTGGGCACAAGTCTTTTTTCTCAAAAGAACTTGCATATATATTTTACCTTGTCTCAATCTTTGTGGACAACAAGTCTTTTGGCAAAGAACTTGTATAAATATCTCATATAATAATATTTTATTAACAATCTCTATATGAAGAGTATACCTTATCAATAATAATAATACATGACCAAGTGTATGTATGTAGACTGTGTATGACAATAATGTAGTACAATCATAAATACAGAGACAAAAATACAGAACAATGACCGAAAACGTTCGCGGAAGTCAAATAAACAATACAGCAAAAAGTAAAGAAAATGTTACACAAATGTGTAATGATGACCGCGAAAAATAAACAAGACAAATGGCAACACTGTTATAAACGAAAAGGTGTAAAGAAATAAACGGACGGAATGAGAGAAGAACAGATACAAACAAAACTAATCGAAAATCAAAGAACGGAAAAATAACGAAAACAACACTAACTTATGTCGTCACAGCTAAAAAAAAAAATTGCAACAAAAGTCGCTAGCAAATTTCAATTAAGAAAATTGCAATCCCTACAGAACGCTTACAGTAACCCTCGATTAAGTGGCATATTTACTGTAAGACCCACCAACCGAAAACCCGCAGAAAAACACAAGAAAAATACACAAAAACAATAGAAGGAACATAAATAGCAATCAATTCAATGTGTTGCAAAATAAAGCTTAGTCACACATGATATTACAGTAACTAACTTGCTCCTTGCGAACACAGTAACAAAATGTCAAGCGCGCACTGATTGACAGATCCACTGTAGCATGAAGTGGTTTTCACGAACATAAAGTTACTATGACCTTCTCGTATCTTGAGTCTTGCACATCGAATGTTTACAATTTCATGAACTGTTTACAAACAGGAACTTGACCTCGAACAATGTAACTTGAATGCTCGGGCGTAGAAAAGTCTGTTGTTGACTGAAACGTGTAAACGACCAGCGGTACCGTTTACAAAAAGGGACTCGACTTGCAGTTGTGGTCCACGTAGCAAATGCCTAGATGTTAACTTCAGTACTTGTCCTGTTGTTGTTCAAGCAGCATTATAACATAAATGCTAGCACTGTTTATCTGGGTCAACAGTTGATGACCTATTTCTGTCCTGTTGTAGCCAAAACTTGCAAGTGTAGAATTAGCGATGTGTGTTACAGCTGTCCAGTGTGTAGCTTAGACCCATTGATCAGAAATGTAATGTGTACTTGTCCTTCTTGTAAATTTCTGGACAACACTGGAGACATCATACATGTAACAGCAACTGTAAATAGCCTGGTGGGGTGTCTGTTTAAGGCTGGAGTGCTGTATAGGATGATTTATATAGCCCCATCAGCTGGTCAACCAGAAATGTAAATTTCTGGATCCATTAATGTCACCAATAATGTTAATTGCCCGCTCTGTTCTTTTTAAACCCACAGATCTGGTCCACTAGAAATGTATCAGAAGAGCCCACGTAACTGGTCCACCAGAAATGTAACTGTCTTTTTCTCTTGTTGAGGTGATCACTGGCCCAAGACAGTATACATGTTGTTAGGTGTGTAGTGCGAGCGTCCGATGAACTGAGTGTGGGTGCGAATGAAGGCGCGAATGTGTTTAGGCTCGTATAAATGTAGACCCTGCAACCCATACACTCACATGCAGTAGTCAAGGATGCTTGGACACTGCAGGCACGTTTCAAAACATTTATTGACGAGAACACACATGGTATCAACAGGAACAGTCAGTGTAACAAGGTCATGCTGACCGGAAATCGATAGGTATACATTAGGCATTCAACAAGCTGGTAAACATTTGAATATTCGTGCATGGTCAATACAATGTTCTTCAATAATGACAGTTCGTGGCGTCGCCCTGGTATCACTGACAAAACGCGTCAGATACCTTAATCACTTTGACACATAGGTGCAACTTGGCATTCCCCGCCAATTGCACATTATCAGGCTGTAGTATAATAGCCGAAAACACAGGCCTCGTTCTGACGTCAGCTGTGTACTTCTGATAAGCAGGTTACCATCAACCCTGCAGTAATGCGTATGTGGACATAAATATGCCGCCAATCTGCGGCTCCCACAATATATCTTCGTCACTGGATTTCTGGATGGTATGAAGACTAATAGTCTTGGATGGCTACCTTGAGCACAACATATATGTTCTGAAATGGAGGATCGGTGAGCTGCAGTTCACAGACTAGGCAATCTTCTAACATGTTCTGCCACCGAAAGCATAGTAATGGAAAAAGTCGGTATTACCTGTAACCGTATCCACAGAACACAAAAAGGAACTCTGCTGTCATTCCAACGCACAGAGATTCACTGGGGAAAACTGCCATCGCAGCCACTTCGAAGATTTTCCCGAAAAAACACAATGGACCCTTGGTCCCTTCAGAAAACACAGGACACTTCCCGGCTTGCCGGAAGTCTAACTCAACTCCCGCTTAAAAAACCCTGCCTATGGGCATACGCCAGAACTGTCCACCTTTTGACCCTAAAGGTCAAACACAATGAATGAATAAACAAGGGAAGACAACCCCTAATCAACCTGACATCGCAGGTAAAGACACAATTATTCTTATGATAAAAACATAAGCAAATAACTTGACAGATGACTCCGTCAACAATGACAGCAACATATCGCCTAGTACAAAATGGCTGACCTGGCAAAGTTTCGATCTGCTGCTGTGCAGGCTGCAAAAGAATTGGGAATGGAGGGGCAAATTATGATTGCTTATGTCACAACATAATGTGACAAATTTATTGAACGCGAAGAAAAAAGATTAGAAAAAGAGGCTGAAAGAAAGTTAGAGGCTGAAAAAGAAATTAAGAGGCTGCAGATTGAGGCTGACAAAGAGGCTAGGGCATTGGAGGCGGATCGTGAGGCGGAAATAAAGCGGCTCCAGTTTGAAGAAAAGAAGATGGAAGCAGAAGAAAAGAGATTAGCTACAGAAAGAGAAGAAAGGAAACAGGCTGCAGACAGAGAAGCTGAGGAAAGAAGGCAGGCTGCAGAAAGGGAAGCAGAAAAGGAGGAGAAGAGATTACAAAGGGAACATGAGTTACGACTCAGGGAGTTAGAATTTCAAGGCCATGCTCTTGAAAATGGTGCCAGTTCCTTTGCCTCAGATGCTACTGTTAGTCAGGGAGCCTCAACCTCAGCTATGAGTTTTCATTTAGACCATTTTGTTGAGAAAGACGATGACATAGAACGTTACCTAAATAGATATGAACTTTTAGCTACCACGTATGGTTTAGAGAGAGAAAGGTGGAGCCTAAAGTTATCACAAGGGCTTCGTGGTACAGCTTATGACGTTTTTGCCAAGATGAGCAGGGATGATCAGGACAATTATGACATGCTAAAGCAGGCTCTTTTGTTAAGATATGAAAAGAATGGGGAATTTTATAGAAAAAAATTTAGGAATGCCAAACTACTGTCGGGTGAGACTTATCACCAGTTCTCTGCACGGTTAGAGACCTACTTAGAGAAATGGACTGCTCTGGGGAAAACCCAAGATCTTAAGGAAATTATCCTTATTGAGCAGCTAAGAGAGTCCATGGCTCCAGACCTGAGAAAGTTTCTCATGGAACAAGGTGCAGAGAGGCTGGGTGAGTTACTCAATGTCGCTGAGAAGTATCAGGCAGCCCAAGCAGAGGTAGTTGGAAATAAAAAGAAACAAGTAGACAATTTTAAGGCACCTCAAAACTTTAATAAGTTTAACCATAGAGACCAGAACAAAGGTAAGCACCAGTTTGATAGGCCACGCAATGACTATAATAATAAAACTTCACAATTCAATGAAAGGAAATATAATGACAGAAAACCCTTTAACCGAGGAAAGAAGTATTGTAAACATTGTCGGATGGACAACCATAACACTGAAAATTGTAGAAAGAAAACTCCTACTTTCGCTGCAATGAAAATGGGGAGAAATGGAGTAAAGGTCAACCCTACTGAACAACAGGAACCTTACCATCCCCCAGTGTGTGAAGATGTAACATGCAATGGTGTCACCATAAGGTGTTTGTATGATACTGGATTAGATTATGATTCAGTTGTGAGTTCTCACCTGGTGCAGGCAGATCAATACACCACAGAAACAGTGGAGATTCAAACTGCAACCAAGGACGTAGCGACCATGACACTTCCCGTCGCCAGGATAAATGTGAAAACGCGATATGTGGAAGGAATCATAAAAGCAGCAGTGATAAATGAACCAATCTACCCTCTGATATTGGGGTGTAGATATGTCTTCTTGGGGAATCCCAAGAGACCTGTGACCATGGCAACAGTGCAGACCAGATCACAGTCTAAAAAGGAGGAGGATAATCCTATAAATACCCATCCAGATGAGATGAGGAAGGCACAGGCGGAGAATAAGACCCTCAAGACTTGTTTTAAGAAATTGCCCAAATATCATACACCTCCAGGCAAGGGAGATTTCTATATGAAGAACAAATTGATATATAGGAAGGCTGGAAATGGATCCAATGGTCACGGACAGCTGGTCCTTCCAATTTCATATAGGACTAAAGTGTTGGAACTAGGGCATGCGATTCCCTTCAGTGGTCATATGGGGATCAGCGCAACAGGACAGCGTATAGCTTGTCATTATTTCTGGCCAGGAATAACTGAAGACATAAAGAGATATGTAAAATCCTGTCCAGAGTGCCAACGGGTAGCTCAAAAGCATTGGACTGCTCCAGTAACTCTAGGGGAAATGCCCATAGTGGGAACCCCCTTTGAAAGAGTTGCCGTGGACATTGTAGGACCTCTCACTCGGACCAAGAGGAGGAACAGTTACATTCTGACTCTGGTGGACACTTGTTCTATGTGGGGAGAGGCGGTAGCCCTGTCATCAGTTGATTCGAAGCATGTGGCAGAGGCATTACTCACAATCTTCACCAGGTTAGGCTTTCCCAACCAAATCTTGACTGATAATGGCTCTCAGTTCAAGGGGAAACTAACAGAAGAAGTATTCAGGATCTTTCAAGCCAAACACTTTCATTGTAGCCCATATCATCCTCAAGGAAATGGCCAAGTAGAAAGATTTAACGGGACTCTCATGTCGATCCTGAGGAAGCTGGCCCATGAAAAACCAGATACATGAGATCAGTACCTTCCCGCCGCCTTGTTTGCCTACCGGGAGGTACCCCATAGTTCAACCGGTATGGCCCCGGCAACATTGTTATTTGGAAGGCCAATAAAACGTCCCCTGGAAGCCTTGTTAAGGACATGGACCGATGAAAAGGCAGAAGAAAATATTACTTCATCATATCAATATGTGAACGAGCTGACCACGCGTCTTGAAACTGGCTGGAAACTTGCCAATGAAAATTTGAGACAAGCCAGGAAAAAGCATGCTGCCTATTACAATAAGAAAGCGAAGGATCGAGAATTATCTGTGGGAGAGAAGGTGCTCCTTCTACTGCCCGGCAGCCAGAATAAATTGCAAATTGTATGGCAAGGTCCATATACAGTTCTAGAGAAGGTGTCTAGAACAAATTATAAGATACATAAGAAAGGGAAAGAGAAAACCTATCATGTGAATCTCCTGAAGAAATATCTGGACAGAGAAAACCAGGAAGAGACACACGTACTGACCTTGTCTGTTGCAATGGAGATGAAGAAGGAACCACTCACTTCTCATGAATATCCTTTACATCCCTGTGAAACCGCCGCACAGGTAAAAATCAGCACACACTTAACGGAAATTCAGAGGGAGAGGGTTCAACAGGTTCTGAATAATCATACAGATGTGTTAACGGACCGTCCGGGGCATACAAATTTATTGGAGTATGATATGAAACTCATAGACCCAACACCAATCTGTATGAAAGCCTATTCAATTCCGTTCGCTAAGGAAAAAGCTTTAAGGGAGGAGATAGATTATCTGTTGAGAGAAGGGATTATCTCGCACAGTGAATCTCCCTACAGTTCCAGTGTGGTTCTGTTAAGAAAACCCTCTGGAGAACACAGGCTGTGTATAGATTACAGGAAACTGAATGCTGTCACAGAAGGTCAGGTGGATCCATTACCTGATACAAATCAGCTGTTTGCCAGGCTGAATAGAGCTAAATATTTCTCTAAAGTGGATCTGAGCAAAGGCTACTATCAGATTCCAGTAAAGCCGGAGGTAAAACTTTATTTAGCCTTTAGCACCTCGGAAGGACATTATGAATTTAATATGTTGCCATTCGGGCTGAAAAATGCACCGAGTGTGTTTTCGAGAATGATGAGAAAGTTACTGGATCCCCTGAAGAATCCATGCATCACCAACTTCATGGATGATATTCTCATAGCAACAGAAACATTCGAGGAACACATTAACTCTTTGAATATGTTGTTTGATCGATTGAGAGAGACCAATTTGACAGCTAGACCGACGAAATGCTGTGTTGGATGTAAAGAGCTGGAACTCTTGGGCCACACAGTACATCAGGGAAACATGACCCCTGACCCCAAGAACCTGGAGAAGTTAAAAAAAAGCACCAAGACCACAAACAAAAAAGGATGTGCGATCTTTTGTCTCATTATGTGGTTTTTACCAAAAGTATATAAAAAACTTTAACTCCATATGTGCTCCATTAACTGATTTAACGCGCAAAGGAAATCCTGATAGAATTATTTGGACAGCGCAATGTGAATTAGCATACCAAGAATTGAAAGAAAAGCTCACAAGCAGGCCTATTTTGAAATTACCTGACTTAAGTCAAGAATTCATTCTGAGAACGGATGCGAGTAACATCGGTTTGGGTACAGCTCTATTACAACGGTCAAATTCACTTGATGGGGAATTAACCCCAGTAGCTTATGCTAGCCGTAAGTTGAATACATCAGAACAAAAATATTCAACAAGTGAAAAAGAATGTCTCGCTGTCATCTGGGGTATAAAAAAGTTCCAGATTTATCTCTATGGACAATCATTTAGGATCCAGACAGATCATAAACCACTCGTGTGTCTGTCACAAGCAAGGCATGAAAATGCTAGGTTATTGCTTTGGTCTTTGCTCTTACAGCCATTCCAGTTTACCATAGAGTACATTCCCGGAAAAACTAATGTGGGCGCTGATTTTTTAAGCAGACATCCATACGACGAACATCAGAGTAGTCATCAGGCATAAATAGTAAATTCATCTATGTGTATTTAGAAATAGGAACTGACATATGATCGTCTGTTCTAAAGGGGGGACATGTGTAGTGAAATTCTAAATACAATATCTAAATTAATATATAACAATATAGGGCATAACGGCAAAATAAGAAAGTATAAAAGAATTTTCTGCTAGAACTGTTGGTATCTCCTACGCCTTCAGATTATTTGCTAACGAATACCCGAACAAAACGGTACCCTAATTTTTCAAATTCGTCCTTGACATAATCACTTTTCCTAGTTCTAAGAAAATTGTGCCTAAAAATGCATTGTGGAACGAGGAGGGGAAAGGATAGATGAAATGCTAATTCGTTTCGCATTGATTTTAAACTAAAAGCCAATACTAGCACAGGAGCAAGCCTTGCCTTAGGGGTTTCCCCAAAAATACGAGGAAAAAGTTAGAACATGCAGACAACTCGTGTCACAAAAACAACCTTAGCTCTTATTTCAAAGGACGTAATTATCACGTAAGTAGAGAAGACAGCACATGGAAAAGAATTGAACGTGTAGTAGACTAAAAATAAAAAAACACTAACTTAGAAAAAAAAACTGTGTACTTCTGAACCAAGTCAACTAGTCCCATATAAATTGTATATTCGTGTACCTTAGGACTTGTTGACAAAGAATATGGTAATAGTTATGCAAATAGTCCATTAATTAACTAATTATAGCCATAATACTATAGTGGATCCGACCAGACTGTCAAGTAAAGATCATGCCTGCTTGTAATTTTTTATGGCATGTTTTGAAAAAACGACTTTGGGTAAATGAGGTTAAAAGGTACGGGATATTTGATTGGGTGGATTTTAAAGGAAGGCGAAGTATGATTGGTTGAACTAAAACTAAAAATATATTTGCCTTGAAAACATATTGAGAGTTGTTATTTGAAACGATAGATTCAAAAATAAATGTAAACATGGTCCCATTGGACAAAGCAGTAGATACGGGTACGAAACGGGGACTGTTCACTGCTATTTCAAATAAATTTTGTGCAAAGCAAGATCGATGAGAGCAGGCGGAGAAATTTTCTAACATAGGAAAAGCCTGGACATAGGGCAGATTCGAAAATGTGCTATATTGCCTAGTCATCGTTTAATTGTGTTATTTCCTTGCATCTGTGGTAAGATTGATTTTCTTAACATTTTATTTAAAATAAAATTTGAATGTGAAATACTAACATACGACTGCAAGTAAGTGAGTCTATGGCAGACTCAAAACAGAGTCTAGAGATTGATCCAGCATATGAAAGACTATCATGGGAGCCGCGCTGGTGTAATTGCTACGGTGTTGTACTGGCGACCAGGTGTTCATGGTTCAAACCCGGGCGTCGGCGTTTGAAGAAATGTTTACGGCCGGAAATTTGACTGAATAACCTGAATGGCTCCTGTGATAAAACCTCTGTGGATGGGAAGGAGCGAAGCTCCTGACCGGGTTGGAAGGAAAGTCCTTAGGTTCCCCAGCCTCGCAATGACATGTCATTGGGCCGAAGGGCTGAAAACCCAAGTGCCGCTGGTTAAAAAAAAAAGAAAAAAAAAAGAAAGACTATCAGAGAGGTGTAGACCAACTAAATTATATAGGATTATCATCAGGAGCATAATACCTATCCTACTGTATGGACAACAGATTATTGCTGGAATTGCAGAGGCGTTGTAACTATTAGGGGAGAGGAATACTGGTATACCTGGTCACATCAAAAGAAACTGGTGAAAGGGATTGTCGTAAAGAGCTGATCTTACATGTTTGTTTGTAATGTGCCTGTACTGGTTGTTGAGTATTATTGTAGGCTGTTGATTACGAAGGAGGCATATCCTTCTGATTTCAGAGGGTTTTGGTGGCTGTCAATAACTGGTGCCAGACTACAGTGGGCCGATATCTTCATGCCACAGTCTTGCCTTTTTCGGAGACAACTGTGAACCACCATCATTCTTGAAGAAGTGGGAGCTGAAGGCTGTCGTTCAGCGAAGTGCAGGAAGATTCCTACATCATATTATAAAGATAGGTGCATGTTTCGGCACCTGATCGCTCAACTAACATTATATTAAAATAAGAGACTGAGAATAGTGATATAAACATTCCATCAGTGTCCATAAAAACGTACAAACAACATGCAGAGATGATGATAATAAACAATCAGCCAGTGTATACTAGAAGTCACCTCAGTTAGACAATACAACTACACTCTTATATAATAATATGTGTATTATGGTCAGAAGATCCATTATGTAAATTGATTGATGTAATTAATTTCTATGATTTCACTTTGATTGTCAGTCCTGATTCCAAATAAATTAGATTCAGGACAATAAATTGAAAAATCTTAACTTTCAACCACTGACTTACTAAAGATAGTCTTTTAAAGTGTATTTCGTATGTGATTGTCGTGGTACTGTTGTGTTGTATTAGATAATAAAATAATTTGTGTAATTGTTTATATGTTTAGTGGGTTAATGCAACCTTACACTAACATTTCATAACCCTAGACACCAAACGTAGTCCTCTTACATTCTATCTAGAATAAGTCTGAATGAGATCATAGTGGTGGTAGTAGAAAGGTACCCTGGAAATATACTCTAATATTTATTATATTCAGGGACCTTCACAGCTGACCTCATTCAGTACACTAAGATTTCTTAACAACAAACTGTATTAACATCCAATACACCACATTGATGGAGGAGATCTTCAAGATTCTCAGGGACTAGCATATACATACCAGTCCATATAACTCAGCCGGAAATGGACGTTGAGCGGTTCAACGGTAGCCTGATGATGATGCTTTGCAAGTTAGGGCAGGAACGGCCAGAGGATTGGGACATTTTTCTTCCCGTTGCCCTATTTGCTTATCGGGAGGTCCCACAAGCTTCTACAGGTTTGCCGCCCGCTACCTTATTATTTGGTCGACCTATCAAGGGCCCATTGAAGGCCTTGCACAGGTCGTTGACAGATTAGAGGGCCGATGAGACAACGGTGTCGGCCTTTAAATATGTTAAAGAGCTCAAAGAACGGTTTCAGTTAGGCTGGAACTTGACCTCAGCTAAACTCCGTAAGGCTCGTGCAAAACAAGCGCAAAGATACAAAAAGATGGCAAAGGAAAGAGAACTCCAGCCAGGGGAGAAGGTCTTGTTGTTACTTCAAACGGGGGACAACAAACTACGCATTGGATGGCAAGGACCATTCGAAGTCTTGGATAACATTTCTAACACCACCTATAGGATCTCTATCAGAGGGAAAAGGAAGATATACCATGTAAATCTCCTTAAGACATTTTTAGAACGGCCCCCACCGACTCAAGAACACTTACTTGCGCTGGCAGTGGCTATTGAGAAAGAGGACGAAACGGAGAATTACTGGGAATACCCCTTGCAACAGAAAGAGTCCTACCGAGACGTGAAATTTGGGGACACTCTTTCCGAAATTTCGGCGACAAAACTCGGAGTTGTATTAGAACAATATACTGACGTTCTAACGTATAAGCCCGGCCTTACACATCTCCTTGAGTATGAAATGAAATTAAAAAACGACACACCGGTACGGACAAAAATATATCCGGTCCCGTACGCCAAAGCCGCTGCGTTACGGGAGGAAGTAGAAAAACTGCTGGCAGCCAACATTATTTCAGAAACCATTTCCCCATACAGTTCTAGCGTGGTGCTGTTACAAAAACCTAATGGCGAAACAAGGCTGTGCATTGATTATCGCTTGCTTAACACAGTGACGGAATTTCCACCGTAAGCCCTCCCAAGTCCAGCGGAACTGTTTTCCATACTGAGTAAAGCAAAAATATTTTCCAAAATAGACTTGAGTAAAGGCTATTATCAGATTCCGGTGAAAGAGGAAGTCAGGCCGATGGTGGTCTTTAGCACTAGTGAGGGGCACTACACTTTTAACGTCATGCCTTTTGGACTACATAATGCCCCTGGTGCCTTCACACGAATGATGAGGAAGCTATTAGGGCCGTTGCAAAACCCCCACATTCATAATTTCATGAACGATAATACTAATCGCAACAGACACGGAGGAGGAACATGTAGCAACAGTCGCCTTGCTCCTCGTGAGGTTGAAGGAGGCGGGGCTGACCGCCCGCCTGAGTAAATGTTTTCTCGGCTTCCACACCCTAGACTTTCTAGGACACACTATCGCTCACTGATGCATGTGGCCGCTGACCAAAAACGTAGACTAACTACGTAACGCAGCTCGCCCTATCACGAAAAAGGATACGAGATCCTTTATCTCTTTGTGCGCCTCCTACCAGAAATTCATTCCTAACTTTAATAGCCTAACGGGGCCGTTAACTGACCTCACTCGGAAAGGTCAACCTGATAAAGTAAATTGGACAGCTGAATGCGAGAGCGCTTACACCACTCTTAAGGAACGGCTAACCAGTTCTCCCATACTACGGCTTCCAGACCTGACGAAACCCTTTGTGTTAAGAGTGGACGCTAGTGCCATTGGAATAGAATCCACTTCATTGCAAGCAGATGAAACTCAGCAGGGACTGTTGTTTCCAATTTTCTACGCAAGTAGAAAACTTAACGCTGCTGAAAGAAATTATTCTACAATAGAACGGGAGTGCCTTGCCCTAGTTTCCGGGATTCGCAAACATCACGAATATCTATATGGCTTCACGTTTGTAGTGCAAAGCGACCACGCTTCCTTGGCGTTTTTGGGCGCCAACAAACACAATAATGCAAAGATCATGAGAAAGGCTTTATTGCTACGCATGTACTCATTTTTTGGGGGGCCGCGGTAGCATAGTGGTTAGTGCACTGGCTTCCTAGCTCAGTGGTCTATGGTTCGATCCCCAGATGAGGTGGGATTTTTTTAGGCCGCAAACGGCTCCTGGGTCGACCCAGCCCCAAATGAGTACCAGAGCAACTCTGGAAAGGTTAAGGCGACCGGCGTGATGCTGATCACATCACCACTAGTGTGCCGACGGTCAAGAAAATATGGGCCTAACACCATATTCCCAATATATATATATATATATATATATATATATATATATATATATATATATATATATATATATATATATATATATATATATATATATATATATATATATATATATATATACTCATTTTCGGTACAATACATCCGTGGAAAGGATAATGTGGGAGCATATTACCTAAGCCGGCACCTAGCTCTCAAAGAGAACACTGAAGAGGAAGGGGTAGCGACAGGGATCTCTACGGACATAACTAGGGACCAGTAGGAAAAGGAAAATTACAGTATTTAGGCCGGGATGCCCGACATTTGCAGGATGGAGTAGTGTGATGAGTTACTGTATTTTTTATTTTCAACTCGCCCCATTTTTCTTTTCCATGTAATTAGTTGGGTTCTCTTATTTTATTTGGCGTTCGAGTTCACTAGTTATTATTTCTGGGTCATTTTTTTGGACGTTAGGATAAATCTGACCACCTGCACCTACCGTGTTTATTTGTAGGGATTGGGGGGGGGGGGGGGGGAGGGAAGCACGACCGTGTAACCACAATTTGATTATTGATAATTTGTAGTGTGTATAAGCGGGTGTGGTTGTGTATTAATTTGTTGTGTTATTTGGTCTGGTAGTCAGGAAACAGGGGTGAAGTAGATTTAATATTACAGAGATGGTGTAAAATAAGTGTGTTAAATAATGATGTTAAATTGATACCTTCTCGGGTCCTAAGAAGTTAGGGCTGGGACATTATTCAGTACCGGGGATTTTAGCTTCAGCGAAGGGAATGTTGTGACGCCTAAGGGCGAGACAAGCACACAAAAGATTCAGGTCAGACCTCGTCTGGGGTTTAGGTAACAGACAGCGAGTTAATGGGTGCGAGAGAAAGATAGAAGGGAACGGTAAATTCGTCTGACCCTTGGGCAGAAATATTTGTTTATTTCTTGTGCGTAGCTTGTGTGTAGGGGAGATTTATTTATTTAGGAGACACAAGGGTGTAGATGAAGTTTAGGTGGTTATTTGTTATGTATTAGAAATTTTTGAATTGTTGTATAGATGGTGTTCTTTTTTTGTCTCTACAGCAGTCACGGCGTGGTGGTGGAGGCTATAGATAGCCCTAAGCCTACCACGGACTTTGCTTTCTCTGGAGGAGGCTCGAGACATCGCCGTAATTGAAGAAAACTGGGTACATGCTTGTACCGGACGCCCAGTCACGTCGGCAACACTGAAAGGAAGGAGAAGTTCTCTTGCAGTGATGACACATACCTCAGCGGGAACTGGTCTCTAGATTAGGAGCTCTTAGCTCGTTAATGCCCACACCAAACAGGCTACGTTGCCTGGTGTTTGTTTACATACTTCCATAATAATGCAGTAGGCCTAAACCCGAAGCGGGTTAACTCGGCAGTTTGAAGAATTGTCATCCGCAGCGAAACATCTACATCCTTAGGCAATTACATCGCTATCTTATTACCAAGGCCCTCTTCATCAGTATTCAGGAAAGGAGAGAGGGACAATATGCCTTTCCAAATGCTAACGAGAGGAGATGCGTGACGGAGAAGCAACTCATCAGAGCCTACGACGAAGATGGTAGCTTTAGAGAGGCACTGAACCGAGACAGAGGAGAAAGGAAGGAGTTTATAGAGGACCAGTAGGGTCATAGATGACAGCCTCTGAGTTAGCGCTGAAAAGTCAATTACTGTAGTATTTCGGGTGGCATATTTGTTATTTGTGTAGGACAGCCTAGAGCACTTTTAAGACAGTGTAGACATTTATTTTATACATCTTCAGCGGGACAGTGTGTTAGTTAGTAACAATAGTGTAGACAGGAGCAGTGGCTCTTACTTAGAGACCCCCATCAAGTATATTTCTTTATCTTTAGTTGTTTCATGCAGGTGTGAAAGAGGGTGTGGAATTTTTTTATATTGTGTCTTTCATTTGAATTGTTCTTTTTCAGTTTGTGCGAACTCGCACTTTATTTTGTTTACTGTGGGATTGATTTGTTGTTTTAATAAACTATAAAATGTATACTGCATCAGTTTATCTTTAACTATACTGTACTTATATGCTTTATCTGTATAGTTGTGTCTGTGGAATTTAGTGAAACCTTATCTCCTTTCTGGTAGTCAGAGGTGGTGAGACAGTAGCTATTACATAAGTCACAAATGCGAGGGAGAGTCAATCTCGGTTCTCACCCTCGAAGCTATAAGTCTCATCCTTCCACATTCACTGTCATTCTCATCTAAATCTATCTTCTCAGACTTTCTCATAACTAGTGTCTTGTCTCTGTACTCAGACAGACTCTAATTAAAGCCACTTCGTGACAGTAACGATCCTTTAAATGCAAGCCAAGCTGTAGAAACTAGACCTCATGACTTAACTCAGCACGTTTTGGAATGGCAGAAAAGTCACAGGAAAAGCCTAGATCTACAGCGTAGATTATACCAAGGAGTTGTCAACTTGGTAGTGGCTACAAAAGAGTAAAAAGCTCAGCAGTGCTAGTTAAACAACAACAACAAAATTTACTCTTCTCTTCCTCTGCTTTCTGGGCCTCAAGATCCTTTGATATAGACGTGACCCATATCAGTTCTTCTCTGGTTTTGATAATTTCTCTCCAGTTTATGATACCAGGTCTATTTATTCCTTGCTCTCTATCTATTTTTTGTGTGTACCGATTGGTATGGTATCGCCATGGGGTTTTTAGGGGAAGACAGAATACAACCATTGCTCCTTCAGGCATACCATCAGTGGTGACTAATTTCACGTTGTGCAGGAGGCTCGCAACCTCATAATATACTAGTGGTGACTGATTTCACGTTGTGCAGGAGGCACGAAACCTCATAATATACTAGTGGTGACTAATTTCCCTTTGTGCAAGAGGCTCCCAACCTCATAATATACTAACTTACTTATTCCTCTTCTACAATGGGGTGTAGAGGTTTACCAGAGAGAGCGCCATACAATCCTATCAGCTGTCTTCCTCCTCGCCTGGTTCCAATCTAGTCATCGGTCCTTCAGAGATTGTCTAATGTTGTCCTCTCAGCGAACTCTGGGTCATCCTTGATGTCTGAATCCCTGGCTCCTAGTTTCTCATATTTGTCGTGGCAGTCGATCTTAATAATATAAAATGGAAAAGCTGCTACAGAAACTACTACAGCAAGATCATATGAAGTGTTCTAACACATGTTCCTGCCAGGAGGCCAACATCAGTGGTGGTTCCCTGTTCCTTATAAAAGGAGAATGATGATGATGATTGATATAATCCCTTTCATGTCTATGTTAGCCTTGATCTGTTTGATGTGCACCAGTCATCACAGACTACTATGTTTACTATTACTGGTAATCTGCATAGTTGGTGATTTCCCTTGCTTGTTCCCGTTCTTCATTCAATGAGATTAAAATCTTTGATTGGTCCTTAAATTCTTCTAGATATTGTGTTCTCAAAATGTGTAGATCTACTAAGTATTAGCTTGTTGTGTTTTAAATCTCTAAGTCAAGCAATACTGAAATATTCTTTGTAATAGTATCACTATTTCCTTTAACTTTAATTTTTAAAATTTACCCCCAGTTACCACCTAAGATTACTTTGCATACAACCAGTAACCCAAGAGTTACTATTACAAATACAGAATTAGTTTATTTTAAACACTACATATATATAAGATACGGGTCAATATGGCTGAATTAAGGTAATGACATAATGTAATGAGATCTATCTAGTGTCAGACGTTCATGAAAAACCAGTGAGTTGTAAAATGGAATCATGTAGTCAGAGACGTTTAAATTCACAACGTGAGAATTGTTGGACAAATGCTCATTTATTTTTCTTTAAAACTTCAAACCAGACAGATTTGATTGCATCAGTAGAAATCATCAGTCCATACAAACGACATCAAATCAAAATCCCTGTCATGAATATTTTTTTGTCGAGAATAATGAATTAATTGCAAATTGTTAACAAATATTTTCAACAAATTTGTATTTTTCTGAGAGGCATAACAATGCCATTACTAGGCAGGATTCGTCAAAGCTGGAATACATGGACTGGTCATAGATTAGGACACACCCATAAATAATAATGAACAATCAAAAAGCATTAAATCATGCCCATAAACAACAATGACCAACAAAAACCAGACAATGGTTCAAAACTTAACAGTTTCATGCATATTAGTTAAAGCTGTGTGTAGAGGTGTGTGTGGTATAGATCTGAACTGTACGGTGGTAAATTCACTGAACCAGATTCTTGAATCATCAGAGACGAGAGCTGTTGTTGAGACGAGGACAATATCTGTTGTGTATGGTGCTTCCAGTCTGCTAGAAAAGTCTGCTGTAAAGCTTGTCTAAATTCATCTTTTACCCCAGCAACAATTTCTGCTTTCAGACAGTCAAGATCCGATGATGTTAACAATGTATATTTCGCAATGTCACTGCCATCATGAGATGTATTAAGAGAGCTCCGACCATCATGTTGATATTGTGGTGGTATTAGTAGATTTCGACAATCATAAAGCGTCCTACCACAGTATGTAGTTTGATACATGCCCCGATTTGGCGACAGACCGATGATGGAAGTGTCTGTAGCAGGGACTGGTGACAAGTGAGTTACTGTTTGGTGAAGGTCACGACGCAAGTTGTCCATGTGACCTGTTGTTCGTACAACTTCCCTCTTTCTGTCCTCGCGTAGTTCAAACCTGTGGATGAATCAAGGAAAAGAACATTTTGTGGCAAGTAAATCATCATCATCATCATCATCATCATCATCATCATCATCATCATCATCATCATCATCATCATCATCATCATCATCATCATCATCATCATCATCATCATCATCATCCTCATCCTCATCATCATCATCATCATCATCATCATCATCATCATCTTTCAGTTCTGCATGGAACACAGGTCTTCAACAAATGTATACCAAGTCCTCCTTTCCCACGCCATCAGTTCAAGATCTTGTCATGTCTTCCTCATTCTTTTTAAGTCTGTCTCCAGTTCCGTTCTCCATGCGTTCTTTGCCCTCCCTCTACCTCTCTTACCCTGTGGATTCCAGGATAAAGACTGCCTTGTAATACTGCACTATCAGCAGGTTTCCTCAGTGTGTGTCCTATCCATGACGCTTCGAAAGGTAGTTGTGTTACCTAATAATTTCGACTTCTTTGTGAAGAACTGAAAAGCAATTAATAATGATCTGCATAAACATTGCCTCCTGAAAGACAAATCATCATTATCATTATCATCGTCGTTGTTACCATCATCATCATCGTCGTTGTCACCATCATCATCATCGTCGTTGTCACCATCATCATCATCGCCATTGTCACCATTATCATCACCGCCATTGTCACCATTATCATCACCGCCATTGTCACCTTCATCATCATCGCCATTGTCACCATCATCATCATCGCCATTGTCACCATTATCATCACCGCCATTGTCCCCATTATCATCATCGCCATTGTCACCATCATCATCATCGTCGTTGTCACCATCATCATCATCGTCGTTGTTACCATCATCATCATCGCCATTGTCACCATCATGATCATCGCCATTGTCACCATCATCATCATCGTCGTTGTCACCATCATCATCATCATCGTTGTCACCATCATCATCATCGTCGTTGTCACCATCATCATCATCGTCGTTGTCACCATCATCATCATCGTCGTTGTTACCATCATCATCATCGTCGTTGTCACCATCATCATCATCGTCGTTGTCACCATCATCATCATCGTCGTTGTTACCATCATCATCATCGTCGTTGTCACCATCATCATCATCGTCGTTGTCACCATCATCGTCATCGTCGTTGTCACCATCATCATCATCATCGTTGTCACCATAATCATCATCGTCGTTGTCACCATCATCATCATCGTCGTTGTCACCATCATCATCATCGTCGTTGTTACCATCATCATCATCGTCGTTGTCACCATCATCATCATCGTCGTTGTTACCATCATCATCATCGCCATTGTCACCATCATGATCATCGCCATTGTCACCATCATCATCATCGTCGTTGTCACCATCATCATCATCATCATCGTTGTCACCATCATCATCATCGTCGTTGTCACCATCATCGCCATTGTCACCATCATCATCATCGTCGTTGTCACCATCATCGTCGTTGTCACCATCATCATCATCGTCGTTGTCACCATCATCATCATCGCCATTGTCACCATCATCATCATCGTCGTTGTCACCATCATTATCATCGTCGTTGTCACCATCATTATCATCGTCGTTGTCACCATCATCATCATCGTCGTTGTCACCATCATCCTCATCGTCGTTGTCACCATCATTATCATCGTCGTTGTCACCATCATCATCATCGTCGTTGTCACCATCATCATCATCGTCGTTGTCACCATCATCCTCATCGTCGTTGTCACCATCATCATCATCGTCGTTGTCACCATCATCCTCATCGTCGTTGTCGCCATCATCATCATCATCGTCGTTGTCACCATCATTATCATCGTCGTTGTCACCATCATCATCATCATCGTTGTCACCATCATCATCGTCGTTGTCACCATCATCATCATCGTTGTCACCATCATTATCATCGTCGTTGTCACCATCATCATCATCATCGTTGTCACCATCATCATCGTCGTTGTCACCATCATCATCGTCGTTGTCACCATCATTATCATCGTCGTTGTCACCATCATCATCATCATCGTTGTCACCATCATCATCATCGTCGTTGTCACCATCATTATCATCATCGTTGTCACCATCATCATCATCATCGTTGTCACCATCATCATCATCGTCGTTGTCACCATCATTATCATCGTCGTTGTCACCATCATTATCATCGTCAATGTCACCATCATTATCATCGTCAATGTCACCATCATCATCATCGTCGTTGTCACCATCATCATCATCGTCGTTGTCACCATCATCATCATCATCGTTGTCACCATCATCATCATCGCCCTTCAACTCCCTAAGGAGCAACAAACTTATACCAAGTCTTCCTGGGCCGTGCCAGCAGCTAAAGGTGAAGGTCAAATTTTCCTCTTCTTCTTTCCTTAGCCGCCTACTGTCAAAGCAGTCAGTGGCCATCACGGCTGGTGGCGTCTTGTAGGGCAGCAAACAATCTGCTTCCACTTTGTTCGGTCGGCGGCCATCCTTCGTACAGTGCCCCAATTCTGGTTTATTCTTTGCATCTCGGCCTCCACAGTTCTCCGCCAACTTGTTTTCTTCCGCTTTCCTTCGGGGGAAGGTCAAATGTGAACAATAAATTCTTATATTTTCCTCAGTCAGGTATAACAGCATAAGAGATACCCAACTAGTGATAGCCTCATTATAGTAATCTTCATGTTCCTTAGTGCTCCTTATGGAGCATAGAACCACCATGGCAGCTGGTCCCATTGAAGGAAGCCTGCATCAAGCATTTTAAATGCTCTTGTATCGGTAGTTTCTGTGACAATTAGTTTCACATGATGAGGTTGCCTGTCCCATGCACGTTCTCATCTTAGTCATCTTTTAAGACATTCTTAAGTGCTTAGATGGTCAAAATTGATGAGTGTTTTTCATTTTTTAGAAAGGCGATGGTGTCACTTGGAATGACTGTTTTCATATCTCATTGACGTACTACTGTTCTTCTTTCTGCTATGTTCTCTCTTTCTGTTGTGTGTTTTGTTCCCTGAGTTATGTTCTTTTATTTGTGTTCTGTTCTCTTCATGTGTTGTGTGTTATGCTCTATTTATGTTGTGTATTATGTTCTCTGTTTGTGATGTGTGTTGCCCTCTGTTTGTGTTGTGTATTCTGTCCTCTGTTTGTGTTGTGTATTCTGTCCTCTGTTTGTGTTGTGTGTTATGTTTTCTACATATATTTTATGTTATACGCTCTACACGTGTTGCACAGTATGTTCTCTACATATGTTCTGTGTTATTCTCTACATATGTTTTGTGTTATGTTCTCTATATTTACTCTATGTTTGATCTCTACTTTTGTTGTAGTTTTTCCCTTCATGTTTGCAACAGCAACCTGAGCGTGTTACCTTTGTGTCTGCAACATCAGCCTAAGGTTTGTTACCTTCACATTTATAAATACCAAAACAAGGTTTATTATTTACAGTTGTTGTCGTTTAACTAGGACTGCTGAGGTTTTCGCTCTTTTGCAGAAATACGAAGTTAAAGAGTCCTTGGTATTATCTAAACCAGTGGTGGCCAAGCTAAGGTTGGCCGAGGGCCAGATTGTGGTAAAGGGTAACACCCGAGGGCCAGACCTATAAAATTCTTAAAAAATAACGTTCTGATATTTAGTTTTATATATATATATATATATATATATATATATATATATATATATATATATATGTATATATATATATATATATATATATATATATATATATATATATATATATATATATAATGAACCACGTACAGAAAGCAACGGCAAACTACTGTACTGCACATCTGCCAAGACATGTATACCAGTCTTCGAACTGAAATTACTGTTTAAAAAAATATAATGAATCTGATGTTTTAATTTGTTTTGTAATTTGTAACTTGACATGTAATTATTTATTTCAAACATACATTTGTGTGTTATTTCATTGTGAAGAGTGTGGCTTCAATCAACAATAAGAGGCCGACTAAAACAGGTTGGCGGGCCGGTCAAAACAGGTTGGCGGGCCGGATCTGGCCCGCGGGCCGTAGTTTGGCCACCGCTGATCTAAACTGTAGATTTAGGCTTGTCTTGTGGCTTTTCTGCCATTCCGAAACGTGTGGAGTAGAAGTCATGAGCTCCTATTTTTCTCCAGATTAGCTCCAGATTACCATACTTGGTCCCGAGCTAGCAGGAAGAAGTGCATGGCATACTGTGCATTCCCCGCCATCCAAGGGGGCTCTCCACATATGCAGAGCTAAAATACTGTGCTCTGGTTCTGGGCTCTCCCACAGAATTATCACGTCCTACACACAGCCACCTCACAGCTCCCCCTGCCTATCACTGGGTCCATAGTGAGATTCTCCTGCACGCAGCCAACCAGGTAAAAGCCAGAGTTACGTTTGGGCCTCAACTGACTCCTCCAAGCTTAGTGTGCAATGCTCAACTTGTTTCACCACGAGGAAGGGTAAGGGGGAGGGGGAGGGGGGGAATCCTTGAAAGTCTGTAGATGATTTCAAGAGTCAATGATGATGCAATTAGTTGCACAGACAGAGGTTCACATCCACATCTATATACTATAATTTTGTGCTTAGCTGGTGGTCATATAAGGACGACTCCAGATATGCCACCATGCATATTTACTTACAGTATTTGTCTACATCAACAACCTGAGACTGATGACAGGAACAAGAAAGAGATGAGAAGAAGACGCTGGATATGGATAGGTCACACATTGAGGAAACCTGTTCCTAGCATTACAAGGCAGTCCTTGTTCTGGAATCTCCAGTGTAAGAGTGGTAGAGAAAGACCAAGGAACATATGGAGAAGGGAACTGGAGACAGATATGAAGGGGTGAAGTAGGCATGGATAGACTTTGAGCTGATGACACGAGACAGGAAGACTTGGTATACGTTTGTTAAAGGACTATGCTTCTTGGAGAGTTAAAAGGTGATGAAGAACCAACCTGAGACTTGAAATGTCCTGCTTAATCTCCAAGAGGTCATCCTCGTTGACACCTCCCTGCCTGGCCTGTTTCTTGGACTGGTGAATGTACCTGCAGATAAGTCGCCTCATCACTTCCTGAAGAACAATCAATTTGTGACATAAATAACAGTGAATGATTATCATCACGTTGGTTCCTGTAGTTCCAAGTAGGTGGGCGGGGGGGGGGGGGGGGAAATCGGGGTCAAAGGTGACTAAAATGAGGTTGTGCATAGGCTAGCAACCTCATCATTATAAACAAATTGCCACATAAACACCAACTGCAAGGTCACGTGACCACTTCGTGCAGGTTTTCTCCAGGAGGAGCAGCAACAGTGGTGGCTCAGTGCTCCATAAGAAGTTCTAGGAAAAAAAAAACGATTATGAAGATCATCACTTCTATTTTCTCTCCTTATGGAGCACGAGGACACTCTGCAGCCAGTCCCTTACAGGAAGCCTGCTCCAAGTCAATCACGTGACTTTGCAGCAATAGTTTAATTAGCAATTTATTTTACATCACGAGTTTGCCAGCGCAATGCGCAACTTAATAATAGTTGTCTCTAATGATATGTATGAAGCAGCAGTACGCCCACTCTATCTTTGTCTCCTCAAAGATGCCCAAGGTCAACTCAGCCCAGGGTACAATGACATTGCTGTAATTGTAGCCATGTCTCTTATAATATTAGTATTCTTTTTCCTCAAATGATTTGTCAATAATTCTGAAGGGCTTTGTGCTGAGTCAGACGTATTTGTTTTCCTCTATTTTTCTTTTATTTATTCACCAAGTGTTACGTGCAGTTTTTGATATCTTACAATATAATACATTTGTATGCTTGTTATGTTCGCAAATATTTTGTAAACAAAATAGATACTTTTTAGTGCTTAAGGAAAAGTCATTATTGAGTTACTTCCCTTGAAAGGAGTGTCGTCACTTTCAATCGAACTCCGCGGATGAATCCAGTTTTACTGCGATTTATTCTTTGTTTGGGTAGAAATAGGTTGTTCTTGCTTCAGTGTATCTATGGCCTGAATTTATGTGTATTGTTTGTCTGGGTAGGACGAGTCTGTCTTATATCTGTATATCTTTACATATCTAAGTCGAACTATATGGTCTTTTGTCGTTAGAAAGGTCAAAGGGCTGTTCGGCGGATGTGTCGCTAGAGAGGTGATTTGGCTTCGCCCTGATGGGGCTGTGATTTTTGTGTAGCGGCTTGTCGCCGGTAAAAGTGATCTCAGTATTTGTGGGGAAAGTGATAGTCGTCTAGACCTATCGTGTATGCTTTACCCCAGTGTTTATTCTTATTGCCAAGGAATGGCAGAATCATATTTCTGATACCAAGGTAACAAAAGATACTTCTTATGAACTCTGGCTAAGCCACCGTTTCTCGATAGACACGATTTGTACGTCTGAGGAAATATTTATCTAGATGAAAACGACATTCATTCCTAGCAGCACTATATCTTGTATGATGAAGTCAATTGTATCATAATAGAATCTACAGAGCAATGAGAACATTTAATGAATGACTAACTTTAATGCAGATTCATTATCTGTATCCAAACGTGAGTGACAGCTCACGAGAGAAGCCATCTTGTATCCAAATATTTTGTGACTTTCAAGAAGAGAAAGGGATACCCCGTATTATCGCTTGATGAGTCCAGAGATCACTGCTACACATGAGAACCCATTACTAGCGGTTCAATATGATTATATGGAAAATATGTGCTGAACATTATTGTAAGGAATCTTCACTAGACGAGGTTAGGTCTAGAAGCCATCTTGACTGTTGTTTATAATCTGACGTGCTTTGTCAGTAAACTCAGATGATATATATATATATGGGCAATACTGAGTGCTTGTCTACTGACAATCCATTATGCTATTATTCTACATGAGTGCCCATGTATCATTGCAAGACCATTTATCCACTGTACCATGATGTATTATGCCAACCTGTGATTTGTCACTATTCGTGCTGTCGAGTGTGTACGTCCAATTAAACTGTAGCAAAGGTACACAGTCGTTGCTGACCTTTGTCTTCCAGCACACACCCATCATTAACACCACTGATTGCTGGGTTTGTAGCACTGGTTTGTGTACACTACAGTGGAGCAAACAACACCGATCTTTTACAGTGACCCGAAATATCTTTACAGCAGTGGCCACTATACCCATTACAAGAGGTTGTAATCAGAACACCATAGAGACTTTATCAACTGGTGGACCAGCTTTCTGGGTTTGACCTCGCAGAAATTGAGAAGTCAACAGACTACCGATACCAGACCGTTTCCTGTGGCTGATACGACACACTTGCAGTATTAGTTTGCTCTTTGTCAACACTTCGTCACGTGACCTGTCAAGTGAATGCAGTATGTAGGTCAGCGTTGTTGACATTTTTACATTAGACATTACAGAGTTTCACAGAACAGTTGGATCAATTCTTGTCAATATTAACAGGAAGACAGTATTATTGAACTAAGAAGCCCTACTTTCATCGATGGATCTTCTTATGTTCTGCTATTGTGTTGATCTTTAATATTTAAGGCCAGAATTTGTAATTCAATAAAGTGGCAGTTTATTTATTTTCATAAGAATAACTTTGCCATTACTGTAAAACTGAGCCTATTTTGCAACACATACTATCATACACATAATTTATATATTTATGTTTACATGTTATTTGTTTGTATAGGATGTTAGTTTATATGTCAGCGGGTTGTGTTTAGGTTGGGCGGTGTCCTCACAACAGAATATCCCACGTCATAGAGGGTCCGTTGTGGGCGTTTTCTTTAGGTGCAATTTCCTTAATTGGAAATTTGCTTGCAACAACTAGTTGCTATTTGTGTTAGCTGTGAAGACTGTAATTATTGTTATTTTTGTAATATTTCTTTGTTCTTTAGTTTTGTTTTGATTTGTTTGTAATTTGTTGGTCTACCCTTTACTATCTTTCAGTTCTATTCACAATTTATATTCATATACTGTGACGTCATTTGTGTTGTTATTCCTTTGCAGATTCAGTGATTACTTTCATTGATTTCCCTATTTGATTTATTTGATTTCTGCAAACGTTTTCGTATTGTCAGTCTTATTTGTACTTTATGTATTCTGTTGGTTGACATATGTTTTATATAGGCATATTTCATAAGACACTATTGCTTGTGCACTGCACTTGGATTATAGTATAAACCAGTACTTGATTATTATTACTGTTATACAAGACCTTATTAAGGCTTGTGACCCACAGATATTGGGATAGTGTACTGATTAATCAAGTCATTAAGAACTTGTGGTATTATTATTATTTCAGGTGATCAGTATTATTGTTAGACATCATGTCTACATTAGAATACTTCATTATACAAGGGAAAGCCCTTGATAAGACTGGTCAACAATTAGAAGAATGGGCAGTTGCTCAATATGACAAAGCATTAGCTGCAGAAGAGAAAAAAGCTGCTGCTGCTGAAGAGAAAAAAGCTGCTGCAGAAGAGAGAAAAGCTCTGGCTGAAGAGAAAAGATTAGAAAAAGAAGCTGATGCTGCTGCTGAACTAAAGAAATTGCAGATGCAGGTGGAGGAAAGGAGATTTGAAGCTGAACAAAAAAAATTAGAAAGAGAAGCTGCTGCTGAACAAAAAAGATTAGACAGGGAAGCTGAACAAAGAAGATTAGAAGCGGAAGAGAAAAAAGCAATAAGAGAACATGAATTTGAGTTAGAGAAATTGAGATTGACAAGTATGAGTAATGTTAATCAGGCATCTAGTGGTAATGGTAAACCTTCTACTTACAAGGTTAAGGTTCCACCGTTCAATCAGTCCAGTGACGATATTACATTCTGGCTGGATAGATTTGAACGTTCTTGTCGTACACATAATGTGGATAAATCACATACGCTAATCAATTAGCAGAAAACTTGAAAGGTGAATCTCTGACTAGATTATGCCTTGTAGGAGAAGCAGATAAGGATAATTATGATGTTATTAGGGCGGCTTTGATAAAAAAAATACCAGCTAAGTGAGGAAGGCTATCGCCTTTTGTTTAAGACGATGGTGCCTGAGACAGGTGTAGAATTCTCAGAATTCATTGCAAAGGCACGTCTCACAGTTGATCGTTGGATTGAGCTTTCTAAAACAGAAAAAACGTATGAAGGACTTATGGATTTGTTGCTCAGAGATAAGATTATGTCATGTGTTAACAAACCATTCCTTGAATTTATACATGAGCGTAAACCCAAATCTCTAAACGAAATGGAAGAATATTGTTCCCAATATGTCACTGCACACCCCGACGTGACTTTTGGCAACACTAATATTAAGGAGAGTATGCCAGTTGCTTCAGCAACACCATACAATCCCAATTATTCACACAGATTTCAGGGACCTAAAAACAGATTTGATAAAAAAGGTAACCATAATAGTTATCAAAACCAAGGTAACCAATCATTTCAGGGTTCTTCTTCAAAGAACTGGAGACGAGCTGATAGCTCTCGACACAGGGGTGGTTACAATTATAGTAATTTCCATAGAGGAAGTAATTATAAAACTATCCGAGGTATCCGTCTTGGAGTCAACAAGATCGCAATTACAGAGATACTCATTATAATGAATATGATAATGGTAACCAAGAGAACTATGACTCAAACCCAAATAGGGGTTACAATAGAGGTAACAATAACTACAGAGGTAATAATAACCGAGGTAGATCTCAAAACAGAAGACATAAACCACATTTTCAGGCAAACTCTGCACAACAAGAGTCCCATGAAGCCTATAAACAAAGTAAAGACAATAATGACGCTAATAATATGGCATGTGCCGCTTTTGATTTTGGGAGAGCATCTCAGTGCCCCCAATGCAAAACATTATTTGAGCCAACCACAGTGTCTACTTTAAGCTGCGGCCATCCTCTTCCTGCTCTTCCTGCATCAGTCGCGCATGATGGAAGAGGTTCTCTTGTCTTACATAAGGGTTTAGTAAATAACAATCCAGTCTCCGTGCTATTTGATTCTGGATGCACCACAATTGGTGTTAGGCAGTCACTCGTAGATCCTTCCCGTGCCACTGGACAAGTAGTCAAATGTGTAACATTTGGCGGCACATTAGAGACATACTCTACTGCTATCATTAGGATTGCTACTCCTTTCTTTACAGGAGATGTACACGCATGTCTTCTTCCGAATCCGATCGCTGACCTCATCATCGGTCGCATTCATGGAGTCAAAGAATGCACTCCGCAACAAATTTCCACGTGGGAAAGGCAAAACATGCAGATTGCTAACGCTGTAGTCACTAGAGCTCAGGCTCTTAATATGCCTCAAACCTCATCTACTGAAGATAATGAAGTGCATAACCAAGATGATCCCTTGGTAATTTCTCGTGACTCGTTTATAAAACAGCAAGAAGATGATCCCACTCTGAAGAAATTCTTCATTCTTGCAACTAAAGGTGATCCGAATAAAGACACAAGTCGTAAATCGTGGATTACAAAGAAGAATGGCGTACTTGTACGTATGGTTCAAGACTCCATTACGTCAAGTCATTCTCAAATCCTGGTTCCCAAGAGTTTGAGAGTTAAAATTTTGCAGCACGCTCACGACTCTCAGTGTGCTGGACACATGGGTTTTTCCCGTACTAAGTCAAGAGTCCTTGCGGCTTTCTTTTGGCCATTGGTAAACAAGGACATACGGATTTATTGTCGATCTTGTAAAGTATGTCAGGAAGTTAAATCCAAAGGTCCACGGCATGCTGCACCCATTCAGGCGGCGGACATTCCTATTCGGCCGTTTCAAAAAATGGCCATAGACATTATTGGTCCATTTAAGATCAAGTCTGCCAGAGGACATCAGTTTATCTTGACGTGTGTTGATATGTGCACACGTTGGCCAGAGGCTATTCCTCTAAAGAGCATTACTACTGCTGATATTGCAGATGCTCTTTGGCTTATATTTTCTCGTCTGGGGTTCCCCGGAGAGATATTGTCAGACCATGGCACCCAACTAATATCAGATACCATGTCTCAAGTAATGTCTACTCTGCAGATAGATAGATCTTTAAGTAGTATCTATCATCCAATGTCTAATGGGATGGTCGAACGCCTTAATAGAACACTTAAAAACTTACTAGGGAAGATAACTGAGGACCATCCTCAAGACTGGGACAGAGTTTTACCTGCGGCCCTCTTCGCTTACAGAGAGGTCCCCAATGAACATACAGGATTTTCCCCCTTTGAACTCGTCTTTGGCGCGCGTCCGCGTGGCCCTATGTCGTTGCTTCATGATCTCATAACAGCTGACAATATTGACGATGACACAAAGTCATCCTACGAATATGTCATCGCGTTGAGACAAAAGATTATCGAAGCATGCAAATTAGCAACTTCTTCTGAATTTGCAAAACAGAAGGCAAGGCAATTTGCCAATAAGAAGAGATGCTTACGACAACTTTGTCCTGGTGACAAAGCATTTGTATTACTACCTTGTAGGGAAAACTGACTACTTATTTCTTGGAAAGGTCCGTACGATATAATATCGAAAATTTCCGATGTCGACTATATTGTCGATATTGATGGGAAGCATAAAACCTTCCACATCAATATGCTTACTGAATTCCATGAACGTCCGGATTATTTGCAACCCATTTTCCAAGCAACGGACAATTCTCCAGTACAACATGGTCATTACTCATCACTGTCCGTGATACAGGATGAGGAAACAAGTTTTCAAATGTAAATCTTCCTCTTCCAATGATCCCACTTCATTCTAGTGAATCATGGAAGAACGTTACTGTCTCTCCTGATTTGTCTCTAGGAGAACAGCGACAAGTTTCAACTATGTTGCAAACATTTCAGGATGTACTCACTGACATCCCTGGACAAACTCATGTCATTAAACATGACATTGTTCTAACTGACCATACGCCTATTAGGGTTAGACCTTATCCTATACCTATACATTTTCAAGCACAGGTCGAGAAAGAGTTGGATGAGATGATAGATTTGAAAATAATCGAACCATCCACCTCTGCATATTCTTCGCCGATGGTTATTGTTCGGAAAAAAGACAATAACATACGTCTTTGCGTCGACTATCGCAAATTGAATCAAGTAACGAAGTTCGATGCCGAACCTATGCCTTTACTGGAAGAGCTACTTACTCGACTCTCCAAATCTCATTTTTTTCACTAAACTTGATTTGTCTAAAGGATATTGGCAAGTTCCTTTATCTGAACGCGCCAAACCTCTCACGGCTTTTTCAACACCTAGAGGTTTGTTCCAATGGAATTTTATGCCTTTCGGTCTTATGAACGCACCAGCTACATTCGTACGCATGATGCGCCGAATCCTATCTTATCGGTCAGATGTCATTGCATATCTAGACGACATCTGTCTTTTCAGCGATACTTGGGAAGATCACTATTCAGGGTTAGATGAATTGCTGTCTACTTTGCGCGAGCACAACCTGACAGCGAAACCCTCTAAAGCCTATATTGGTTTTAGCAAAATTTCTTTCCTAGGCCACCGAGTTGGTCATGGTTTCCTAAAGACAGAGGACCATAATACTAGTAAGATACTTAACATCTCTATCCCTAAGACTAAAAAACAGGTGAGAAGTCTGTTATGTCTTATTCAATTTTATGGCAGATTCATTCAGAATCTATCCTCTATCATGGCACCTCTTTCTACACTTTTAAAGAAAGGTTCGCCTAATATGGTCCACTGGTTTCAGGAATGCCAATGCTCTTTGGATAAGATTAAAACATTGTTTTCAACACCACCTATTTTAGTGTTACCTACTAAAGATAAGACATTTGTTCTTCGTAGTGATGCTTCATCCACTGGGATTGGAGCGGCACTAATGAAAGAGTACTCTGGAACTCTGCATCCGGTAATGTATATTTCCAGAAAACTTAATGCGGCAGAAAGGAATTATTCGGTTTTAGACCGTGAGCTATTAGCTATGGTTTGGTCGATCCTCAAACTACAGAGATTCCTTCTAGGCGCACATTTCTTAGTAGAAACCGACCAAAAAGCTCTTACTGCTATACAGAGTAAGAATTTGAAGAGCTCGAGGTCTACTCGATATGCAATTGCTCTTCAACCTTTTCATTTCTCTGTGCGAGCTATTCGTGGATCAGATAATGTGATGGCAGACATTCTGTCAAGATGCCCACATGATTCCACATAACTATTAGGTCTTAGACTTCTTGATATGTCTAGTTTATAATAGTTCCTTTCTATATCAAGATAGATACACATTTGTAATTTAATAATATAATGATTGTATCACTACTTAGCGGTTCATTGATGTTTATTCACCGCTGTGCTTTGATGATTTTTCTTCATAAATCATAAATTTAAGATATCTAATACGAAATTATGGTATGAAATTTTTTAGGCATTGTGTAATTGCCAGAATTGTATTATACTTTGATGACACCTTCCTGGAAAAATTTACTTGTATAGAAATAATTTCTCTCAGTTTATGAGATACATTCTCACCAGTCGCTCCATAAGTCGACTTAGCCTCATATTAGGCGTTATATTTATTCCTGATATTTTCATCTGCGCATTATTCATGCGTTGTGAGCCTATTGTACGTTGCTCCTAGATGTATTTCAAAAAAAAAAATGTTCCATTTTTTTCCCCGGGAGGTGTAGTAAGACTGTTACGTGCAGTTTTTGATATCTTACAATATAATACATTTGTATGCTTGTTATGTTCGCAAATATTTTGTAAACAAAATAGATACTTTTTAGTGCTTAAGGAAAAGTCATTATTGAGTTACTTCCCTTGAAAGGAGTGTCGTCACTTTCAATCGAACTCCGCGGATGAATCCAGTTTTACTGCGATTTATTCTTTGTTTGGGTAGAAATAGGTTGTTCTTGCTTCAGTGTATCTATGGCCTGAATTTATGTGTATTGTTTGTCTGGGTAGGACGAGTCTGTCTTATATCTGTATATCTTTACATATCTAAGTCGAACTATATGGTCTTTTGTCGTTAGAAAGGTCAAAGGGCTGTTCGGCGGATGTGTCGCTAGAGAGGTGATTTGGCTTCGCCCTGATGGGGCTGTGATTTTTGTGTAGCGGCTTGTCGCCGGTAAAAGTGATCTCAGTATTTGTGGGGAAAGTGATAGTCGTCTAGACCTATCGTGTATGCTTTACCCCAGTGTTTATTCTTATTGCCAAGGAATGGCAGAATCATATTTCTGATACCAAGGTAACAAAAGATACTTCTTATGAACTCTGGCTAAGCCACCGTTTCTCGATAGACACGATTTGTACGTCTGAGGAAATATTTATCTAGATGAAAACGACATTCATTCCTAGCAGCACTATATCTTGTATGATGAAGTCAATTGTATCATAATAGAATCTACAGAGCAATGAGAACATTTAATGAATGACTAACTTTAATGCAGATTCATTATCTGTATCCAAACGTGAGTGACAGCTCACGAGAGAAGCCATCTTGTATCCAAATATTTTGTGACTTTCAAGAAGAGAAAGGGATACCCCGTATTATCGCTTGATGAGTCCAGAGATCACTGCTACACATGAGAACCCATTACTAGCGGTTCAATATGATTATATGGAAAATATGTGCTGAACATTATTGTAAGGAATCTTCACTAGACGAGGTTAGGTCTAGAAGCCATCTTGACTGTTGTTTATAATCTGACGTGCTTTGTCAGTAAACTCAGATGATATATATATATATATGGGCAATACTGAGTTACCATGATGTATTATGCCAACCTGTGATTTGTCACTATTCGTGCTGTCGAGTGTGTACGTCCAATTAAACTGTAGCAAAGGTACACAGTCGTTGGTGTCGATGACTTCCAGCCATACATGAATGTGAGAAAAAGACCATTTGTCAACACCACGAACTCTTCTTATCATTCGCATATTAGACTCTCAATCTATGTCTACACACCACTGCGTAGGTCGAGTTGACATTCCATACTCAAACCACGAGCAACACAACAACACAGCATGTAGCTCTGGTGATGTTCTAGTGGGCTTATATTTATCAACTGATGAGCAAAAAGAACAGAGTTATCAACAATGGACTTTATCACCAAGTCTTCAGGATACTGGTCTTGTCCGCCAGAGATGTTTATTTCTTGATGAGTGATCGTATAGATTTTATATTTAAAGTTCGTTCTTCCTTCAAATCTGCAGATGGTAATGCTTGGTGAGACAGCTTTAAATAAATTATAGTTGTACTTGTTTAATGTTACTTATCCAACTGGAACTTCTTTAAGTTTGTTGAAATAAGTCTTGTCATCAATTAAAACAGTTTTAATTAGAACTGGTGAACAACAGTGAAAAAAATGTGAAGACATTCCTCTTCATGAATGTCATATGTCATTAACAGGCACGTGATCAAATAATTTCTGTAGACATTTATTCTGGATGTACAATCACAGTTCCTCCTTTTACCTCAAGCCACGGTGGCACATAACATTCATCATGTTTTAAAATGTTCTTCAACGATTTCTCATTATTTTTCTTCTTGGGCGCTAGACTACCTTGCTTGTTAGGTTTGAAAGTTCAGTATTTTTTCTAAGTTCCTCCAACTGATTACTCGACATTATAGCCTATCTGGCTTATCATGATGTCTGCTGAAAATCTAAAAACGTTTTGAGACACTGTACTTACGTGAAATTAAATTCACAATATTGCAAATAAATCTGCTTCTCAACTGAGATGATGAAAATATCATTTACTTGATAACTGCAAGGAATCTGTATTCGTTGGCCAAGGACTTTTTGTAGCAGACTGGGGGTACACGCCAGGTTGACACCGCTCCCAGTTAAAACTACGTCCGTGCAAGTTGGCGATCAGGAACAGACTCCTTTGTTCTCTACAGTTTTTGTCTAGCTAAAACTTCGCGTGGTTGAATATTGCCGTCGATGGCTTTGATTGGTGTAAAAATAAATGTCCCAACTTATTTGATTGGATACAGCTATTAGGCACCGTTAACTGTTCAACATAAAATTTAAATAACCCTATGTAAATTAGGTGACGTCAATTGTTGCTATGCGATTCCCGCTAAATGAATGAGTTCGCGTCTAAAAGTCTATTGTTAGAAAAATGTAACTTTTCTTGTTTAGTGATAAGCTGTAGTAAGTACATTTGTCGTTTTTAAAAGTTCTTAGCTCGCTTCTTTAATCTTAGGTTATTCTTATGCTAGATCTATATTACGTCTCTCTACTGTTTCAGCGAGGATAATGCTGTCGTGGTAGGCTGTCTGGTCACATAAATCTGGGTGCCATACAAATGTATCCCCTAGGCAGACATTTGTGTTCTAACAAGGAAAAAAAAATATGTAAAACGAAAATTTCGTTAAACGGGGGCTCTCTTATATGTATATGTCCACGTATAAATATTATTTATTGGTGACTAACACGAAAAATTTCCCTGTATTTTTAGTAACAATTTGTAGAGGCTCTCGTAATTACCTATATGGCATCTTTTATTTATTAAACCAAAATCGCAACAAATATACATTCATAACATAATTGTTACACACAATCTCAATCGTATTTATGTCGACACTTCATCCCACAACGATGAAAGCAATTTATATATACAAACCATAAGCGCAGAACCGAATGAGGTTCAACTTTTAAAATCTCAAACATTGTTTTATAAAAAAAAAAATCAACCATAATCGTTGTTAAGTTATTTTATATATGAAAACGTTCGCAGAATCAACTAAAGAAATAAAGCAGAATTAAGTAAAAAGCTATTGCAAAATGCAATTAGCCTGCGAAAAGAAACATTAACGAGACAAGTGACTGCACAATGTACAGACATCAGTTCTTTACGTGTCCCGCAAGTTGACTGAAACAAAACGACACTACTCCGTTGTTGACCGTGAATTACTAGCACTTGTATGGTCTATTCTGAAGTTACAAAGTTTCCTACTAGGTGCTCACTTCGTGGTAGAAACTGATCAGCGTGCTCTTACAGTACTCAAGAGCAAAGACTTGAAAAGTTCCAGATCAGCGCGTTACTCTATCGCCCTACAGCCTTTTCACTTTGACGTGAAAGCCATTCGTGGAACAAATAACGTATTAGCTTACTTACTTTCTCGCTGCCCAATTGATACTTCTGACACACTGGAAGACTTATCGTCGTGACACAATTTTTTTCACTTATGCTGTTAAAGAACTTTTGTGACTTACGTAGTACATCGTGACTACACCATGAATTACTAATTATATCGTTTCGGACACTAGTTTTCATCAACTATTGTGTTTTTATACAAATTCCTTTCGAACGTGCTCAATAGACACAGTTATGATTAACTTGTTAATTAACAAAATAGAATTATCCGCCATGACACTTTTATTATAATGCGTTAGCTTATTAAGCGACACATTTGACTGGTATTTACACATTTTAGCATTTCGTGTGTTATTATTATCAAAAACTCTTATGGAACATTTTCTAGCTACCAGGCTTAGTTTATCAATAAGTCATCCACAGTACATGACTAGTACAATTATAATCTTTCAAACAAATATAACTTGCTATGTATATTAGGTATAGCATCCTATAGGTATCGTATGGTAGCGCATCATTAGCGCCTGATATATATTTTATGCGCATGGCTATTTAATGATGCCATACTTAGTACTTGTTAAGGGATAGAGAAATTGCCCGAATTCTCTCGTTTGTTGTCTAGGATCCATTCGTTTTAATAAAGATGTGGAAGTTCTTTTATTTTTAATTTGGTTTGCATTGTCAAATATTCTGGAAGTCAATCTTCTTGGATACCCCCTTCTGTCAATCTTCAATTACTGAATAAGGCTATCAACTGGTTAACTGAACCTTGAATGATTGAACGAACCTCTCGACTTAGACGATTTGGCAACAGTTTAATACACAGTAAGTACGAATTCACAAAACGTCACAATCACGAATATGGCATGAATACTCCCTCTAACTTTCAGTCTAACATTATCTTGGTTCGCTTTTATACAATGTCACTCAACTTTTCCCTAGTTGATACTTTTATAATATCATTCTTTGATTCCCTTTAACATCGGGGTATTGAGCCTCCCGGCATATCAAATATTCATTATATCTTTTTCCAACAACATCGGGGGATTTGAGCGTCCCGGTATGTTTAATATTTATACATCATAATTTCCACTCCATAAGCTTCGGGGAATGAGTCCTCCCGTTATAACACTGTTCAATTATATTTTCAACACACTTTTTTGTATTGGGAACCACCGTCCCGTACTGACTTCAACTATAATCCTGGCATATTCTCATGCCTCTCATTTAAAGCACATAGCTTACCATTTTTCCAGAAATATTTATTGAACATACGAATATACTGGCTGATACACAAGCCATTTTAGACACACATCTTGACGGTATGACGTCACATCAATCTCCCTGCATCATACCAAGATACTCATCTCACCGCGACCGCTTTCATATATTTCTTGCGTTCAGTTGAGGTACAACATGGTGTGACAAAACCTGGAACTAATAATAAGTTGCCCTGATAAAAATCGCACCATGAAGCAGCCTCAACATTACCCCTCACGCTCCCGAGCGTTTACTTCAGGAAACGCGCAAGATCCTGCAGGGTATAACCTTAAGCAATGTTACGTACGGATACACCTTATAGACAAGCAATCTAATGAGAAGTATCAGGAATTTGACATATATACATAAAAATGTGAAGAACAATTATTAAATAACCAAAATTGCAATAAAATTTGAGTCCATATATCCGGACGAAATAGCAAGTCCAGAAGACATAATATGATGTCCAAACAAACTGGAACCATAAACCTGGATGCAAAGTTCCATGTGAAATATATCAGTCGTGGTGAGTTGCAAATCGCGACAACAAGTCAGCTAACCAATTGTCCTCACCGCGAATATGCTTGATTTCAAAAGAAAACTGTTGCAGTAGCAGAAACCATCTGTAGATTCTTGAGTTCTTAAATGCTTTCGGTTTCATTGACGTCAAAGGATGATGATCTACTTCAACGTAAAATTTTCGTCCGAGCAAGTAGCGAGAAAGTTTTGATATAGTCCAGACGAGAGCAAGTAGCTCTCTTTCTCCCGCCGAATATTTCTTCTCTGCTGCAGATAACTTCCGGCTCACAAAGAAGCAAGGATAGAGTACGTCGTTGACAAGTTGCATCAAACTGCCACCGATTCCCATCTGAGAAGCGTCTGTGCGAATATAGAAGGGTTCATGGATATCTGGCAGAATCAAAATAGGATGATTCGCGAATAATATTTTAATCTTATCCAATGCTAACTGACAAGTCTTTGACCACAATAATTTAAGAGGAGCACCTTTCCGGGTCAAATCTGAAAGAGGACCAGAGATAGACGAAAAGTCCGGAATAAATTTATGATAATAGTTAATAAGCCCTAACAGACTACGGACCTCTTTCTTATTTTTCGGTATCTGAATGTTCAGGATTTTATTCACCAGACTATCCGAAGGATAAAGCCGATGATTACCGATTTTATGCCCCAGGAAAGATATTTCCCGAAAACCTATCTGTACTTTCGAAGGTCTAACTGTCAAATGATGCTTTCTAAGCTGTTCTAGCAAAGAAATGAAACCTACAATATGTTCTTCCCATGTGTTATGGAATAAACAAATGTCATCTATATATGTGATGACATCGGGTTTATCGCCAACCAAACGGCGCATCATGCGAACAAAAGTAATGAATCATCGTTACACAAATCAATAAAAGTGAAGTTGTATAGACCAGTGAAGTCAGCAAAGATAATGCAAGTGTCACTGATGACAGTTATGATCAGAGAAAATATAAGAAAAGAAAGTAATGTTGATATTACCGAAATAAAATTATCATGTGTACAGAGAAAATAGCACACTAAACTATGGATGTATAAAAGAAGAGACATCCACAGAAGAAGAAAATAGATAGTCCAACGCAACTATAAAGTGCGTGGTGTAGTATTGCGTGCGAGTTGCACATCTAAATAATGGTGTGCAAACCAAGAACCATTCTTAAATTTTACATCCCTTCGAGCGTCATAATACCTAGAAAAGCGAACAAACGCTAGTTTGTGAAAGGAATGTTGAAGTTCGAACACACGAACAAATTCAACATCTCCGACACATTGAAAATATCTTCTAAGTGTATACCAAGTAACACTAGAAGGTAAATTACGCACCACGACAGTGCGATTTGGTGGAATATGATCTCCGCCAGGACGAAACTGAGCACGAGAATCCTTGACCTTATTATGTGTCGTGCGGGTCAAGAGCACGGAACTATTCTTATGTCCTTGGCATGTCGCATTGATGTGACCATCGTTGTTATACTTGCCATTATCGGATCGAGCATTAAAACCTCCTACATGCGTAGATTTAGTATGTCGTAACTCATCACCATTGGATGGAACGTGATGGTTAGGACATGTCGTAAAGGCCTGACAATCATGAGTGTCCTCACAACCCATACTAACAGCAGTACAGCTAAAAACTGTCAAGTTATTATATTGATCATTGTTGATCACTTGACTTCTAGGTAAAACCTGCTTATCACGAACACCAGGAGTTGTATTGTTATGTGACACCTTTTTATGTAATTGAAGTTTGTTAAAAACATCCATTCCAACACATGTACCAGCACTAACAGTTGGAGTATCAGTACCAACCCCATGAGATGTGATATTATCTATAACAGGAGTAGGTGGTGTAGCCATGTCTGTAGCTAACTGTTGTGCTCTAGTTACAACAGCATTCGCCACCAATGGGTGCTTGCTGACCCACTCTGCAATTTCCTCAGGTGAACAGTCTTTTACACCTGGAATGTTACCAAGTATCACGTCACTTACAGGGTTCTCCAAGCTACACACGAGTACAGTCCCTGAATAAAATGGTGTGTCGATCTCCGCCTTTGCCATGGGAAACCATTCAATGTTACCTCCAAAAGTAACGCATTTCAGTGACTTTCCTGTAAATGATGATTTATCCAGCAACGATTTCCGTATCCCGACAATCGTACATCCCGTGTCACGAAGAATGGTGGCTGGTCTGTCACCTATAAAACCTTTGTGTAATGTAAGGCGACCAATAAAATCGCAGACAGACATCGCTGGTAAAATATGCCCACACAAAAGTCTAGTTTTAGCATCTGGCTCATAAAGTGTATTACACTCAGTGCAATTGTTATCTTTGCTTGAGCGTACAATGCATGCATTAGCCTGTTCAACATGGCTATCATGATCACAAAGTGGGGTACAGACGTTAGCATGGTCTGCTTTCCCTTTTGTCAGTTTACAATCATTTTTGTGATCAGGTTTGTGATTGCATTGTTTGCCGTGCTTATTGTTTACCTCATCAAAATTACACCTACCATTTCCATTAAAGCGTTCACCTGAATTTCTTCTATAGTCTCTGTGATGTATATCATCACTGCTATTACCGTAGTGTTGTCCACGACCTCGGTTAGAGTAATTAGAATATCTATACCCACCGAAGTGAGATGGTGACTGACGACGAGGAAAATTGTATCGTCCTCGAAAGGAAGATCTATAATTACTCCTATATCTGCCCCCTGTACTCCTTGGGCGAGAACGGTGGTCACCTACTTGTAAAGTTTCTTTTCTTCTTTCCACTCTGTAAAGTGTCAGTCGGTATGCTCTGTAAGGAAGAGTGGTGTGTTGTTGAGATCAGGCATCCTCCAGTCTACCCAGCTGTAAATGGGTAACTCACCCTAGTCCTGAGTTAGGGAAGGCAAAGGCTCCAGGGGAAGCAGGCCCTAAACTTGGTCACTCCAACCGACGCAGGATGGTGTATGTATGAAGTAGAAGCGTAGAGTGTGATTACCGCGAATGGTGTACTGTTCGTGTGCTGACTAATATAACCACTCATACACTTGTGTCTACAAGGCACCAATGCAGACTGCTGGAATCTTTGTTTACTCAATTTATTCAGACGTACACACTGGGACATACGAGTACATCATGGTATGTTGACATATCAATTTGTAGGTATACATAGCAGATCTGAAGTCATGACACATTCAGAAATAATGGGCAGTACATCAAAAGTTCAATGTCATGATATATTATGGCCGCATCCCCCTATCTGACTAAACGCGTCAGTGAAGGCAGATCGGTAAATAACTAAAGTTATTTGACGTCCATAGTTTGTAGCATATATTATGAAACCACGAAAGAGGGGGTTTCTAGCAAGATTGAGATCTCCCTATCACTGTCCGATAATAGGATAAATAATCTGTTCTCTTGGCAGTGATCAAAACATATGATGACCGAAATCTAACATGGCTGCCTCCCTGAGTTGTCGTTCACTCATTCATAGGAAGGAGAATATAAGCCAGAGTTAATTTATAATGGGTATATAAATGATTTCATAAATGTTCCCATACAGCTCTACGGTGATCAGGTTAATTCACGTAGCCATAACCGCTGTAGGAAAGTCTGTCATCTTTGTCGATACAAAACACGACCCTAGCGATACGAAGCACAATGTTCCATCTAGGTCGAATCGACATGAGATCATCAAAATAGGGTCTGGCAATACATGGAGTCCGAATTATACATTGTACCGTACCTTAGGAGAGTCTCTAACATAAACTATAGTAGAGATACCATCTCCTTTAGAAGAAAACCACTCCATGAATCGTATTTCCTTAAGAATCTACCAGCCCTTTGAAAAATGCGTACCCGCCATTATCACGGTACATCGGAACTCATCACGACTTGTCAAGACAACTCATACTTCCGCTAGACCGGAATAATAAGAATCTAGTCCCGCCTACCCATCCAAAATATACAATATAGGACTGATTCTGCTTGTACTAATAATATGTAATACATATGAATTCAGGCCATAAACATAATAAGCAAATTAATATATTTTCTGGCCCTAAAAAATAAGTACAAACGTAAGAGCAATCCATGCGCCGGATCAATATCAAGAACGATTACTCCTATAATCAAAAGTGTGAATCAAACATGGATTCTCTCGCTTTTACCATAGACAGCATTTTCATACACAAATGAATGAATGTCTATATTTTTTCCATATTAAATAGCCATATCGATTTTTGTAATATGTGCGTCAAAATATGCACGCAACAGATTACCACACCCCTCGGGAAAAAAAAAATGGTACATTTTTTTTTTGAAATACATCTAGGAGCAACATACAATAGGCTCACAACGCACCAATACAATGCGCAGATGATAAGCATAAGTTTTATGACCTTAGAGAAAATACTTCTCTAAGTATAAATATTTCCAGAGAGGTGTCACCAACGCATACTACAATAATAGCAATGACACAATTTCCACCTTAGTTTATACATAAATTTCATCTAAGATATCTTAACATCATGATCATCAAAGACGAAAAACATTGAAAGATCAGCGGTGAATAAATATCAATGAACCGCTAAGTAGTGTTACAATCAATATATGATATATTACATATGTGTACACATTTCAACATAGAAACAACTGTATCAAAGTTGTATAACAGTTATGAATCATGTGGGCATCTAGACAAAATATCTGCCATCACATTTTCTGACCCACGGATAGCTCGCACCGAAAAATGAAATGGCTGTAGAGCAATCGCGTATCGCGTTGATCTCGCGCTCTTCAGATTTTTACTCTGAATAGCCGTAAGAGCTTTCTGGTCAGTTTCCACAATGAAATGCGCGCCCAGAAGAAATCTTTGCAGTTTAAGGATTGACCAAACCATAGCCAATAATTCACGGTCTAGGACCGAGTAATTCTTCTCTGCGGCATTTAATTTCCGAGAAATATACATCACAGGATGCAGAGTTCCAGAGTACTCTTGCATTAGTGCAGCTCCAATCCCGGTGGATGAAGCGTCACTACGAAGAATAAATGTCTTATCCTTAGAAGGCAATACTAGGATAGGTGAAGTAGAAAACATAGTTTTAACCTTATCCAAAGAGGATTGACATTCTTGAGTCCAATGGACTAAATTAGGAGACCCTTTCTTTAGCAAGGAAGAAAGAGGTGACATAATGGAGGACAGATTCGGGATGAATCGTCCATAAAATTGTATTAGACCTAAGAGACTTCGTACTTGCTTTTTAGTCCTAGGAATAGAAATGTTAAGTATCTTACTTGTATTATGGTCTTCTGTTTTTAGGAACCCATGACCAACACGGTGTCCTAAGAAAGATATTTCGCTAAAACCAATACATGCTTTCGATGGTTTCGCTGTCAGGTTATGCTCGCGTAAGATAGACAATAGTTCATTTATACCATTATAGTGATCGTTCCAAGTATCACTGAAAAGACAGATGTCATCAAGATACGCAATGACATCTGAGCGATGAGATAGGATTCGACGCATCATGCGTACAAATGTAGCAGGGGCGTTCATAAGACCGAAAGGCATGAAATTCCATTGGAATAGACCCCTAGGCGTCGAAAAAGCAGTAAACGGTTTGGCGTGTTCGGATAGTGGAACTTGCCAATATCCCTTAGACAAATCGAGTTTAGTAAAGAAGTGAGAATTCGATAGTCTCGTAAGTAGCTCTTCTAGTAAAGGCATAGGTTCAGCATCGAATTTAGTCACTTGATTCAATTTGCGATAATCCACGCAAAGACGTATGTTATTGTCTTTTTTTCCGTACTATAACCATCGGCGAAGAATATGCTGATGTGGATGGTTCAATAATTTTTAATTCTATCATCTCATCTAACTCTTTCTCTACCTGTGCTTGAAAATGTATCGGGATAGGATACGGTCTGACTCTTATAGGACTATGGTCAGTAAGAATAATGTCATGTTGAATGACATCAGTTTGACCAGGAATGTCAGTAAGGACATCCTGAAATTGTTCTAACATAGTAGAAACTTGTTTCTGCTCTCCTGGAGATAATTCTGGAGAAATTGCAACATATTTCCATGATTCATTAGAGTGAAGAGGAATCATTGGAAAAGGTAAATTTACATCCGAGAAACTCGTTTCCTCATCCTGTATTACTGACAGAGATGAGTACTGTCCATGTTGGACTGGAAAATCGTCCGTTGCCTGGAAAACAGGTTGTAAATAATCAGGAGGTTCATGGAATTCCGTGAGCATGTTGATGTGGAAGGTTTTACGCTTCCCGTCAATATCGACAATATAGTCAACATCGGAAACTTTTGATATTATATCGTACGGACCTTTCCAAGAAATGAGAAGTCTATTTTCCCTACAAGGTAGCAAGACAAATGCTTTGTCACCTGGACAAAGTTGTCGCAAACATCTCTTTTTATTGGCAAATTCCCTTGCCTTCTGTTTCGCAAATTCAGAAGAAGCAGTTGCCAATTTGCATGCTTCAATAATCTTGTGTCTAAGTGCGATGACATATTCATAAGAGGATTTTGTGTCATCGACAATATTATCAGCAGTTATAAGATCATGAAGTAAGGACATGGGACCTCGCGGTTTCGCGCCAAAGACAAGTTCAAAGGGAGAAAATCCTGTATGTTCATTGGCGACCTCTCTATATGCAAAGAGAGCCGCGGGTAAAACCCTATCCCATTCCTGAGGATGATCTTCTGTTATCTTACCTAGTAGGTTTTTCAGAGTTCTATTCAAACGTTCCACCATCCCATTGGACATAGGATGATAAATACTACTCAGCGATCTCTCTATCTTCAGAGTCGACATTACTTGAGACATGGTATCCGATATGAGTTGGGTACCATGGTCGGATAATATTTCTGCTGGAAACCCCAGACGAGAAAATATTAACCAAAGAGCATCTGCGACATCAGCAGTAGTTATGCTCTTTAGAGGAACAGCCTCCGGCCAACGTGTGCACATATCAACACACGTCAAAATAAATTGGTGTCCTCTAGCAGACTTTATCTTAAATGGACCAATGATGTCTATCGCCATTTTTTGAAATGGCCGAATGGGAATGTCTGCAGCCTGAATGGGTGCATCATGGCGTGGACCTCTGGATTTAATCTCTTGACATACTTTACAAGATCGACAATAGATTCGTATGTCCTTATTCACAGCAGGCCAAAAGAAAGATTGAAGAACTCTAGCTTTAGTACGGGAAAAACCCATATGTCCAGCACACTGCGAATCATGAGCGTGCTGTAAGATTTTAACTCTCATATTTTTAGGCACAAGGATTTGAGAATGAATGGACTTAGCGGAGTCTTGTACCATACGTACAAGTACGCCATTCTTCATCGTAATCCAAGATTTACGATTTGTATCCTTATTCGGATCACCTTTTGTTGCCAGAGTAAAGAATTTCTTTAGAGTAGGATCATCTTCCTGCTGTTTGATAAAGGAATCGTGGGAAATCTCCAAGGGATCATCTTGGATCTGCGCATCATTATCTTCAGAATGTGAAGATTGTGGCATATTAAGAGCTTGAGCCCTAGTGATTACTGCATTAGCAGATTGCATATTAACATTTTCCCAATTAGAAATTTGCTGTGGAGTGCATTCTTTCACCCCGTGAATGCGACCGATGATAAGATCAGCGATCGGATTCGGCAAGAGACATGCTTGCACCTCTCCTGTAAAGAAAGGCGTAGCAATATTGATAATGGCAGTGGAGTACTTCTCCAATGTGCCACCAAATTTTACACATTTGACTATATTGCCTGTAGCTCGAGAAGGATTTACGAGTGATTGCCTCACTCCAATGGTAGTGCACCCCGAATCGAAAAGAATTGATACCGGAGTACCATCTATTAGGCCCCTATTAAAGACAAGAGCACCCCTTCCATTATGCGCAATTGACGCATGGAGAGCGGGAAGCGGGTGACCGCAGCTTAAAGTAGACACTGTGGTTGGATCGAATAATGTTTTGCATTGCGAACACTCAGATGCTCTAGCAAAATCGAAAGCGGAATTTGCTACACTGTTGGAGTCTTTTTTATCATTATTCTGATTATCGGTGTCGTGGAACTCCTGTTGTGCAGAGTTAGCCTGGTAATAAGATTTACCATGTCTTTTGTGTTGTGATCTACCTCGGTTATAATTGTCTCTATAATTATTATTGCCTCTGTTATAACCCCTATTTGGGTTTGAATCATAATATTCATGATCATAATCATCACGCTCGTTATATTGAGTATCCCTGTAATATTGTTTCTGTTGTCTCCATGAAGCACTTGGGTAGTTCCTATAGCTACTCCCTTTTCGAGAATTTCTAACATTATGGGTACATCTCGCGTGTCGAGGACTATCAGCCCGATTCCAGTTCTTCGAAGAAGAACCCTGATTTGAGTGGTTATCTTGGTTTTGATACTTATTCCAATTAACCTTTTTATCAAATTTATTTTTAGCTCCTTGGAATTTGTGTGAGTAATTCTGATTATATTCTGTTGCCGAAGCAACTGGCATACTCTCTTTAATGTTAGAGTTACTAAGAATCATGTCAGGGTGTGCCGTGGCATAATGGTCACAATATTCTTCCATTTGCTTTATTGTACCAGGTTTACGCTCATGTAAGAACTCTAGGAATGATTTATTTACAGAAGACATGACCTTGTCTCTTAGCAATAAATCCGTAAGACCATCAAATGTTTTCTCTGTTTTGGATAATTCAATCCATCGTGAAAGTGTAATTCGTGCTTTTGAGATGAAATCTGAGAATTCTACACCTACCTCAGGTCTCATTGTTTTAAACAAAAGACGATAACCTTCTTCAGACAGCTGATATCTCTTTATCAAAGCTGCCCTAACAGCATCATAATTATCTTTGTCGGCCTCTTCAACAAAATATAACTTACTTAGAGACTCCCCTTTTAGATTTTCAGACAACTGATTTACATACTGTGATTTGTCAACATTATGAGATCGACAAGCCCGTTCAAATCTAGAAAGCCAAAATGTTATGTCATCACTGGTAGGGTTAAACGCTGGTACCTTGACCTTGTACACAAAGGGTTTACCATTACCACCAGATGCCTGATTAACATTACTCATACATGTCAATTTTAATTTCTCTAATTCAAACTCATGTTCTCTTATTGCTTTTCTCTCTTCAGCTTCTCTATCTAATTTTTTTTGTTCTGCAGCAGCAGCAGCTTCTAATTTTTTCTGTTCTGCAGCAGCTTCTAATTTCTTCTGTTCTGCAGCAACTTCTAATTTTTTTTGTTCAGCTGCAGCTTCTAATTTCTTCTGTTCTGCAGCAGCAGCAACTTCTAGTTTTTTCTGTTCTGCATCAGCTTCTAATTTCTTCTGTTCTGCAGCAGCAGCAACTTCTAGTTTTTTCTGTTCTGCATCAGCTTCTAATTTCTTCTGTTCTGCCTCAAATCTCCTTTCCTCCATTTGCATCTGCAATTTCTTAAGTTCAGCAGCAGTATCAGCTTCTTTTTCTAATCTTTTTTCTTCAGGTAGAGCTTTTTTTTCTTCAGCAGCAGCTTTTTTTTCTTCAGCAGCAGCTTTTCTTTCTTCAGCAGCAGCTTCTCTTTCTAATCTTTTTTCTTCAGCCAAAGCTTTTTTTTCTTCTATTTGAAGTTTTCTCTCCTCAGCCGCAGCTTTTTTTTCCTCAGCAGCAGCTTTTCTTTCTTCAACAGCAGCAGCAATTTTTTTTCTCTTCTGCAGCTAATGCTTTGTCATATTGAGCAACAGCCCATTGTTCTAAGTCTTTTCCAGTCTTATCAAGAGATTTTCCTTGTGCAATGAAATAATCTAATGTAGACATATTGTCTTCTTAAATCAGAAACCTGAAAAAGTAAATAGATTACCCTATTTCACTTTAATGGGAGACAAGTCTATACCATAGACTTAGTCTTAGTCCAAACTTATATGGTTTATAATAACCAATGATAACTTGAGTACCTGTGGACAACAATAACTGTATCTCAAATACTGTGGGGACAAGCCTTACAAAGGTCTTGTATACCTCAATGTAATCAAAGATCACTTGAGTACCTGTGGAAAAAATATTTCCCTTTACCAATCACTTTGGGAGACAAGCCTTACAAAGGTCTTGTACATTTTGTTTTATAACAATAACAATCATAAAGTACTGATCTGTACTATAATATCAGTGTATACCACTATACGTTTATGTCAACTAAAGACATTACAAAGGACAAACACGAAAAGACAATATGAACACATTTGCAGAGATCAAATTAAATTAAATAGGAGAAATGAAAAAAATGATCACAGAAACCGTGATGATAACTGCAATAAGATAACAAGACAAATAACGCCACAGTGTATAAACATAAGGGTGTAAAAAACTGAAATGAAAGAAAAGATGAGACCTACAATTATACAAACAAATCAAACAAAACTAAGGAACACAAAATTATTACCAAAAACAACGAAGAAAAGAACACCTCATCACAACTAACAGAAATAGCAGCAAATTGTTGCTAACAAATTTCCAATTAAGAAAATGTGTACCTATAGAATACTAGTCCAGACCAATGTCACTCGGCATACCTTGTACTAGTCACACAGAACATAAACTAATTTAATACATAACAAATAACATGTAAGCATAAATAGCATATAGCATACAACATAATTTATGTCATGAATGGAATGTGTTGCAGGTATAGTGTTGTAAAGCAGGCACAGTTTATTTTAATACTAATAACTTGCCACTTTATTGAGTAATAGATTTAATTCTAAACTATTACACTGTCAATTTTTTCTCTTTTGAGCATATGAAGATCCAACGATGAACTATGCACTTTATGTTCAACAACACTGTGATTCTTCTGTACGTTGAGAAATGTCAACAATACTGCTCCAGATATTTTCTACACTTGATACTACTGTCCTGTGTAATACTGTCTGTACAGCGAAAAACTGTCAACAAGCGCTGACCTAGATACAGCATCCTATCGGTAATACAGGTCAAGCTGACATCGACTGTATAGCTGTCCTACTGGTGTTGATGTGTTCAAACAAATGTTCTTTCAGCTGTAAACTGTGATTCTCAACACAAAACTGCGTAAGCTGGACCCAGGAATCTGGCTCACCACTGTAAAGTTTCTTTTCTTCTTTCCACTCTGTAAAGTGTCAGTCGGTATGCTCTGTAAGGAAGAGTGGTGTGTTGTTGAGATCAGGCATGCTCCAGTCTACCCAGCTGTAAATGGGTAACTCACCCTAGTCCTGAGTTAGGGAAGGCAAAGGCTCCAGGGGAAGCAGGCCCTAAACTTGGTCACTCCAACCGACGCAGGATGGTGTATGTATGAAGTAGAAGCGTAGAGTGTGATTACCGCGAATGGTGTACTGTTCGTGTGCTGACTAATATAACCACTCATACACTTGTGTCTACAAGGCACCAATGCAGACTGCTGGAATCTTTGTTTACTCAATTTATTCAGACGTACACACTGGGACATACGAGTACATCATGGTATGTTGACATATCAATTTGTAGGTATACATAGCAGATCTGAAGTCATGACACATTCAGAAATAATGGGCAGTACATCAAAAGTTCAATGTCATGATATATTATGGCCGCATCCCCCTATCTGACTAAACGCGTCAGTGAAGGCAGATCGGTAAATAACTAAAGTTATTTGACGTCCATAGTTTGTAGCATATATTATGAAACCACGAAAGAGGGGGTTTCTAGCAAGATTGAGATCTCCCTGTCACTGTCCGATAATAGGATAAATAATCTGTTCTCTTGGCAGTGATCAAAACATATGATGACCGAAATCTAACATGGCTGCCTCCCTGAGTTGTCGTTCACTCATTCATAGGAAGGAGAATATAAGCCAGAGTTAATTTATAATGGGTGTATAAATGATTTCATAAATGTTCCCATACAGCTCTACGGTGATCAGGTTAATTCACATAGCCATAACCGCTGTAGGAAAGTCTGTCATCTTTGTCGATACAAAACACGACCCTAGCGATACGAAGCACAATGTTCCATCTAGGTCGAATCGACATGAGATCATCAAAATAGGGTCTGGCAATACATGGAGTCCGAATTATACATTGTACCGTACCTTAGGAGAGTCTCTAACATAAACTATAGTAGAGATACCATCTCCTTTAGAAGAAAACCACTCCATGAATCGTATTTCCTTAAGAATCTACCAGCCCTTTGAAAAATGCGTACCCGCCATTATCACGGTACATCGGAACTCATCACGACTTGTCAAGACAACTCATACTTCCGCTAGACCGGAATAATAAGAATCTAGTCCCGCCTACCCATCCAAAATATACAATATATGACTGATTCTACTTGTACTAATAATATGTAATACATATGAATTCAGGCCATAAACATAATAAGCAAATTAATATATTTTCTGGCCCTAAAAAATAAGTACAAACGTAAGAGCAATCCATGCGCCGGATCAATATCAAGAACGATTACTCCTATAATCAAAAGTGTGAATCAAACATGGATTCTCTCGCTTTTACCATAGACAGCATTTTCATACACAAATGAATGAATGTCTATATTTTTTCCATATTAAATAGCCATATCGATTTTTGTAATATGTGCGTCAAAATATGCACGCAACACTACTCCTCCGTCGTGGTACGAAACACATACAGGTAATGCATTATCAAAGGAAACCTTACGAATTTCCTTGTTTGGATGTGCAGACATGTAGTTTCTCCCCAATTCTTGACATTCATTGATAGATTTTGGCTTTCTCTCCTGTAAAAAACTAACAAAATCTGCGCCACAGGTAGATAAAACTTTATCCCTGAGCATTAGGTCAAATAATTCATCAAAAGATTTATTGATACCCGATAAATCTATCCAGCGACCCAAGTACAATTTAATAGAAGAGATGAACTCTCCAAAATCTGCATTCTTGGATGGAACCGCAGAGTGAAATCTGGATCGAAAACCCTCCTCAGTGAGCTGAAATTTTACCATCAATGTATTGGCAACAATATCAAAATCAGATCGACTTGTTTCATCAATTGACATAAAACAACGCATTGCTTCCCCTGTGAGGTAGTCTGAAAAGATAATCGGCCACCTATCTTTTGGGATCTTCAAATCTATAGCTCTCATTTTAAACCTCATGATAAACGAGTCCATGCAGTCCCGTTTATCATCAAAATTTGGTAATTTAATTTTTGGATAATTAAAATTATTACCCTGAGAACCTTGTGGATTAGCACCAGTATGTTGGGCATTAATCTTTGCAATCTCAATCTCTTTTTCTTTATCAGCCTGTAATTTCAATGACTGAAGTTCAATAGCATTTTTGTGTGCTTGATCCAGCTGAAGTAGTTCCATTCTACGGAGTTCCATTTTCTGCCGTTCTGGTTCTCTAGATGCTTCTTGATCTCTTCGAACCAATTCTTGTTCTTTTCTAGCTGCCTCTAGTTGAACTAATTTCTTCTCTTCAAGTTCTCTTTCGTGAACTAATTTCTTCTCTTCAAATTCCTTTAATTCTTTTGCTTGAGCAAGTCTTTTCTCTTCCAATTCCCTTGCCTGATCAAGCTCCTGTTTCTTTAAATCTCGTTGCTTCTTCCGTTCCATACGTTCCAAATAGTCATGATAAAATTTATCAGCATATGATTCCAATTCAACTCCCGATTTGCCTAAACGCAACCCCATCTCAATAAATTCTGGTAATGACGACATCTTGTGTTCTGATTCGAATCACCAAGTGTCAAAACTCCTCTTAATCTCAATTAATTAATTACAATAAATTATGTTGTTGACTGAATTTATATCTTATGAAGGAATGAACAAGCCAAGAATGAGAGACGAGCACAGTGAAAAAGAATGGTTCAAGTCAATGATGATGATAATAAGTAACATGTCGAATTATAGAACATTACTCGACAAATATACAGGAAATAAAAGAAACAAATACATGTTGACAAGCAACTACAAATTTGAATAATTACTTGTAAAGTAAACAAGACAGAGAATCACGAACAAAAACAGCAAATCGTCAAATTTCACAATGAGACAAGAGTGATAGAAAAAACAGCTGTGCAGACAATGGCCCAATTACGTAAATTAATGAATGAAAATATATAACGTAGACTTTACGGAACAATCTAAACAAATACTGATGTCTGTTATGCAGTCAAAGACTAATATTCCACTGTTATTTTCTTTGACTGGACAACCAACAACTAATAACCTAATAGGATATCGTCATTTGCAAAATTTCCGAAGAAAATTTACAAATAGCGAGCATTTACTTTATACAAATAGACATGCAGAGGAAATAACGAGTAGAACTAGATGTTAACTAGCAAACGTCTCCGAAATGGTCAAATACTGTCACGCATTAGACAATTTATAACTCTACTTATCTTTCTTGTATCTCAGAACCTCTCCAGATACGGAATCAGTGTGTTTGTGCCACACCTCGACTTCAGGAATTCATAAATGTACGAAAATCCTCTTGACTCCAATTTTAGCGAACGTACGTTTGCAAGTTTTCCGGCTTTGATGACGTCATTGAGTAAAATTTGCCAGATTGTCATTTATCAATCAACATCGAAATTTGCGTGCTTTGTTAGTATTTAAGATCTTGAATGTAGAGTTGTAAAGGTCGAACCGAATCAATTTGGTGTTGCAGGGTTGAATCTTGACAGTCCTCAAGGTCAGGTCAACGATTTTTGATGCATCTACACGGAGCAACCGTTACATGTCATCCTCCATTGTGAAGTTTAGTGAATGTATAGTTTTTATTAACACTTTATACTCGTATAGTTTTTCAAATGACAAAAGTCTTGCATAAAAGTTCAGTGCAGTAGTCCAGCTTCAGTTGATTTCAGATTCGTAGTATGAAGACAATTCGTTTCTTGATGTCCCAAGTACCAACCTGCCAGTTATCGGACGGCTTCCAGTAATCTGACATGACTGAGCTCCCAGTTTTTTCCAGCTATCGGACGACAGCCCCCAGTTGTTTCTCTCCTGTTAAGGGATAGAGAAATTGCCCGAATTCTCTCGTTTGTTGTCTAGGATCCATTCGTTTTAATAAAGATGTGGAAGTTCTTTTATTTTTAATTTGGTTTGCATGGTCAAATATTCTGGAAGTCAATCTTCTTGGATACCCCCTTCTGTCAATCTTCAATTACTGAATAAGGCTATCAACTGGTTAACTGAACCTTGAATGATTGAACGAACCTCTCGACTTAGACGATTTGGCAACAGTTTAATACACAGTAAGTACGAATTCACAAAACGTCACAATCACGAATATGGCATGAATACTCCCTCTAACTTTCAGTCTAACATTATCTTGGTTCGCTTTTATACAATGTCACTCAACTTTTCCCTAGTTGATACTTTTATAATATCATTCTTTGATTCCCTTTAACATCGGGGTATTGAGCCTCCCGGCATATCAAATATTCATTATATCTTTTTCCAACAACATCGGGGGATTTGAGCGTCCCGGTATGTTTAATATTTATACATCATAATTTCCACTCCATAAGCTTCGGGGAATGAGTCCTCCCGTTATAACACTGTTCAATTATATTTTCAACACACTTTTTTGTATTGGGAACCACCGTCCCGTACTGACTTCAACTATAATCCTGGCATATTCTCATGCCTCTCATTTAAAGCACATAGCTTACCATTTTTCCAGAAATATTTATTGAACATACGAATATACTGGCTGATACACAAGCCATTTTAGACACACATCTTGACGGTATGACGTCACATCAATCTCCCTGCATCATACCTAGATACTCATCTCACCGCGACCGCTTTCATATATTTCTTGCGTTCAGTTGAGGTACAACATGGTGTGACAAAACCTGGAACTAATAATAAGTTGCCCTGATAAAAATCGCACCATGAAGCAGCCTCAACAGTACTTATTAGATTATATAGTCTACCTAGTATTTATTATCATCGTACTACTTTCGACTGCGTTGCTTTCTTCTCGTGTTGTTTAAATAATTTATTTCATTTCGTTTTCCACACTTGTGTTTTACACACGAACGATACGCATCTCATTTTTTTTTTTACAATGTTGACATGTTTTATCATCTTTGTTGATTTATCTTAATTTTTTTCACCATTTATAATCGTTCTCCATTTCATGTCATTTCCTTTGTTCTTTTCACATCATTTCATATTTAGTATATAGTTGATCTATGTCTCTTTACCTTTCAACTTTTGTTTGAATTTAGTCTTTTGTTTTCATTCCACATTATTTCCTTCTCTTATTACTTTCTTTCTTCATAATTACACTTAAGATATTAATGATAATTATCTATTGCTTAGCTTGATGGAACTTGACTGACCTCACTATTATTATACAAAAAAAATCTTCGATTTTTTTTCGCGAGGGTCGATGTAAACTGTTACGTTATTTTATATTCATAGAGGGGGAGTTAAATGTTTGAGATCCTCACATGTGCGTCTAGTATTTTGTAGACGCACGTTTGAGCGCATCTCGGTTAATTGTATGTTATATTAATTGCGTACGACCGTGGACCATTATTAAACGGATATGGAGCGGTTTGTCGCGGTGATTTGTTGCTATCCGGGCAACGTACTTGAGGCAGATCCAGATGTCCTCCGTCCTGTATAGACGTGAATTTTTCGTGTGCTTGTCCTTAGACTAGGAAAGACACGGCTATAAAGAAATTATAATCATCTGAAAGATGCAGATGATATTCCATATGAGCAATAAAAGAATCGTTTCATTTCAATTATTTATCCAGAGACGGATCGTTTTAAGTATCTCGCCTCCGATACTTAGTCTCCTGTAAACGTTATGGCAGAGCTTGAACTTTACTAGATATGTCAAGTTGTTAGTGTGTCCCACTAACGCTAGGAGCTGATTGAAGCGTAAAGAAATATAGATAACTGCGTAAAGAATATTAACATGGTTACTTCGTCAGAACCATGTATACCACTAATCCGTTAACCTTCATGTGGTAACGGTTAGTGCAGTCAGTCAACGTCCATGTTGATTATTATTGACTATGTACTTTTTCTGCCATGAATATAATATTGATGATCGTCTACCTTACTGATGTCAACGTATGTCTTCAATAAACTGTGTATCGTCACCAACTGTTCACTATGAGTCCAGCATCTATTTATCACCAGTTTGGTCATACTGTCTTGATCCATTAAACATTGTTACCGAGCTCAATTGTCATCACCGTAAGCCAAAGTAACGGCCCAAATCATATTCGCTTTATCAAGAAATACGTCGGCCACATGTAGTAAGCCCGACAGCCCTGACAACATCATTATCAATGTCAGTCTAGTAAAGAAAACACACCGGTAACAATCGTACATATTTACAGGTTGACACCGGGTCTGCTTCTGGTTGCAGAAATGTGTCAGACCGATTTGTGTCTCGTAACATCTATTGCCAAGTATACTAACATCTATTGCCAAGTATCAGTCAGTCCTAGGCGAACAGATGAGCAGATTTTTTTTTAAAATTATTTTTATTTTATTTTAAAAACACTTTAATTATGATGATTATTGCAAATGTAATATTACTTTTATAATGATAAATGCCTTAATAATGCTTAAAGTAAATGTGAGGATGAAAGGATATTACTATACATGATGAGAGAGAGAGGAAGGGCAGAATGTCAGACGGGCCTGCGTGCCCAATTCTTAACCCTTTGAAAATAAAGTTCGTTCGTTCGTTCGTTCGTTCGGTACGAACTATAATCGACATATAAGGAAGATTTACTTAGGAAGTAGGGTATTGTGCAGCCGTTGTGGGCTTTTGATGCACTGTCACCGTCACTAATTGCTCCCTATCCTAAACATGGGCCGTATATAGCAGCATTTTTTTTTTCACCGCAATATCAACTACATGGTCAAAAGTTAGATTGTAGTAACAGTCATCCATGCATCTATCGTAAGCACGAAATGTCATATTATGTGAGACATGTTACTTATCTGTATAACATCCTTATTACTATCATGACATGTAAGTAATTATGTCGTAACAACACCAAGTGCCCTAGGACGGCTAAACGAAAAAAAAAAATACTTTAACAATTGTACAATTTTGAATAACCAGCAACTTTGATGTCCAGTTCTGTCAGTGTTGTCTGAAATTCAGCAATTTCGTTTCGCAAAAGACCGAGAGGCTAAAACGAGTCTCGTTCGTCAGTGAATTAAGTCATGTCAATATGCTGGGTCAATGGGGGATATAGTGGCGCTGTGGGCGTCATTTGAACTAGAGCAGTGGGCGAAAAGGTGGTCATGGGGATGTTTTCCGTGGTCACTGTCTGTGAAACAACTGGCGAAGTTTGTTAACTCTCAATCTCTGAATCGCCTTTGTCTAGTCGTGATTTATGACAATTAATTTTTCTATGTAACTTGTATTTGTACATTACACAGCTCAATATAGTTAAACTATGTATTGTGATCAATATCACTAGTCCAGATACTTGTGTGTGTGGAATCATGGTGGCATGTGAATGTACAGTGTCTAATTCTGTCACCAAGGTGGACATATCGACTGTCTCAAGTGGGAGTAATTGAGGAGAAATGATAAAAGTAGTCTCTGAATGAAGGAACGAGAGGAGGGGATTCCAGACTGTGACAGAGAATTATGAAAAATAGATTTTATTATCTACATTTTTCTTCCACCTGGCTTCACCTTGCTTCCTTATTAGTTATGCACGTTTGTTTTTAACGCAGAACTCTCCTACACTTAGATATCGGCCTTTTTCTTAATTTAGCCACGCCTAATTCTTTCTTTTCTCTACACTAGGAATGTTTACTATGATGCACGTAGCGAGAGAGAAGGGGGAGATGAGCTAATGAAGAAAAACCAAAGGGGGCGATAAGTTGAAACGTATTTTCGGTAGACATTGATCAGGAGGAATTAATCTGAGTAGAAGAGGGAGAGAATCTGACAGAAGGGGAGATACATTACAATTACCCCCCCCCCCCTATCCATTCGTTCGTGGAACGTAATTAAGCTACAGAACGACGAAGATCTAAGACCGTCCGCTCGTTGCCAGAGTCCAGCAGGCGGCGAAAATGTGGCAAATTTTCCTTTCATTCAGAATTTGAACACAGAAATTCCCAAATGTGATGAAGTGTACTGAGATTCTGTCTTTCAGATGGCCCATGTCTTTTTCTCCTTGCAATTTGTTCACTTTTTCTAGGAGGGATTACAGGTAATCCACCCCATATTTCTTCTCCTTCTATTAGTTACGGTTTTTTCAGAGTGAGATCACGATGGAGTTTTATCTCATCTGCTTTATATTTCTTTTCTCTGACTAGTAGGTGGAGTTTAGAGTGGGTTTGTAGGGAATTGTGGCAGTTGTTTACAACTCTGATATGGCCGAGAAGACTATTTGAAATGCTATGCCAGCGCCATCAAATACTATCTTAGTGATAGACTTGAGAAACTTATGAGGTTCATAATAATTCCTTATTTCAGGAATAACGGTATTTAAGATGGTTTAAAAGTTGAGATGTTACGGGCGTGCTTTGTATTATTTCAAAGTAGGTCTGTAGAGAAACCCGCATCTGCGAATTATATTAATTTACAGAATGGCGGGAGCGTGTGTATTTGTGATTTTATTCAGAGTTTAATGCTGCTAGTTATTTATATATTTACACATCTATATGTGGACGGGAATGAAGAGGTGGAATTTGTAAGCACGTGGGTGCGTTGATTACTGAATATTTATTCGAGACGATGTTCAGAGGAATGAGGAGGAGTGGAGAACGTGGGTGCTATCATTTAATGAATATTTATGCAGGAGCACGTGGTCCTAAGAATTGTAAGCATGTGTTTGTAACTACCGGGATTTAATTGGTAACCTGGGGGTTATGAATAACTTTTGGCAATATGCAGATGATAGCGTAACGGGTTATATGTTATTGATTGTGCATTATTGTTCTGTAAACTCAGAAGACGGGAGATGTAATTTTTTTTGGAAATTATTTTGTATTACATTTATTTTTTTCTGAACGGGAATCGAATTCCTAGAGAGGGCTATTTTAATTGTGGTAAACATTTGCTGCATTTAGTGTCAGCGTAGAAGTGGGCCACAGTATGTTTGCACAGGTAGATAGGCCCTCAGTGTAAAACTGTTGTGATGGTAACCAGTCATGCAGAACCCTAGGTCAGCCGGTCTGCGCGTTGTATTACCGGGTGATGTTTACAGTGGACTCAGGCAGAGAAGGGAACAGTGGGGGAGCGGACTTTGTTGGCATGATTACGTTTGTATGGTGGTACATAACGGGAAGAGAGTAGAGGAGTTACGTGTTGAAGACTTGGGACTTAAAGGTTAAAGTCAGGGAGTTATTTGTTATATAGGAATGTATTATTAATATGTTGTTTAGCTGTTGCATTTTTTTCTGTCTAAACAGCAGGTATAGCGGCTCTGTGGGATAGAGCGAAAGTGCCAATAACTTTCCTCACGGCAAGAGTTGGCATCTCAGACAGAGAAGGGTTTGAGATTTTGCCAGAGGCGGACGAAGAAATAGAGAACCCGTTTTTCCCAGGCACGGGAAGGCATTTCTCGAGTGGAATAGGATTTGGTGGATAAATCCTGAGCTCTGAGCTCGTTGTTGTTACACACGCAAATTTGGCATGCTGCCAGCGTTGTCGTAATCATTTCGCTTCGTTTCGGCCATAATAAACCCGAAGGCCCATCACCCAGAGATAGGTAATCGGGCAGGTAAACGTCAGATGTGATAGGAGAAACCAGCTACAGTTCCAGCCGAGAATCCCGTGGGGTTCTTGTAAACCTTAGTCATCAATTCCAGAATTTGTGGAGAGAGAAAGGATGAAAATACTCTCTACAGAGGTCAGCGCAGATAGGCAGAACTGATACAGTTTTGTTCCAAGTATAGCAGATGACAGTTGATGAAGTTTAGTCTACAGTTGCTATAGCAGATAGACAGAACTGAGAGCAAGTAAATTAAGAGCATAGCAGAGGACAGCTGCTGAAGTTTTTAGAAGAGTTAGTTGTGTAGCAGTGTTCGGGAGATTTCAGGATAGGCTGTGTAGAACCGAAGTTTGTGCAGAAATTGTATAGATACTTCGTAGTCGTTCCAGCTGACTGTGCACTTAGAGATAAAATTAGAATTAGAACAGCTAGTTTGGAGTAGAAGCTCGACATCTGAGATCCCACCAAGTGCAGTGTGGTGTATTTTGTTTAATCTAAACTTCTTTCCCCATACAGGTTGAAATTGTGGGAGAAGGGTTGGGGTTGACTCATTTTATATGTGCTTGATTTGTTTCAGGTGTGCACACACGCACTTTAGTTCTTTAACATGTATTTGAGTTTTTATGGGTGTAAATAAAACTTGTACATTATAGCTGGAATCATTCATTTGATTTACGTACAGTAGCTATATGTTGTCTGTATCGTGGTGTATGTGAATCTTAATTGAACCTTATCCCCCTTAGGGTAGTTAGAGGTGGTTGAGGCCATAGCATTTTAGACGTCCGGAGTGGCGAGGAAGAGTCAACTTCGGTTCTCAACCTCGGAGCCAATGGTCTCAACTTTCACATTTGCACTGTCATTTTCCATCTGAATCTATCCTTTCAGTCTTTCTTCTCACTAGTGTCTTGTCACTCACTATATGTAGACAGCCTCTAGTAGTAAAACCATTTCGTGACACCAAAGGTGTTATGTGTAACACTGGTCAGCGACTTTTCTACCATTTTAAGATATATATATATATATATCTGCCTTTAAAATCCATTATTCAGTACCCACAGATTTTTCAAGAACCTACTAGCTTCGATTTCTAGACCATTGTTATAGTGGATTTCTTAGTATTTTCGATTTGGAGTAGTTCAATTTCTGTGTTTGCGTACTGAGTCACTTACCCAAAAACCTACCAGTGGTCTAAGCCTACGCCTAAACCTGAATTGGAGAATAACGGATCTAAGTCCAAAAGTACAAAAATAACATTCATATATATATATTGGGTCTTCAAGGTGAACCTGTCTGCCCTCTTGTTTACACGCAGAAAGAGACAGAGTACCTACCCAAAGAATATTAAGAATAACTTTTTAACTGGGCCTATAGCTATCCAGATTTCTTTTTCCCAATTTCATTTACATTCAGCCCGTTGTGGCGACATACTCAAACATTAACATTTCCCGACCATCAACCATTTGTGGTGTGACAAGGAATTTTATACTGAAAGAATTTACCGACCTGACATTCCATTATGTAAAATGGAAATCTCAAGCTACTGACACTGTGAGCACTGTTAATTTTCTTACCTGGAGTAATTAATGTGACATAAACAGAAATCCTAATAACAAGTAACGAAATAAACGTTCCCCGAAGAAGAGGATTTAATCAATCTTTGTGGAGCTGGGGTTTATTTTGCCAAAATAACACTGGATTTGCTGTGTGACCCATGAAACTTTGTTCCAGATGCTGTTAGATCTACAATTCGGTAAGAACGAATGAACGTGGCCACGGTCGACTGAGAAGAGAGGAATGAATGAATGAATAATTCTCTCTATTGTATAATCCATGTACTCACACTGTTTATTTCTTATTTGGTTTTGCTAATGCTGTCCATTTCAGAATAGATTAACTTATAAACTCTGTTGTTTACATTGTAGGCAAATTCTAGACCATAGCGCAAATCTTTTTGACCTTTTGGGGTGTTAATAACTTTCTTCTAACGGGATCTTGTCTCAACAGAGGGAGGGGTATTACACCTATGAGTCTATTCCTTTACTAATTCTAATACCTATGATTTTTTTTTTTTTTTTTTTTGATATTCAATAATAGCTGTTGTAAAGTTTCTTTACGGTAAATAAAATTTACATAAAACTTAATTTAAATGTGTGGGTCAGCTCGTCCCAAATATCCCTATTCCATTAATATAGTGTTTCACATTTGTGCGTCTATTTGTCGTCACTTATCTGTGTGTGTGTATGGGAGTGGTTGATATATATATATATATATATATATATATATATATATATATATATATATATATATATATATATATATATATATATATATATATATATATATATATATATATATATAGAGGTATACTGTCTGACAAACAAAGTTATGTTGTAGATATAGGCTGGACTATAGAGGATCTTCTCAAAATCCAGGGACAGACTCTACCTTCTTCACCATTTTTTCACTCGTGAAATCTATTCCTTTACCTTATCTCTCACTGAGTTACCACCTGTTCTAGTTCTATTCAGACGGGACCACAATATATCTTAAATACCTATCAAAAATCTACGACACAGGCTACGGAGGAAGTGTAGTTGTATCGTATAGTCTCTGAGTGTAGATCTTTATTTAGTATAGAGGATGCCCTGAAAGGTGCGGCTAACTTAAAATTCCCATCAGAAACGGAACGAGTTGGAGTTATTTAGAGAGTGTCATAGGTGTAGAGGGTGTTAATAGCCAAGTATATGCCTTAATATTGTAGGCAATGGGGAAAGTGTGTGTAAACGAATAGTTCTGGTGCACAATGTGTGAATTCTATCAACATCATTATCAAAAATGGCAATTATACATTCGTTATGCGTTCTGATGCTATAAAAAAAAGGCTTTCAAGATTACAAAATGCAAATGGCGAGTGAACAAAATTCTCATAAGTATGCTGTGAAACAATGGTGTAATTTGTGTGTGCCTTATTTATCGCAATAGCATAGGCATGTGTATCATATATGGCTAACGGATGTGTCATAACGTCACTGTGGTATGTAAGATGTGATGGCCTAGGTGAAGGAATGGTGTGCACATTATAAAGACCATAGATATCATCGAGGATGAGGAACGGAATATTGACTTTCATGAGTAACTCGGAGTGAGTAAGAAAAGCTTTGACTTCTGAAGAATCATAGTACGACAAGAGATTCTGTTCTGGAACAACAGGTGGACTAAGAGTATGTGGAAGAATAAGAGATAGTTGATCGAACATCTGTAGAAGCTCAGTAGGGGTTAGTAACGAAGGAGGTAATCTGTTCAACTTCAACATGTCTATGTGAGATTCGAGAGTTAGGAGTGTATGTGTAACATGTGTAAGAAGTTCTCCGGCTCTGCCCGCCAAGTTCTTCAATGTCAAATAGGTGGTTTAAAATTTTTAAATAACATACGTTCTGTTGTTGAGATTCTCAACTGTGATTTCTGTAAAATTTGTAAGTTGTACTATTAACGCTCCTAGGTTATTGAAGGCAATTCTGTTTGATTGAATAGCATTACGCGTACTATTAACTATTGTGATGCTTCTACTAACTATATGGCGAATAGTCTCTTGATTATCTGCCAATTCTTTTATAGTTACCTTTAAATCATCGTAATTTGTATCAGTAGCAGTACCCAACAAATATTCAAGTTCGTCACTGACAAAGGGTATTATGGACCTATTATGTCTATGTGCTTGTCTTATCTTCTGGAATTGTACTTGAATATCAGTTAAATATCGACGCAGCATGTGTGTCTCATGTCTAACCGACGCGAATAAGATTATATAACCCTGATTCTGTGTAGTTACAAAATCTTGCACGGTTTGTACAATATATTGTTCAGAGTTAGCTAAAGTGTTCTGTAACTCTTCAAGTTCAGATCTCAATGGACCAAAAGATGTCAACAATGTAATTGTCCATTTGGAGGATGAATCCGAGACCTCGTTAGCATGTTCAAACATGGTAATCGTTGCTATGCGATTCCCGCCAAAAGACTGAGTTCGCGTCTAAAAGTCTATTGTTAGAAAAATGTAACTCTTCTTGTTTAGTGATAAAATGTAGTAAGTACATTTGTCGTTTCTAAAAGTTCTTAGCTCGCTTCTTTAATCTTAGGTTATTCTTATGCTAGATCTCTATCACGTTTCTCTACTGTTTCAGCACGGATAATGCTGTCGTGGTAGGCCGTCCGGTCACATAATTACCTACTTTTACTAGTGACTTATGTATGTTCCAAGATGGTACAGGTTTGTAACCCTTTATCCGAAACCCTATGAGATAGATTTATTTCGGAAGCCGATTTTTTTCGGTTTTAAGATGTCACCCAAATCGCGTTTGAAAAATAGACCAAATCGCCCAAAAATTTGCACAAAATAGCTCAAGTCGCCCAATCTGCGTTTGAAATTAATCCAAAGTCACCCAAAATGTGATCAAAAGGTAGCCCAATGAAACTTTTGATTTTCAGAATATTTCGGTTTTTGGATAAAAGATAGCAAAATGGGACAAGAACAATTAGAACTTTTTGTCAACCTTGCACTTAGACTCTGGGAATAAGAGTGTATTTGTATAAGTGATATTTGGGAACCAAAATACTATAGGAAATTTTGGTAAAAGCCATACATATATTTTTGCAAACAAATGTTTATATAGGATTATATGTCAACGTTTAAAAATATTTCTCTTAAAAATGAATGTCAGTGTTACCTCACTTTTCAAATAATATTTCTCTAGCATCTCTATGGCAAAAATCAATATATATAAAATCCCAGCTTTTTCGGTCACTAACGCTCAGGGATGCAACTTTGGTTGAAAGTTAGACATTAATTGTATTGTTTCCCTTATGTGTACTCTCTCGAAAATAGTAACACCCGACAAAGAAAAGTGCGCAAATGACGGTGTGCACAAAAATATTTATAGAACTGCGGTGATGCACAGTGGTTTTTTAAAAATACTTTTGAATAAGTAAAATTACCGTTAGGTATTGGTGCTTTTGAATTTAACTCCCGTCTTATGACGGGCTTTTACACTAGTATTAAATAATCTTTTATGAGCGTTATTCAGCAACACTTCATATAATTTGGGTTATGTAATGATAGCAGCGCCTATGGTAGTTCCCGGGGGTGTCCGAAGAGACGAAGAAAGAATAAAGACTACTACACCCTCAAGCATGTCGTACCAGGCTACTAACATGAGCTCATGCTTGGGGCTGGTAGCCTCATCATGTAAAACAGATTGCCACAGAAACCACTGCTGTAACAGCAGACGGATGCATGGTGCAGGCTTCCTGCAAGGGGAGGAGCTGCAGTGGTGGCTCCATGTTCTGTAAAGAGTGCAAAGGAAGATGATGATAATGACTGAAAGCCGCACCAGAAGCTAACGCATCATATCATGGCGAGCCGCTCTTTGGCCACCTAGTTCTAGAATATGCCATAAAGATTAACATGGGAAAAAAAAAAGAAGAATGCTGATAGTATATAACAGGCCGTATGTTTGTAAGAAAAAAAAAGAATTTATATACAGACAAGTTAGAGAATTAAAATATAACTTGAAGATTAAACATGAAAATGAGATGATATTTAGCATCCAGCATTAGCAAGCCTTACATAACATACTCATATGGATGAGTCAGAAAACTGGGCATGTTTTAATTCAGTGGGGTGGAGCACACTTAAGAAGTACAATATGATAACAAGACAGGCCCAACACCAGAGTATAACTGAAAGTCACTTTGGTAAAGTCACAGAACAAGAGACACACGCTACCATGTCTTTGAATTTGATATTGATACATCTGCCACGTCTCTTGGACTGATTAAAAAAAATTGCCACTAACAATAAACTTAATCCAAACCCTGTTTTGAGCTTCTTTTTCTCTTTTTAAATATAAATTTCTATCAAACACATTAAAAAAAAACCAAGAAAGTTACACTGTACCAGCTTAACGTGCACAAACTCAGCCAATTCATATAAAGCCATCACTGATGTGCTTCCAATCAACCAGACTCATACCTCTACAATAACCATTCATAACGATCAATAAAGAAACCCTCGCTGATATTTTAAAATGACACGGCGGATGTATCGATAGCTACTTTGGAACCATGGCGACGTAGGTCTATATTTCTGTCTTCTTCTTCTTCTTCCATCCTTAGCCATCGACCGTCAAAGCAGACAATGGCCAATCACGCCTAGTGGCGTCTTTAGGGCAACCACAAATTAATCTTTATTTGTTGTTGTTTCCGTAATCAAAGTGACTGGCAAACAGGTGATCAGCCCATTGTGCTATATTTCTGTGATTCAACCATAAATTCTTTTCACGACTCTGTACGACATTAACACAAGAAAGACAACTGTGTGCTGCTCAAGTAGGGGAAAGTATATTAAGAGGCTACCTTGTTGGCCATGGACGAGTAGTTTCCCTTTAAGTTGGAATTTTGTTTTTTAAACAATTACAGTGTTATGTCATATGTTATTAATGTTGACATAAGTAGAAAGAGGGTTGGTGTTAGGTTAAGGTTAGTTGTTCGACAAAGGTAGAAAGAGGGTTGGAGTTAGGTTAAGGCTAGCTGTTTGACTAAGCTTGAAAAAGTGAGTTAGGTTAAGACGAGCTGTTTGAGATGCTTGAAAGAGGGAGTTAGGTTAAGACCAGCTGTTTGGCAAAGCTTAAAACACGGAGTTAGGTTAAGCTAGCTGTTTGACAAAGGTTGAAAGAGGGAGTTAGGATAAGGCTAGCTGTTTGACAAAGCAAGTTAGAAAGAGGGTTGGGGTTAGGTTAAGGCTAGCTGTTTGACAAAGCTTGAAAAAGAGAATTAGGTTAAGACGAGTGTTTGAGAAAACTTGAAAAGAGGGAGTTATGTTAACCTTTAGCTGTTTGACAAAACTTGAAAGAGGGAGTAAGGTTTATGAGACGGTATTTCCTCTACTGCTTTGCAGTAGTGGTCCAACATTGGCCAAAACTCAAGAGCATCTAATATGGGCTTCAAAGGTGTCTACGTTCGCACAAGATTACTCTTGGCAGATTTGTAAATAGAAGGGTAGTGACGCTTCTATCTCAATGGAGTGTTCACAAGATATTCAGATAAGCGAAAACAATGCTGCATTGGCTGAGCACGTTAATTCTAGAATCTGCCGACAACTTTTGTGAAAAATTAAGCAATGATTAATTTTAGCTCGTTCAAGCCCCCACTTCTGATTTACTCAGTGTAATTCTTATTATTCGGGTATAGCTCTGTTTAGAGTGTGTGTAGTAAATTGACTGAGACAAACATGCAGTACATTTAAAATGATTAAATCAAAGTTAAATATGTAAACTTACAAATAATAAAATTTAATAATCACTTGAGTTTAACAGTTTGAAAATAATTGAATAGTTTAAAAGCAAAGGTTCATCATTGATTGATAGGAGGTTCTATGAAAAATGTTCACTTTGGCAGCTTATATATTGCACTTAGCTGCCAGTGGTTGCTTTTGTTCCAGCTGGGTTGGTTCTTGATGGACTGATCACTGATAAAGTTCGTTGCTGGTCAAGGATGCAGGGTGCAGCACGTTCCGAGGAGTGTCAGGGCGAGTCTACAAAGTTGGTCCCTCGTCTTAAAGCTCAGGCCACTGTTCCCTTCTTGTTACAGAGATAGTACTCTTCAACTGGTACCACCACTAACAACTATGGTAACAGAATAGAAACGAAACGCTCTCCTGAGTATTGCGTTTCCCAACACATACTTATGTGTTCCCTTTCTCATATTCTACCATCCCATTTACTCAGAGTTTACCCTCGATGAGAATTAACTAATCCCTCGAGAGAAAACTTTCTTTACATTTAAATTGAATAGCTTTTATGGTTACTTTATATTTAAATGACAAGGTTAATAATACAGATAGAATATGTTTACAAGTACATTCCCACTGATTGAAAAGTGTTCACAATATAAACTGAATATGTTTTCATTATTTTTTAAAGTGAATATGTTAACATCGACATTTACACTGGTTTGAAACTGTAAGTATTATAATTAAAATGTACATCATTTCTTTCATCTTTCCCTCCTTGCTCCATATGGAACTTGGGACTACCGATGCGTTTTAGCTCTCTTTAAGAGACTAGCAATAAAGCCGTCTACAGCCCTTGCAGTGGTGATTCATGAATCATCATTCTTTACACTAAGGTTGCCAGCCTCAAATGACTGGGACATCCACTAGCGATTTTCACAAATTAATATTCACATGGTAATATATACATATTAGTTCACATGTTAGTAATGAAAATATAGAATGCAAAATGCCAACTTCCGCCAATCCTGGCTCACAGACTTTTTTGCTCAGATGAGTGAAGTTAAGGCACTAGCCGATGCCTTTTTACACGTGTACTTCGGGTCGTTAATTTTAACTTTAATTCCCTCTCTGACTCCGTGTTCAGTTTCCTCAGATATTCCGTTTTTCCTTATTTAAAATGATAGAAATTTCCTGCGCTGTGTTGTAAGTCCTGATAAATACTCCAATAAAAGGTCTAGTCTGATAAAATGGAATTCTGAATTCTAGGCTTCACTCTGGCAGGGTCTGGTTGTGTCGTCTTGGCATGCTATCTTCACAGTAAATTTGACTGACTGAAGCGTCATGTTATATTCACTGTCCTCCCCGGCTCTGTCTGTTATGAAGCTAGACAAAAGCTCCAATCATTTCAAACGTGCTGGTTGGGGGGGTATTTCAAAATATTCCTGACATGGACAAATTGTTAACACAATGCCGAGGTCAAGTCTTCCGTATATGGCATGAAAATATCCGATCCCTGGCAGGCGAACTCACCAACACATCTGTAAACTCATACGACAACGTGTTTCAGATGTAACAAATTATTACTATCTAAAGTAATCTTGTCATAGCAAGTGGGACAGAAAGCAATTGTGTCATACGTGTCTGTCCAAAATGTGATGCATAGACGAGTAATCTTGTTATCTCTCGCTTTAGCACACAACTGTACACGAAAACTAAGCAGACCAATATGGGTTTACCTGCGCTTAATCTCAGCAAAGCTGTGACGCGCTTAGCAAATGTGAGGTATACAGCAACAAGTAGTGTCCAATGTTTTGACAATATCAAATATCTGCTGCCTAGCAGAGAAAGAAAAAGGGAGCGACTCGGAAAAAATCGCAATAAAATCAGTACAAAACTGTAACTGATTACGGCCGTAGTGAAAGAGAGATCGGAAAGAGGTCGACCCAAAATCCATCTTGTGACATTTTAGGCTACCGGTTTGACATAACTTGAAAGAGAGAATTAGGTTAAGGCTAGTTTGACAAAACATGAAAGAATGTTGGGTTTAGGTTAAGGCTAGTTGTTTGACAAAGTTTGAAACAGGGTTGGGGTTAGGTTAAGGCTAGCTCACGGCTGTTTGTGCCTTATACCCTAGCGATCTTTTAGTTTCGGTGACCGGAATTCTGACACCGGGTATAAAATTTTCATATGCACCGTAAAAAACTACTGAGGGTTTTGGTGGGGAAAATCAGCTGATGTGTGTGTAAAATCTGCCATCAATGGTACCTATACCTTGTAGCGGTATGGCAGCTTGCGTACCCTGACAATCCCCAGAGCTATGCCAGTGGGAGTTTTACTCCTGGTAGGTTCAACCAAGCTGGACTGGTCTGTGTGGGTAGGGGTCAGACAAAAGCTGGTACCCTGGTCCTCCAGGTTGGGGGTTTTAGCATAGGGCTGACACCCCTGTCTATGTAAAAAAATAATGAAGTTACGGAAACAACATCAAATGAACAAACTTTGCTGCGGGATGGACATTCGGAGTCTGTGGCTCGTATGACTGTCAGTGGTGAAAGCCGAAAGGAAGCTACTGACATGAAAACGGATGTCCTGACCGCAAAACAGGATACAAGAATAGGTTTTTGGAATGTCAGGACAATGTACGAGACAGGTAAACTAAGACAGGTCACGGCAGAAATGAGAAACTATAGGTTACACATCCTGGGGATAAGCGAGAGCAGATGGACAGGGGCAGGAAAAGTTAAAACAGCAACAGGAGAAACAGTACTTTTCTCTGGAAGAGAGGATGGACAGCACAGTGAAGGCGTAGCCATTATTCTACAGAAAGGGATAGAAAGGACATTACTGGAATGGAAACCCATCAACAACAGACTGATACGATTGAGATTGATTCAACCAACAACCTACAATAATACAATGCTAACGCACCAACGAATGATAGCGATGAGGAGGTCAAGGATGAATTCTTAACAACAACTGAACTGCAAAAAGAAATGGAGGACACACACTAAATATGATCTTGATTATAGTAATGGGATACCGGCTGGCGAAGTGGGGGCGGGAAAGAGAGGTGGCACGGGGCGGGGCGAGGGGGGTGACAGGGTCATGGGGGGTCGGGGTTCTCTAGATTGCACGATAGCATTACCATGGGGGAGCAACAAGAACACTAGTGGGGAAGCGGTGGGTGTAACATGCACAGAAGTCGCACACAGACAAGCTATGGCGTCGAATAAGATGTAAGAGTGCGTATATAAAAGTCTAATATATAAAGTGTGTGGCGAGCACACGGATCGGTACACTCAGTTAGGCGACACACGGGTTTCCTCTCTGTAGCGCAGCCGCCGCACTATTCCCCATCTGGCTCATCTCAGTTGCCACTATATATGGCAGTCCGTGAGGGACACCAGACTTTCTTGTACTTGACGACACCCAGATGGGTGAAGGACGCCCAAGAGGTGAGCGAGTGGTGAAAAGCAGAAACCAGGCGAGGTGAGGCCGCGCGCGCTTGGGGGTAAGCGGAGATGGAGATACAGGCAGGGTGAGCGATGAAGTTGATCGAGCAGGGATTGTTGAAGGAGGGTGCTGATGGGGGAAGCACGTGAGCGTCTCAGGGGGATTGGTATCAGGCATGTGCAGTTAGGGAGCTAGGCATGACAACAGTGCGAGTGGCGGACACGACAGTAGGGAGAAGGGGTTGCTGGGTCTTCATGGGAATCTGTTTTTCACATTTGGGGTTCTGGTGTGGTGTGATGTGCGGATGCGTTTGTGTGAAAAGGGGACGCGACAATTGATCGGACGGTCTTCTAGATCTAATTAGCGCAGTTCATACTCTGTTCTACGAGACAGACCTGAACCGTACACAGCTCCAGTGGTTAGGTGATATTACAGAGGTTGGATGGCCATAGAGAAAGTTGGGAGGAGTCAGAATAAGTCTCTGCTGACACTGATCTCTGATATTAGGATCCTGGAGGGATGGGTGAGAGTGCTGAGGGGAGGTTATGGAAGTAGTTGTAGAGTTCTATCAGAGGATGTGTAGGGGTGGGTAGTGCTTGTGCTGATAACTTGGATTGGTGGTAACGTTTTATCGTGTATGGACTCTGGGGTGACTATGTGACACGACATTGAATTTAGGCGAGAGAATGTGGTTGGGGGTTCCGAGGATTGTTTGTTGATGAGTGGAGACGCGAGAAATCGTTGTTCTTATTAGGGGGGGGGGGGGGTGGTGGGTCATTTGTTTTGAGAATTTATGGGGGGGGGGGTGGTGAGGATGGGTGTAACGTGGGTAGTACAAGCGAGAGTGAGGTCTCTGATTGTTGATGTCTCTGGTGAGTATGAGGGAGTGCGATATAAGACTTGGGTCACGGCGACACAAGAGTTGTTAACTATGTTCATCACTAGTTGGTGATGTGATTGGTCATCTTATCCTGTTTCAACGAGTTTTACTATGGAGGCGATGCGCGAATATGACACACAGAGTCTGTCATAATCGTTCAGACCTATGGGGAGTGTTTTTGCTAGGTACGACTTAGATATGATCGGTCATGTACCTCTGGGAGATTGTTACTCTTTATGTTGCACTTTGACTCAGTAGAGAAAAGACCATGTATGAGTTATATGGAAGTATGCCAATAACACAACTGTCTTGGACTCGTTATACAATCTATAAGAATCTGAAGTGGGCACGATTTACAGTACAATGTCCGCTTCTTGATGTCGTTATGATGAGGAGGGAAGGTGCTGTATGGGTGGTAGATGCGATGTCGAGACGTGGAGTGCATGAGGAGTGTGCTAGTTAGGAGGTGAAGTCATCCTGTTGCATATTCGCGTGAGATCATGTCCAATGTGAGTGAGAAAAATGTATGGGTCCTACATTACTGTGGGGATTCAGATGTCTTCTATGGGAGTTGGGCGCGGACGGTGGGAGAGCGGGGGTGTGACACAGTTGTCGTGAATAGGTGGCAATGCGATGGGACACAGTGGGGGGGGTGGGGGGGGGGGTGGGGGCACCAGTGATATAGATCTTGTAATCAGGAGGAGAGTTTGTGGTAAGGAGTAGGTTATGGATTAAGGGGTTGGGTTCTGATGCAGGGTGGAGGATGACAGGGGGGTATGGGGTGGAGAGATCCCTGTCGTGAGGCGGGTCCCCGGGATGGTGACTGTGCTTCACATTCAAAGTGGAGCGTTAGACACTGTGAGTTGTGGATGGGGGTAGTGGGTTGAGACTCGGATTGTGACACAGTGAGGTAAGCATCATATGTCACATATACAGTGATCAGATGGAGAGATGCATGGTGAGCGAGATAACACACAGTATGGTTTGTACTTGACTGGGGACCGAAGAAAGAAGTGGCAGAGTGATAGGGTTAGTACCGGAGCTATGCGTGGCATCCTATGAGATAATGTTTTGAGTTCGTTCGGGTGGGAGTATGTAGATTATGTTTAAGGTGGGATGAGACGGGATGAGTTGGATAGTGAAATTAAACAGAGAACACGTATGGGACATGATGGTTGTAGGGGGGGGGGGGGGGTGGGGTGGGTTGGTGTTGTTGGGGTGGTGTGGGTGGGTGTTCGGGGGTTGTGGGGGGTGGTGTTTTGTTTGGGGGTGTGTGTGGGGGGGGGGGGTTTGGGGGTTGGGGTGTTTGTTGGGTGGGGGGGGGTATAGTTTGGTGTTGTGGGGGGGGGGGGGGGGGGAGGGGGGTTGGTTTGGGTGGGTTTGTGGGTTGGGTGTGGGGGGTGGGGGGGTTTTTGTTTGGTGGGTTTTTTGATTGGGGTTGGGTTGTTGGTGGGGGGGTTTGGGGTTTTGGGGGGGTTGGGGGGGGTGGGGTGGGGGTGGGCTGGTGGGGGGGGGGGTGTTGGTGGGGGGGGGCCGGGGTGGGGTGGGTGGGGGGTGGGGGGGGGGGGGGTGTGTGGGGGGGGGGGGTTTTGGGTGGGGGGGTTTGTGGGGTGGTGGGGGGTGGGTGGGGGGTGGGGGGTGGGGGTTTTGGGGGGGGGGGGGGGGGGGTGGGGGGGGTTTGGGGGTGGGGGGGGGGTGGGGGGGGTGGTGGGAGGGGGGGGGGTTGGGTGTGGGGTGGGGGTGTTGTGTTTGTGGGGTTGGGGGGGGGGGTTTGGGGGGGGTTGGGGGGAGTGGGGTTGGGGTGGTGTGTTGTTTGGTGGGGGGGGGGGGGGGGGGTGGGGGTGTGGGGGGAGGTTGGGGGTGGGGGGTGGTGGGGGGGGGTTGTTGGGGGTGTGGTTGTTGTGGGGGTGTAGGGGTGGGCAAACTGGTGGGTTGGGGGGTGGGGGGGGTGGGGTGTTTGGGGTTGGGTGGTTTGTGTTGGGGGTTTGTGGGGGGTTGTGGGTTGGGTTGTGTTGGGGGTGGGGGGTGGGGGGTGGGGGTGGGGGTGGGGGTGGGGGGGGTGGGTTGGGGGTGGGGGGGGGGGTGGTTGGTTTTTGGTTTATGGTGTGGGGGTGGGGTGGGGTTGGTGGTGGGGGTGGTTGGGTGGGTGGTTGTGAGGGGGGGGGGTGGGGGGTTTTGTGGTGGGGGGGGTGGGGGGTGTGTTTGGGTGTTGTGTTTTTGTGGTATTTTGGGGGGTGGGGGTTGGTGTATTGGGGGAGTTGGGTTTTTTTTGTTTTGTGTTGGTGGGGTGGGTTTTTGGGGTCGGGGTGTGGGGTTTTGAATATTGTGTGGGGTGGGGGGGGGGGGGGGGGGGTTTTTTTTTGGGGGGGTTTTTTTGTATGTGGGGTTGGTTGGGTTTGGGGGGGGTTTGGTTGGGGGGGGGTGGTGGTTTTTTGGGGTTGGGGGGGGGGTGGTTTGGTGGGGTGTTGGGGGGGGGGGGGGGGGGGGGGGTTGTTGGGGGGGGGGGGGTTTTTGGGGGTTTGGGGGGTGGGGGGGGTTTTGTGGGTTGGTTTTGGGGGGGGGTGGGGGTGTTTGGGTGTGGTGTTTTGGTTTGGGGGGGGGTTGGTGGGGGGGGGGGGGGGTTTTGTGGTTGTGGGGTGGGGGGGGGGGGGTTGGGTGGGGGGGGGGGGTTTGGTGGGGTGGTGGGGGGGGGGGTTTGGGGATTTTTTTGTTGTTTTTTGGGGTTGGTGGGGTTGTTGGTGTTGTGTTGTTGGGGGGGGTTGTTGTTTGGGTTGGGGGGGGGTTTTTGGGGTTTTGGGTTTGGTGTGGTTGGTTGGGTGTTTTTTGGGGGTTTGTGGGTTTGTGGGGGGTGGTGGGTTTTGGGGGGGTGTTGGGGGGGGGGGGGGGTGGGGGGTTTTTGTTGGGGGTTTTGGTGTTTTTGTTTGTTTTTTTGGTTGTTTGGGGGTTGGTTGGTTGGTTGGGGGTTTGGGGGGGGGGGTTGGGTTGGGGGGGGGGGTGGTGGGGTGGGGGGGTTTGTGGGTGGGTTTGTATGTGGGGTTTTTTGGGGTTGTTTTTTGTGTTTTTGTTTTTTTTTGGGTGGGGGGGTTGGTTGGGGGTTTTTGTTGGGGTTGTATTGTGGTGGGATTTTTTTTTGGGAAAGTTGTTGGGGAATTGGTGGTGTTTTTTTTTTTTGGGGGGGGGGGGGGGGGGGGGGGGTTGGTGGTTGTTGGGGGGTGGGGGTATATTGGGGGGTTGTGGGTTTTTTTTGTTTGGTTTGTATTGTGTGGGGGGGGTTTTGTTGGGGGTTGGGGGGGTTTGTTGTTTTGGGTGTGGGTTGGTGGGTTTTTTTTTTTGGGATGGGTGGGGTTGTTTTTTTATTGGTGGGGTTTTTGGTGTTGGGGTGGGGGGGTGTGTTTTGGGGTTTGGGTTTGTTTTTTTTTTTTGGTTGTAATATGGGGGTTGGTGGGGTGTGGTTTTTTTTTTTTTTAGGGGGGTTTATTTTGGGGGGGGTTGGTGGGGTTTGGGGGGTGTTTTGGGGGGGGTTTGTGGGGTTTGTGGGGTGTGGGGGTGTTGGTGGATTTTTGGGGGGGGGGGTGGGGGGGTTTTTTGGGGTGGGTTTTGTGGGTTTGTTGTTTTGGGGGGGGGGGGGGGGGGGGGGTTTGGGGGGTTTTGAAATTTTTTTTGGGGGGGTTATATTTTGGGTTGTTTTGTTGGGGTGGTTTTGGTGTTTTTTTGGTGGTTGGGGGGGGGGGGGGGGGGGGGATGGGGGGGGGGGGGGGGGGATTAATTGTTTTTGGGGGGGGGGGGGGGGGTGTTTTGGTGGGGTTGGGTTTGTTGGTTTGTTTTGGGGGGGTTATTTATGAATGGGGGGTTTTTTTTTGTTGAAATTTTGTTTGGTGGGTGGGTGGGTTGTGTTGGTTTTGGGGGGGGGGGGGGGGGTTTTTTTTGGTTTTTTTTTTAGTGTTGGGGATTTTGGTTTTGTATTGGGGGGGGTTTTTTTGGGGGGGGGGGGGGGGGGTTTACCCAAAATTAGGTTTTTTTTGTGGGGTTTTTTTGCATTTTTTGTGGGATGGGGGGTAGTTTTGGGGGGGGTGGGGGGGGTTTTGGGGGGTTGGGTTTTTTGGGGGGGTTGGGGGTTTTTTTGTGGGGTTAGTTTTTTGGTGTTTTGGTTTTGGGGGGGTGTGGTTTTGTTAAAGGGGGTAAGTAAGGTTGTGGGGGGTTTGGGGGGGGGGTGGGGGGTTTTGGGGGGGGTTGGGGGGGGTTTGTTGGGGTTGTGGTGTGGGGGTTGGTTTGTTTTATTGTTTGGTGGGGGGGGGTGGTGGGGGTTGGGGGTGTTGGGGTTGTTTTTGGGGGTTTTGGGGTGGTGGGGGAGGGTTTTTTGTGGGTTGGGGGTTTTGGGTTTTTTTTTTTTTGGTTTGTTTTGGGGGGGGGGTGGTTTTTTTAGGTTTTAGGGTTTGGGTATGGGGGTGGTGGTTTGTGGGGTGGGTTTTTTAGTTGGTTTTTTTGGGTATTTTTTTGATGGGGTTTTGGTTTTGGTTTTTTGTTGGGGGGGTTGGTTTGAGTTTTTGGGGGGGGGTTTGGGTTTAATGGGGGTTTGGTGTGGGGTGAATGTATGTGTGGTTTTATTGGTGGGTTTTTTTTTTTTTTATGGTGGGGTATGGGTTTTTTTTTTGTGGGGGTTTTTTTTGGGGGGGGGGGGGGTTTGTTTTTGTTTGGTGGTTGAGGGGTGGTTATTTTTTTTTAGTTTTTTGTGTGGGGGGGAATGGTTTTGGGGGGGTGGGGGTGTGGGGGGGGGGGGGGGGAGGTTTAGGGTTTGGGTTTGTGTTTTGGGTTGGGGGGGGGGGTGTTGGGGGGGGGGGGTGTTTGGTTTGTTTGGTGTTTGGGGGTTTTTTGGGGTGTTGGTTTTTTTTTAGTTGGGATTTATGTTGGGGTGGGGGGTCATTTTTTGGTTTTGGGTGGGGGGGTTTTGTGGGGGTTTTGGTTGGGGTTGGTTTTTTGATTTGGGGTGGGGTTTTGTGGGGGGAATGGTTTTTTGGGGGTTGGGGGTGGGTTTTTGGTTTTTTTTGGGGTTTTTGGGTGGTTGGGGGGTTTTGGGGGGGTGTTATTGATTTTGGGGGTTTGGGGGTGTTTTTTGGGGGGGGTTTTGGTTTTTTTTTAGGGGGGTTTTTTTTGTGGGGGGGGGGTGGTGAGTTTTTTGGGTTTTTTGTGGGTTGTGGTATGAGAAGTAAATTTAATTTTTTTTTGTAAGGGGGTTTTTTTTTTTTTTTGGGGGGGATTTTTTGTGTTGGGTTAGGGGGTTTTGGTTTTGAGGGGGGTTTTGGAATTTTTGGGGTTTTGGGGAAATAGTTTTGGGTGGGGGTGGAGGTGGGGGGTGGGGTTTAATTTTTGATTGGGGGGAATTGGTGGGGTTGGAGTTTTTATTGGGGGGGTTTTTGTGGGGTTGGTGGGGGATTTGTTTTTTTTTTTTTTTATTGGTTTTGGGGTGGGTTTGGTTAGTGGGGGTTTTTGGGTGTTTTGGGGGGGGTTTGTTTGGGGGGGGGTTTTTTTGGGGTTTTGTTTGTTTGTAGTTTGGGTTTTTTGGGTGTTTGGTTTTTTAGTGGGGGTAGTTGAAGGGGTTATGGTTATTTTTTTTTTTTTTGGGGGTTTATGGGGGTAGTGGGGGGTTTGACATTGGGTGGGGGGGGGGTTTGGGTTTGTTGGGGGTTTTGGGGGTTGTTTTTGTTTTTGGTTTTGGTTTGGGTTTTTATGTTTTTTTTGGGTTTTTTTTAAGTTTTTTTTTTGGGGGGGGTTTTGGTTGTGGTTGGGTGGGGGGTTTTGTTTTGGTTTGGGGTTATTGGTTGTTTTTTTTTTTGGTTTGGGTTTTTTTGGTTGTTTTTTTGGTATGGTTTTTTTTGGGGGGGGGTGGGGTGGGGGTGGTGGGGGAATGTTTTTGGTTTTGTTTGGGTTTTGGGTTGTATGGGGTTTGGGGGTTTTTGGGAATTTTTTTTGGGTTTTGGGGTGGGATTGGGTTTTTGTTTGGGGGTTTGGGGGGGGGATGGGGGGGTGGGATTGGGGGGGGTTGGGGTGTTTGGGTTTTTTTTTTTGGTGTATGTTGGGGGGTGGGTTGGGGTTAATTGGGGTGTGTTGTTTGTGGGGGGGGGGGGGGGGGGGGTGGGGGGGGGTTGTGGGTATTTGGGGGTTTGTTGTGGTTTTAGTTTGGTGTTGGGTTGTGGGTTTTTTTGGGGGGGGGGTTTGGTGGGGGGTTTTGGGTTTGTGTTTGGTTTTTGGTTGTGTTGGAGGGGGTGTTGGGTGGTTAGGGTGTGGGGGGGGGGTTGGGGGGGTTTTTGTTTTTGGGGGGGGGGGGGGTTTGTTGGTTTTGGGTATGTTGGGGGGGGGGTTTTGTTTTTTGGGGTAGTTTTGGTTGTTTTTTTGGGGTGGGGGGGGTTGTTTGTGGGATTTGTTTGGTTTGTGGGGGTTGGGGGGGTGGGGGTTTTGGGGGGGGGTGTGGGTTGGGGGGGTTGGGGGTTGGGGGGGTAATGGTTGTGGGGGGTTTTGGGTGGGTTGGGGGGTGGGTGTTTTGAAACACCACAGACTTTAGTGGGTTGCCGATACAATAGACGCAAAGATATTTAAGAATTTTTGATACAGGGCAAAACATTAGTACTATTAAGAACTTGAAGAGATTTGGTTGGAACTGGAAACAGGCAGAAGATTTTGTAGAAGCTAAAATTGAATTGTTTTTCAGGCAGATATTGAACTTTGTGAGGATAAGTAGGGTTAAAGTTAGTTTTTCTTTAGTTAAACTTGAAAATGCACAAAATGCGATGGCCAAAAACAGTTTCAGTTTGGATTTTTGTGCTAGGTCTGGTCCAGTTTGCTCACACTTGGACAAGGTACTAGTCAAACATAAAATCATACCACAGGCTTATCATAGCAGAGCATTCATAGGGAATCACTGCCACAGATATCTCACACAAAAAGTTTATAAAGATCTTACAAGAGCAATCATTACACAAACACTGAAAATTACAGACAAACAAGATATAACTAACATAGCTTTTTTGTTAAGAACAGCTGGGCGGTTTCAACTCACTGAAAGAAGCATTTGAGAAAGTACACAACAAAATATCACATAGTAAACCAATTAGTAAAGAATCAATAACAGCATCAATAGAGACTTATATGTCTTTGTTCAGAAAACTATTCCCCAGTAAGACAATTCCTAAACAGCACATATTAGAAAAACATTGCGCAGACTGGATCAGAACTCATGGCTTTGGAATGAGCATGCATGGAGAGCAAGGAGGAGAATTTTGTACATTCCACTATTTCCAAAATTGAAAGACGCGCCAGCGGTATTAAAAATATAACTTCACAATTAAAATTTATAATGGAAACTCATTTGTTACAAATTTCTCAATCTGTGAATGTACAGATTCATCCTATAAAAAAAAAAGGAAGTGTGAATGATAATTGAGCAAAATTTTGGGGCTAGAGCAAATTATGGCAGTTGTTGCGTGAGAGTGACAGAATTAACAGAGTGTGGAAATCATTTAATAGATTTATTTATTAAATACACCTATTTATCGATTAAATTGAGCATTTCGTTTTACTCATGTCCATACTCATTTCTACATGACCACCGTGATGTATGATTGAGATAATTGTTAGCTCTCATGTTTTGGGGACAATTGGGTGTGTTATTTTAAGGTAATAAATGTGGACTTGCAATTTAATGTTTCAATAATTAATGTTTGACGAATGAAACCAAAACAAAACTTTGATATCCATTTTCTGCAGGTTTTCTACTTTTGATTTCTGTAATTTGTTATGCATGTTGATTGTGACCGTTTTAGTGTAAATTGCATTAGAAACAAACCATTACAAAATATTAAAAAAACGTAAATTTTACACTATTTCAGACTATTATATCTTCTGTTCTAATTGTGATAAAATGTTTGTTCTTGTTTTAAAATTTACTCTAACATTTCTAGTCTAGCTTTACGCAAAATTAAAGCCGGTATTTATAATAATAAAGTAGCCTAAAAGCATTAATTAAGCCCTATCAAAAGTAAACACCGCCACATTTTTTTCCAATTAGGAAGTTGACCACGTGACCTCTGTCACGATAGCTATAAATAGCGCGGTCATGGAAAACTAAAAGATACGGGTTTTGGTTAAACAGGGTATTACAACAAAATATCAGACGCAAATGAAAAAAAAAAAAAAGAAACAACTAAAAGATCGCTGGCAAACAGCCGTGAGCTGTTTGACAAAGCTTGAAACCGGGTTGGGGTTAGTTTAAGGCTAGCATTTTGAGAAAGCAAGCTAGAAAGAGAGTTGGAGTCAGGTTAAGGCTAGCAAAGCTTGAAAGATGACTGGGGTTAGGTGAAGGCTAGCTGTTTGACAAAGCTTTGAAAGAGAGTTGGGGTTAGGTTTAAGTCTAGCTGTTTGACAAAGCGTGAAACAAGGTTGGGGTTAAGTTAAGGCAAAGTTTGATAAAGCTCGTTGGGATTGGGTTAATGCTAGCTGTAACGTAAATATAGATTGCCAGTCTGGCAACACGTAACAGAACTAATGACCAGGACGGTTAGACTTACCTGATACTGTTGCGCCGCGTCAGAGGATGCTGGGTGTCTCGCTGTCTGAGGTACATTCACGCGGCCGTTGCAGGTAGGTCTCTGTGAAATGAATGTAACATGCTGAAGGCGGGCAGCGGAAGGTACAGAAGGCAACAAACTACGTCGTATGTTACTAATGTGAGTAAAGGTTCTCTTTAGACTTCTATATTATAGAGTAATGTTTGTCTTTGTCATGTACCGCAGGTGATAATCGCCATTTCAAAGGGATGTCACTCTATAAAATAAAATTCTAACGAGAACCTTTACCCTAAGGTGTATGTACACGTATAATAGACAAGCAAGCACACAGTGTATTTATGAGTTCTTATAGGTAAGCCACGTTCCATTCTCATTAATCTTTTAGGAAACATATAAATAATAGAACTACTGATCCATCATGCATGTCATACAAGACTAGTTATATGGGAACTGCGGTAAGACGTGGAATACAATGGATGGGTTTGAAAAAAAAATCGAAAAAAGGTGATTCGTCTTACGAGGACAAAAGACAAAGAAAATAGTCTACGTTACGGCCACAAGGCCTTCGTCAGGAAAGGAAAGAAAGTGAAGGCTAGATAGGACACATAAAAACTAAATAAAATAAAAACTGGGTACTTCCCTGAAGGCAAGAACCGAAATTCTATCAAAATCGCTGTCTGTTAATAAGCGCGTGGCTGAACAGAAAGCGACTTCCGCCGCCGGATGTACACAATGCATACTAAGAAACTAAAAAACGAAACCGGAAAATAAACTACCCAACGTGATAAAAGTGGGGACTGGAAATAGAAGGGGACAGAATGAGTGGGAGATGAATAAATATGAAATAAAAGTAGAAGAATAGGATAAGAGTGGAAAGAGTAAAATAGAGCAAGAGAGGAGAGGGTGACCTCAGACAAAGGTGTGAAAAGTGTTGAGACCAGCTGGTTTTAGACACCCCATGCGGTGGATAAGACGGTTCTCAAGCTGTTCTCGGCTGGCAGTGTCAGAGGAGCAGGATCGGATCGCTGTGACCTGGATGTCGATGGGACCATGGTGGTCAGGACCATTGAAGTGTATAGCAACTGGTGTTGACTTTTGCTGAGCGATGTCATTTAAGTGCTGGCTGAATCTGTCCCCAAGTCGTTTGCCTGTTTGGCCAATATAGGTTTTGCAGCAACGTTTACATATGATCGTATAAATGACATTGCGCGATTCACACGTGAAGCTACTAGTGATGGTGTACGTAGCCTTAGGAAAGGACACCTTCTGGGTTGAGATGACACACTTGCACGTGTTGCATCGTGTCCGACCACAGGGTAGTGTGCCAAAGTGAGTGGCATTCTCCTTTGGGAGACGGCTGTGAACAAGAAGATCCTTCAAGTTCTTGTCACGTCTATATGCCACCAAAGGTGCTTCACTGAATACTTTTTGGGTCAGAGGCTCTGCTTGGAGGATAGGGAGGTGGCGGAAAAGGATCTGTTTGACAGTAGTACTGTGAGGGTGATGGGTCAAGATTAATTTGACTCTATCCGAAGTGGATTTATGGTGAGGTTTGAGGGCCTCCAGACGAGAGATGGGGAGCACACGTTGGAGAGCAGAGGTGAGAACATGTTCTGGATAAAGTCTGTTACGGAAGAAATCCAACATCTCATTTGCTCGTAAGTGGAAGTCATCGTCGTCTTGGCATAAACGGCGGAGGCGGAGAAGTTGTGAAAAAGGAAAGGAGTCACGACAGGCCCGAGGATGAGAAGAGGTATACAGGAGGTAGCTGTGGGCATCTGTCGGCTTGTAGTATACTGAGGTATTGAGGCCGGAGGGCGTGATAGAAATAGTAATGTCAAGGAAGTTGACAGATACTGTAGAGACGAGGGAGGTGAACTTGATGGTGGGGTGAAAGTGGTTCACAAAGTCGATGAAGCGGTGTAAATCAGTCTCAGACATATCTGTGAGACCTATGCCATCATCGATATATCTGCGGTAAAACCCAGGGAAAGGACCGGAGTATTGATGCCATATCTGATGCTCCAAGTGGCCCATGAATAGACAGGCATAGCTGGGACCCATCTTCGTTCCCATGGCAACACCACTAATTTGGTCAAAAAACTGACCATTGAATTCAAAGGAATTCAGTTGAAGGACCAGTTCAGCAAGACGGAGAAGAGTGACAGTGGATATAGAAGGGCAAGTGCGTTGGTCCAGAAAAAACTGAAGAGCTCGGAGACCATCAGAGTGGGGAATAGAGGTATACAGAGAGCAGACGTCCAGCAAGAAAAGACGGTAGGAGCGGTCTGCTGGGAGTCGGATAGAGGAGAAAGTTGTAAGAGCGTGATTGGTGTCTTTGATGAAGGAGGGAAGATTCTCAACGATGGGCTGGAAAATGCTATCGAGGAAGTCAGAAATGTGTTCAGTAGGACAAGAACAGGCTGAGACAATAGGTCTTCCAGGGTTTTCGATCTTGTGAATTTTGGGGAGCATGTAGAATACAGGCTTGCCCAAAGAGCTATCATGAATCCTAAGATGAGATGCTTCGGGAGGAAGATCATTACTAGTGATAAGCTGTTTAATCGTGTTGTGTACAATGCGATTGTTAGAGACAGTCGCATCGCTGGTCCTGGACCTGTAAAAAGAGCCATTGGTCAACTGGTTTTTACCTTCACTTAGGTACAAGTCCTTCTGCCAGACGACAATGGCTCCTCCCTTGTCAGCCGGTTTGATGACAATGTCGTCTCTACGGCGAAGAAGGGAGAGAGCACCAGACTCCGCCGAAGTGAGATTGGAATAATGCAATCTACGAGGGCGGAGCTGCTGAATGTCATGGATGGTGTTCTTGATATACAGGTCCAGGGCATGAGAGGCTCCAGGTTTAGGTGTAAAGGGAGGTTTAGTAGAGTCAGAAAAGCGTGCGAAGATGTCGGATTCAGCCTGAGACTGCGGAGTGCTGTCTTTATCTCTAAAATGGAGCTTCAGCCTCATGCGACGGTGAAACCGATGAACATCCTGGAGGAGATTGTATTGGTCTAGGGTCGGACGAAGAGGAAAAAATTAGTTTATTTTCCGGTTTCGTTTTTTAGTTTCTTAGTATGCATTGTGTACATCCGGCGGCGGAAGTCGCTTTCTGTTCAGCCACGCGCTTATTAACAGACAGCGATTTTGATAGAATTTCGGTTCTTGCCTTCAGGGAAGTACCCAGTTTTTACTTTATTTAGTTTTTATGTGTCCTATCTAGCCTTCACTTTCTTTCCTTTCCTGACGAAGGCCTTGTGGCCGTAACGTAGACTATTTTCTTTGTCTTTTGTCCTCGTAAGACGAATCACCTTTTTTCGATTTTTTTTTCAAACCCATCCAAGACTAGTTATATGAAGCTGTACGTGAAGCTAGCAACCTGATTGTATAAAATATGATGCAAATGAAGTTAAATAAAAGGAGTTTAGAGAATGTGAAAAATAAAAGTACAGTGTGGTTGAAATGACATGTTACAATGCCCGACCTGGGGAAAAAATAAGAAAATAAGGGCTATGTGAAAATAATAGAGAAAGGAATTAAAAGATGAAGGTAAGGTAGATTCAAATAAATAAAAACTAGAAAGATAAAAGGTGATTTAAGACTGTCCAGATGGAGGGGAAGACTTTTATGCATGAGAGACTCAATGGTAAGTCAATGGTAAGTCAATGGTAAGAAGGGTCAGCCACACCTGGTGTCCAGATTTTAGAGTGCGCACGGGTAGTGAATGAGGAAGGTAGCATCTATATTCATCGCAAGTTAGGGAAATGCAACATAGACTATTTACCCTGGGCGAGAATAAATGTTTTACTACGACTCTTTAAGAGAGAAATAAATGGTAACAGAGATGTTTATGAGAAATGTGCTAATGCTGCAAATATACCTTTATCTTTTAATAAACAGTTTTTAAAAAAATTGTATATCGTTTCCCTTTTTTCATTCTGTCATCTCCCTCCTCACACAAGAACGTTGCCAATCTTTCCGCACAGAATATTCACTAGGAGTTATTTCCATTTACAGTGTCTTTTATTCTTTCTTTATTATCCATTAGGCTTTATATTTCACTATACGCGAATTGCATAACGGGGATGCACGAATTTCTACCCTAATTCACACGAGCAATACAAATACTTCTTCTTTGTTCGCTCTCAGACTTGTACATTAATGACTCTAATAAGGGCAGTAGTCAGCTCAAGGTTCCTGACATCTCCAAACAGATTAATACAAATACAGTATATAATGATACACTATCATATTTAACATTCCCCCCTCATACACACATACACACACAGGCACGCACAGTAGTTGTCCATGCACATGCAATTGTTTTTATATAAACACAGGATATATGATAAAACATAAATTCAATTGCCTAATTTCATTCTGTGCTAGTTTCATGCCATCCAATCATCTTCAACTTGACATACTAGCCAATCAATTCAGCATAAATTGGCCAATCATACTTACAGAATCAACACCAACTGAATTAAAAACGTCTCCGCTCTCTCTGGTCTGAAAATCACGAAACACGACAAAACTAACAGTATATGTAATAAAGAATGCAAAATTCTAATCATGCACTAACTTAATTTACAAGAACATAAATAAACATGCCAGGTAATTATAAACTATCTAAGAGAACATGCGGCATAAAAGTATCATCAATAATATTATCATCGTTGGTTTAAACAAAATGTGAAAAATGATATTAAAGGCTGCTTTACAAATGAATAATAGACTAAAAACACGAAACGTTTCGACATTAACCTTCATCAGGCAAAGTCAATGTCGGGAAAGAAAGATAATGAATACAGAAATCATTACCATCATCATGTATCCGTTCGCTCTGTATGGAGCAGGGAAGTGTCAATGCAGCTGAATAGCATTACCGACTAGGTTGAACGGGACGAGGCACACATTTTTTTTTTTTTTTTTTTAAATGCAGGAAGCGTGCTCAAAACATTACCACGCTTTTGTAGTTGTGGTGTCTGTGGCAATGTATGTTACATGATGACGTTGCCAGCTCTATGCTTCTACGACATGCCTGAGGGATCAGCATTCCTATTCTGTCTTTATTATCATTAGAGAGCGCCCCCCCCCCAACCCCTTCTTCCCCCCCCCCCCTCCCCCGAAACTACTCAGGGGCAAATATAAACATTCTATGAGAAAATAACAACGGACATGCACATGGAAAAAGTATGAATTAATTACGGAATAATAATTCTAAATAAGAAATATCAACGCCAAGAAGCTAACTACCACTACACCAAAGAATATCAAATGCAACAAGTGAATGAAAAGAACAACTTGCTGTAAAGCGAATGTCCTATAATGAACCAGTGTCATCCCAAAGTCTGGTCATTATAAACAGGTATAAACAAATTATTATCTTTGTTGGTAAGAATTTCTTTAAAGAAGATACAACACTCATCCCAGTGCATGTTTATAATTTGTATCAATTGGCAGTAGCAGTCTTAGGGCTAGGTGAGCCTGTTAGCTGTCAACAGTGCTGCGCGGAATTTTGGGGCCCGAAAAGGACAATTAAATAAACTATATAAGTCTCTGTGTCAATGTCTGAAAGAACAGAGTAGGAAAATGTCAAATAGAAGAAACAAATGGGAGTGGGGAGGGGCTGCGACATGCATTGAGACCGGTCACGTGCATGGTGGTCATTTTGGTAAATATTTTTTTCATAATATACAATTACATAGTAAGATCATTAAGAAATAAGACGGGGGAAAAAACAGCCAAAGTTAGAGAAAAACAAATTTTAGGATCTGAATTCAGATCGTCCCGTTCAACCTTGAATTCATTCAAGAAGAAAAGGCAAAAAAAAACAAAAAAACATGAAAGGACAGAAGTGGGGAACGAAGGAAAGAAAAAAGAATGAAAAATAAATAAAGACAAAAAAAGAAAGAAAGAAAACGATTGGAAAAGAAAGAAAGAAGAATACGTTGAAGAAGCAACATGTGAAGATACCTACCAATTAATATATGATACAAAAAATTCAAATAATGATACACTTACCTTGAATATGTTTACTTCTGAAGGTCTGATGACTTTTCGTGACTATAAAAATGAAGAACATACAATGATATCAGATCATACTGACATATTACTGACTCACTGAATCATGCTAAACCAATAACTTGAGACAGGCACAACCAAACAGAATGGACTGTAGGGTGGTGAGTTGGCGTGGTGTGAATTTGAAAAGAATGGCAACAAATTTCATTATTATAATCATTTTTTGCTCCTTATGGTGTTTGAGGTCACCTCTGCAACTGGACCTCTCGCAAGAAGCTTGCACCAAGAGATTCATGTGCTCATTCTGTAACGGTTTTTGTATCATTTACTAGACACAGTATTAAGGTCTTTGTCTAGTGTGGACTGGCCTATACTGTATTTTAGGGGAACAACAGAAGTGATTGCGTCATTAATAGGCTGAACTGCCCATGGTAAACTTCCGGTGTTATGTCTTGCGGTTCGCACTAATGACCTGTCATCGAAGCATCATTTTTTGATGATGCGTAGATGGCAGGGAGGATAGTATGATTTGCTTGCATTGCTATGCGGGGTTATCGCACGGAAGGTCTAGGGTTCGAATCCTGGGTAAGCCACTCATGTCTGTTGTTTTTCTGTTGTCTAGTGTTCTACTTCTTTATTTCTTACGAGTGCCTGATAACATACCTTTATGTTTGTCTCACATCAATTAACGATTTTTGTAGCATGTTGTTTTGTATGATTAGGTTGTCAGTCAGTTCCATGCATATTCTCATATAAGTCGTTTCTTCTCATATAAGTCGTTTCTTCTCATATAAGTCGTTTCTTCTCATATAAGTCGCTTCTTCTCATGTAAGTCGTTTCTTCTCATATAAGTCGCTTCTTACGTCATGGCTTAAGGGCGCAGTAGTTCTATTCTTTATTTGCCTCCTCAGAGTTCCCCACCCCTCCCCCCGAACTGCGTGAGGTGACAACAATTTAAAAACACTCACATTTATCCCTCATTGATGACAAGAACCAGACAAGTGCCAGTGTAACGAGAGCTGAGAAGAAGACGCTGGCGATGGATAGGACACACACTGAGGAAACCTGTTGATAGCATTACATTGCAGTCCTTGTTCTGGAATCCACAGGGAAAGAGAGGCAGAGGTAAACCAAAAAAAACACATGGAGAAGAGAACTGGATACGTAGGTGAAAATGATGAGGAAAACACGGAAAGAACTTGGTCGGATGGCACGGGACAGGAAGACTTGGCATGTGTTTGTTGAAGGCCTATGCTCCTCGGGGAGCTAAAGTGTATTGATTGATTGATTGACATTTATCCCTCACACAGTCTTTTCACTCTCCTCATTAGTTTACGTTTTGAATGATACGCTCTGAGCATCGGCAGGCAACCCAGGGCTGTCGTGATCAGCTTTAGAAACAGCGCTTTCTGAAGGTCTAAAGGCAATGGTAGTCCCATAGCAGGTACTGTCTTAGGAGAGTTAAGTGTTAGAGACTTCATTATACTAGATCCAGCATCTAGAGGTGAAGTGACCAGTTTCCGTCCTTGCTGTCTTTGCCTTACCTAACTCAAGAGCAATCAGGTACTCATTTACAGCTGAGTATACTGCAGCGAGACACCATCGCGTTTCGAACCCGGGACCAGTCTGTTTCAGGTATCAGAGTACTTGGAATTTGGAATAAGTCCAGCCAATTCTTGTATACCTGCAAGACGGTATGCTTTCTACAGTACTATCAACACATTATTGATATTTGGACAAGCGCCCTAATATAACCAACGGACCCTGTGTTTAAGCTGAATGGGGCACCCCTCGCCAAAACGAGACACCATTTTATTATTATTATTATTTTATTTTTTTTAAATCAATGAACTGGTGGAAAATTAAAACGAAATGATATTTGTCCGAATTTTAGCTTCACTTCAGAGAAATAAAATTGCATTCTAATCTGCAGCCATACAAAATTAAATTGAGTTTGTGTAGACTAGCTCGTGTGTTTTCACTGGGAATGAGGAAGAAAGTAATTTTAATCCTGTGGATATCACGCTTCTAAATATTGGCATGAGAGGACTTGTCTAAGAAATTTCTCTTAGCAATAAAAGGTTTGTTCTTTTCCACCTCCATCATATAGAGGTCTAACATCAACCTCTGCGATCTATCGGAAGTCATGATCAACATTATGCTGACCTCAGATTTCGAGGATACAAAAATTATTTTTTTTTTTTTTTTTTTTTTTTCCTTAACCAGCGGCACTTGGGCTTTCAGCCCTTCGGCCCAATGACATGTCATTGCAAGGCTGGGGAACCTGAGGACTTTCCTTCCAACCCGGTCAGGAGCTTCGCTCCTTCCCATCCACAGAGGGTTTATCACAGGAGCCGTTCAGGCTATTCAGTCAAATTTCCGGCCGTAAACATTTCTTCAAACGCTGACGCCCGGGTTTGAACCATGAACACCTGGTCGCCAGTACAACGCCGAAGCCATTACACCAGCGCGGCTCCCAACAAAAATTATATAAATCATAAGAAAGTAACCCGCCAAAACATAACGGGGGAAATAATTACGTTGTGTTCTTTCTGCTACATGACCTGATGACGTCACTAATTCTTCTGTGGTTATTTCATTCTTGTCCATTTGATTGTAACTTTGTTGGATTTTTGTATTCAAACTTAGTTTGGTTTTAACGACTATCTTCATTACACAAGGACAACTCCACCAGTGCTTCGATCTCCTCCATTAGATCACACAAGGAGGATTTGAGCACAGTGCACGAACTCCTTAGCGCCGGCGAGAATCCCAATGTACATATACAGGAATCCTACATTCTTTAAGTATTTTTCTGGTAAGTATGTTTCCAAATTTTGCCATGGCAGCTGCCGTATGACCTACTCTTTACGATTTCCAACTTCCAAAGGATTATTGACGTGTGCAACGTGCACACAGGACTTCCTATTTATTCGCCGAGAAGGCTAGTGTAATTAAACGTTAATGTTATTAGTCTGTTTACACCCACTGTTGCGAGTGTAGTGGTTTGGTCTATATCATCGCCACACAGGCTAATTCAATATATGTGTGCTGCTGACCTGTCACTGTGTCTGGAATGTTGACCTGGGTGTGTGTTGATATGTTCGCACACCACAGTACGTACATAAGGGTACATGCAGGAGTCAAGAAGGGTTGCAAACGACTGGAACAGTTCGATACTGTTTATTCCGTTACAACACAGATACGATGACATAAATGACACACATTCGACAGCAAAACACGAATCATAGTATATAATTTCCACACTGCATCAATACCTAATACGGCCTGTCCTAATCCTGGACTTATAATAGCTTAATAGCTTCATACATCTCCACACTGCAGTTAATATATAATATGGCCTGTCCTAATCCTGGACTGATAATAGCTTAATAGCTTCACAAATCTTCATACTGCAGTTAAACATAATATGGCCTGTCCTAATCCTGGACTAATAATAGCTTAATAGCTTCATACATCTCCACACTGCAGTGCTTAACAGCTTCACGAATCTTCATACTGCAGCTAAACATAATATGGCCTACAAAAGTACCTTAATACACAGCGAAGCCTGCATCACCCGGCAGCTTCATTAATCTTCACAATATGGCCTACGAAAGTACTTCAATACATAGCAAAGCCTGCATCACACGGCAGCTTCAATAATCTTCAAAATATGGCCTACAAAAGTACCTTAATACACAGCGAAGCCTGCATCACCCGGCAGCTTCATTAATCTTCACAATATGGCGTACGAAAGTACTTCAATACATAGCAAAGCCTGCATCACACGGCAGCTTCAATAATCTTCAAAATATGGCCTACAAAAGTACCTTAATACACAGCGAAGCCTGCATCACACGGCAGCTATAATAAGGTTCATATGGCCTAAACAAATCTTCACTGCAGTGTATCACATAGGCTGTACACACAGCGAAATATATAAGTCGACATTTTCTCAAATCCTACGTAGGTATACATTATCCAAAAAACACTGGGACTCGACCTACACGGTCCACGCCCAAAACACAACTCCCTCAATCACACACTAGTCCCGCCAAAAAACCCGTCACGAGATTCGGTTGTCTTGAACACCGTTCTCGATAACACATGCAGACTAGCGAGCTATTCACATGACTCAAAACAGTACAGAATAAATACATTAAACAGCGTTCACACGCTTATCTGTACTCTGTCACCCGAAAATAGGAAAAGATAATTCTATCCTAAAGTCAAACAAGTATCCGCTTAATCAAGCGTTGCAACTCGAAATTTAATATGTTCAAAACACCCATTCCAAAGATTACTTCCCCTTCCATAAGTTCCACTTGCAACAGTTACCACCCGCTCCGGGGAAAAAAAATGATTCTATCATTTTTTTTGAAAAAATTAACTCCCAAAAACGAAAAATTTAGAAGACAATTAAGCTGTAACGTATGCCTACAAAAATATCTTATTTTAAATCAAAATTATATCTACAACAAATATCAGCATTAAAGTGTAAAGTAGCAATTAAAGCATACAGCATAACCAGCTAAGTATAAAAAGTAATTAGCTAAATATACAAATATGATCAGTTCCAAAATTAAGTTACGTATATTTAGTACAAATCAAACCGAAAACAACCAATCGAAAGAGAAAACACAAGATCAATCAAAAGAAGAATGATCTGTAAAAAAAAAAAAAAAAGAAAGTAAGATCTCAACAATACCATATACTCACAATTAAGTTGGACAATTACATGTAAAATAAATACAACTATCATAAGTAGATATATCATATCAAATCATATAACCACTCCAACAATACAAAGAATAGAGGTATAAGTGTAGAAAGAAGACAAAGTATACAAATAGAATCAAGTAAAACGAAGATGAGGTACGAAAGTATAAACAAGATATGAAATCCATACCGAAAAGACAACAGAAAAGAAGGAATGAAATGAAGAATAGTTACCAAAGACAGATAGAAAGTAAAGGCACGAACGCAAAGAAAGTCAATAACAGTACATACTAATAACTGTTTTGATCAGATAACCTATTCAAAAAAAAATATATAAACATGATCGAAAGGCACAACACAAAATATCAAAGTATATCTATACTAATACCATCAAAAAATAATTTATAACTAAACAAAAGCTAATAAGTAATTTAACTAAGTTATAAGAGTTATACAAAACTAACATAAATAAATTATAGGCATCGAACAAACAAGTAATAGCATTACTATAACTAATACGACCAACGCACAATCAAGCGCTAAAAATAAAAAATACATCATAATAAAAAACAACTTTTGACAAGAACTAATCAAACTACATATCAATGATATCACGAAGTCAAATGCTGGGCACACACAACAAAAAATTACAATGCCAAAAAAAAAAAATCATTTTTTTTCAAAAGTACCGTACGAACATATATATATATATTTTTTTTTTACGATAAGTTACATAAAAACAGTATTTAATTTTTAAGTAATTCAGTAAATCTTTAAGTAAAACCTAATAATGAAATCAATATTTTAACAAAATGAATGAAATATAAAACAAAAATCCTATGTCGAAGAAACCTTTAAATCAACACATGTAAATTTAATTTATCCTTTAAGTTCTTTCTGCTGACAATTACGTTCAGCTCAGTAAAATGCTGTTTAGCTATAACTCTATCTCTTACTCAAATCGATAAGATATACATTATAAATAAATCTACACTTTGTTGCTAATATGAAATATAAAAAAGGTTCTATAAAAATATCTACAAAAAATAAGTTTTTTTTTTTTTTTAAATAATCTGCTAGGAAAATAATCTGCATGCCTGACTGGCAAGAAAATCAAGTTCTGGAAAAATCGAAGTTTCACAAAAAGTTAACAAATCCAAATACAAGATCATGTATGATACATGCAAGCTATTTTCAAAATTACATTTCACAACATACCAGATAATACACATCTTCTCTGTATGTTCTATATATTAATTAATCATGACATCAAAACATGAGAAAAATATAAATTAAGTGAATAACGAACACTCAGGACTATCTAAAAGTAACCACTACATCAACACAATAAATGAGTTTGTGCAATCTCATCATGTACAAAACTATCCTAAACAACACAGTTGCAAAAATTCTAAGTTGAACAGAGTAGTATAAAGGATAATAATTACATACTACACATTATCAACACAATAATATATAAATAGCATAAAAATGTATTAATACATCATCAAAATACAGACATATAAATAACAATAAAAAATTATGGCAATCAAATGATGCATAGAAATAATCATTACAACAAAATTATATGTTATTTCAAAACAACAACCTGTCATGTACTAATATAGAATACAAAAATATTTACTATCTTCACATAAAAAAAAATAAATCAGACGCGAAGTCTCCCACTCTCTTGTAAACATGCTTGACCTTCAGAAAGTAACCATCAGTTGCTATTTAGACGCTGACAGGTTTCGGTTGACTACTCGAGCGGAAAGTTGACTCACATTTCTGACCGTCAATATGTCACAGAAGCCTTGACCCTTATCGCAACGTAGCTTCTGTCAACAAATACAAATGAAAATTTCCATTTTACTCAATAGTGAAATTTAATGAAAAAAAAAAACGTAGAAATCACGTTTACAATTACCCAGCACCGGCTTGTGTAAAAACCCGGTCTCTTCACGATGTCACTAGCTCTCTCTATCACATGTAGATATCATAGAATTCTTGGGGACAACATGACCGACCTTGAATGTCGCCGCTGCCTTACGCTGAAACAAAGTGTTATATTCACAACAACAACCAGAGCAGGCAATAGTATTCAAGCATCCACTGTTATTTTTACTCTGTTTACCTTGATTATAAATGACTCTGGGCTCATGTTGAACAAAATTAGCACAATTGCGCTTATTATTTGTTCTATGATCACAATACTTATTATTACCGTTGTCTTGTTTACAAAAAATGACTTTAGTCTTTTGTTTAGGAACATTACTCTGGTGATGTAAAGCAACATTTGAAAAGCTATTATCTCTATCATACTTTCCAACATTCTTACAATCAAAACTTTGAGATTTGTTAAATTGTCTACAGTATCTACGAGAGGGAAAATTATTATTTTCTGATCTCCCTTGGTACTGTTTACTCTTGGGGTTATCTCTCTTTCTAGAACTGTTTTTCTTTTCCCTTATGGGAATATATTTACCAATAGTTTCAAACTGACTATGCTGAGTTTGACAACTGCCAGAAACAATAGTATCTCTATTGTTCCGCATATGGGTTTCACCTTTGGAACAAGTAGTAATAGCCTCAACACCCGCTATTAATTTCTGAGTATTTCCAATAGTCGAGAAATATTTGCTTTTATGAGTCTTGACCTGAAATTTATCAATTTTCTTTTCCTGACCAACAGAACTGGTTGTTACACAAGAATCTTTGTTGGTCTGACGCCAAGAATTATTACTGGAACTACCAGTAATATTAGAACTTTTAAAGTTGTATCTACCACGATAAGATCTATCTTTACCATGAATGAAATCTCTCTGAGCAAAAAGTGTATGGGGTTGACTTTTCGCAACTTTCTGTCTATCATTGTGAACATTGACAGAAGAGCACCTTTTGTTTTTCAAAACCATATCTAGTAAGCCAAATATTCTTTCCCTTGCTTCCGCAATTTCATTATCTTTAAGTGAAATCGTTTCACTTAACCTTTTATTTAACTCCTTAACAGCCAAAACTTTGTCGCTTTCTTCTGCTAGTAAATTTTCAATTTTAGCGACCTTCTCTTTTTCAGCCGTCAACTCCACTAATGTCTCTTTCTCTAACTGTTCTTTATTTGCTCTCAACTGAGTCAACTCTAGTTGTAGTGACTGATTCTTAATATAATCATTGCTATCATTAAGCTCATCAATCTTTTCTGGAATCATCTCATTCTTTTCTTCCTGCTGGAGACGAAGATTCGCAATATCATCCATTAAATCAAGAAGTGACTCTGTATAATCTCTATCACGTTTATCGGTCTCAACTTTCAAATTCTCATAAATCTGTTTATTTTGTTGGACCTCCTGTGTAATATTTTCTACCTCAATTTGCTTATCTTTCATCTGGACTTCCAATTGCTTTATCTTCAACAATGCTAAATCCAAACTTGCCTGCACACTAGCAAGTTCTGAGTTTGACTTTTGCAATTCGCCCGTAAGTCTAGACACTGTTTCATGTACTTTACTCACTTCAGCGGTGCTCTCTAAGAAGTTTTCCCTTTGTTGTTTTTTTCTTCTTAATTCCTCATCTTCTAACCTCTTTTTCTGATCAACAGAAATGTCGTTGCGCATTATCTTACGTATACTCTTCAATATCTGATCGCGCTCAACACCCATATAGTGGTACGAAAACAATCGAAGATCCATAAGCAGTAACTGCGCTAAATCTTTAGCCATCCTTAGATGAGGATGAGAGTGAAAATTCTCCTCAGCAAAATATCTTAGCGCTCTTGACGCATTGACCAAAAATCTGTCTATCACATGTTCCTCAAGCTGTGGGCCTTTTAATTGTTGATAATCTCTACCTTCTTCCCACAAATAAGCCAATATAGGCCTCATATCCTCAGGATCTATCTCATCATCATCCATAGTGATTCACTTACTTAAATCAATATATCTAGTAATCACATATAGTTATGACAAATTACTGTCTACAAAAGTTGGGACAATCACCCTTCCAGCTCACAAAGTTAAGTATCTGTCAAGAAATGAGCTTATTCCTCAATTCTGTATCACCAATTCCTTTTTATAGCACCTTTATCAAGTCACATCATTATCAGGAAAATCGACATATGTCAACAGCCATTAACACCTATGCATCAAATCTTAATCATATGTCAAATTAGACATAAACAACAATAATAACAAAATGAGCAATTAGGGAGGCCCAGCGACATATATGAAGTGACACAATTTACACAAGACACAATCACTTATCTGTCAATGATCCCGCTTCTTTTCCGCCACGACACTGGATATCACATAGACTGCTAAAACCTCCACTGCAGGATAGCACTGCAACTTGATTCGTTTCTCTTCCGGTAATTTCGTCAATATGATATGTGCTTAACAATGCACAAGTTGACAGGAACCATAATACAGCACACACTGCAACTCTTGACTCTTCTGTAGTCTGAAATGTACACGGCAACTCCGTGTATCATAACGTCTTGAACTTGTGATGGTGACCACTGGCACAGGTAACCCGAATATTGCAGAAATCTGTCACAACCCGTACAAATGCTGGTACAAATACTGTCCACGTCTAATTGAACTTCCTTGACCACTGCAGACGTTGTTGTCGTCTATAGGCATGAAATAGGACGTCAATTGCTACTGGTGTAAAGTTGCCTTCTACCACGAATAAAGCGTGCGTTGTTTCTCAAATGCGCCACCCAGGCAGACAATAACTAGGTCACAGTTCTAAAGTACAGGAGATTCAAGCCACGCCTACATAAGGTCAATTATAACAAAGTCAAGTGTTCTACACTCTTGTCACGTGCAAGTCATATGTATTATTTTCAACTTGTAGTGACTGATCCTCTAGATATGTTATGGTCTGGTGGACAAAATTTGATTCACTTTATCCTCTTGCTTCAAGTACATATCACTGTAGAGGTAACAATTTCTTAATCGTATACGCCACTCAGGCACATCTTAAATCATATCCAATGATACGAAAACTACGCCACTTAGGCTATCGACGCGAATAGTCGTAGATGTCAGATCCTGTTAACTGAAAACCACCATAAATGTTATTACTGTTATTACTGGCCATAAATGTACTCGCATTCGCTAGCAATACACTAGTCAATATAATATAATACTGCATTGATACCTAATACGGCCTGTCCTAATCCTGGACTTATAATAGCTTAATAGCTTCATACATCTCCACACTGCAGTTAATATATAATATGGCCTGTCCTAATCCTGGACTGATAATAGCTTAATAGCTTCACAAATCTTCATACTGCAGTTAAACATAATATGGCCTGTCCTAATCCTGGACTAATAATAGCTTAATAGCTTCATACATCTCCACACTGCAGTTAATATATAATATGGCCTGTCCTAATCCTGGACTTATAATAGCTTAACAGCTTCACAAATCTTCATACTGCAGCTAAACATAATATGGCCTACAAAAGTACCTTAATACACAGCGAAGCCTGCATCACCCGGCAGCTTCATTAATCTTCACAATATGGCCTACGAAAGTACTTCAATACATAGCAAAGCCTGCATCACACGTCAGCTTCAATAATCTTCAAAATATGGCCTACAAAAGTACCTTAATACACAGCGAAGCCTGCATCACCCGGCAGCTTCATTAATCTTCACAATATGGCCTACGAAAGTACTTCAATACATAGCAAAGCCTGCATCACACACGGCAGCTTCAATAATCTTCAAAATATGGCCTACAAAAGTACCTTAATACACAGCGAAGCCTGCATCACACGGCAGCTATAATAAGGTTCATATGGCCTAAACAAATCTTCACTGCAGTGTATCACATAGGCTGTACACACAGCGAAATATATAAGTCGACATTTTCTCAAATCCTACGTAGGTATACATTATCCAAAAAACACTGGGACTCGACCTACACGGTCCACGCCCAAAACACAACTCCCTCAATCACACACTAGTCCCGCCAAAAAAACCCGTCACGAGATTCGGTTGTCTTGAACACCGTTCTCGATAACACATGCAGACTAGCGAGCTATTCACATGACTCAAAACAGTACAGAATAAATACATTAAACAGCGTTCACACGCTTATCTGTACTCTGTCACCCGAAAATAGGAAAAGATAATTCTATCCTAAAGTCAAACAAGTATCCGCTTAATCAAGCGTTGCAACTCGAAATTTAATATGTTCAAAACACCCATTCCAAAGATTACTTCCCCTTCCATAAGTTCCACTTGCAACAGCTAGGCATTCGATCTCACTACCCAGGAGATAAGGGGAGAGTATGACGTCATAAGCATGACTGATTCTGAAAAAAAGTTCATCAGTTACATTCCCTGTACCGGGAGCGAAAACAGTACCTTTAGAATTCGAGCCGGACGCCATACCTCTTAACCACTCCGACTTCCAATTCAAACTATTCATGACTTACGGTCAATGTACCATGAAAAACAGTGAACGGTCTCCGTGCTCTTTTAAAGTGTGTTCAGTTTAGCTTTCACGGTCCAACCAAGTTTACGCGGAGAAAACTTATTTACACGTCAGCAGTGCACTTTCACACAAACCTCGTTTATACATCACACTTACTCATTCAAAGTCGCTCCATGAATGATCAGTAAACACACAATATTGACGTCATGGTCTGGGCCACTCCCGTCTTCTGTTGCTCGCCTCGTCAATTGATCGATAGTACCGGGGATTCAAGATCTAGTTTCACTAAAGTTATTTCGCACAATTAATTAGTGTCAAGTAGATGAATCATGGACTTTTTCATGATATTGCGCTGTCATCTTACATAATTAACTCATTTCGTCACTACTGAATTAGTTTTAAAACAAAAAAAGTAAAAAGTAGTCTCATAGCAGAATTACTGATAGGAAATTGTGGGCGCTCGCGCGTATATATATATATATATATATATATATATATATATATATATATATATATATATATATATATATATATATATATATATATATATATATATATATATATATATATATATATATATATATATATATATACTTACTTGGTCGTTCCCCTTATACCGTGAGGTGTAGAGGTTTGGGAGAGAGAGAGAGCGCCAGACTTTTCTATCGGCTGTCTTCCTCCTAGCCTGCTTCCATTCTACAAGGGGCGTTCAGAAAGTAATGCACCACATCGTTTTTCTCAGGAGCTGTTTATTCAAAAAGCATGAAATTTATATACAATATACATGGATATGTCATGTAAACATCGGTATTATTCAACATAATCCCCATCAACTTGTACGGCTTTATGAAAGCGCGAAAAAAGTGCATGTATTCCTAGCCCGTACCAGATTTTGTCTTGATCATGTAGCCATTTCTTCGCTGCATGAATCACTCCTTCATCATCTTCAAACCTTGTCCCACGGAGTACATCTTTAAGTTGACCAAATAGATGAAAATCAGAGGGTTCCAAATCGGGACTATAGGTTGGATGGGGTAGTACAGTCCAACCCAATTTGGTGATTGCTTCCCGTGTTGCCAGACTTGTGTGAGGGCGCGCATTGTTGTGAAGGAGAAGCAGGTCTGCTGGATTCTTGTGCGGCCGAACTCTGCAAAAACGTTGATTGAGTTTTTTGAATGTCTTAATGTAAGCTTGCGAATTTATTGTCTCTCCTCTTGGCATAAAGTCCACAAGAATCCCACCTTCAATGTCCCAAAAGACAGTGATCATGACCTTTCCAGCTGAAGGAATTGTCTTGAATTTCTTTCTTCGTGGTGATTGCGGATGATGCCACTTCATTGACTGTCTTTTTGTCTCAGGCTTAAAATGATGTGCCCAGGTTTCGTCACCTGTAACCATCTCTTTCTCCAGTTATCTTTTCTCCCCTTCGTTACTGTTTTTTTTTTTTTCTTTTTTCCTTCCCCCCCTTCTCTCCAGGCTTAATACATGATTGGTGTTGTATGATGTGGATTCCTTTTTTTTTTTTTTCTTTTTCATTTTTTTTTTCTTTTTTTTTTTCCTTTTTTTTCTTTTTTCTTGCAAGTAAAAATCATTTCTTTTTTTTTTTTTATTTTCACACCTATTCTTTTTTTTTTTCTCCCTTTTTTTTTTTTTTTTTTTTCCTTTTTTCTTTTTTTTTTTTCTCTTTTTTCTTTTCTTTTTTTTTTTCTTTCTTTTTTTTTTTCTCTAGTATCGAATTATTATCCAACGATCTTATCCAAAACGTTCTCTCCATCAGCATTGAAACGCTCCAACAATTCAGAAGAAATTGCTTTCCTTTGCAATCGGTGGTCATTCGTGAGACTTCGAGGCACCCATCTTGCGCAAACCTTAGAAAATCCGAGAGTTTTTATAACTGCATTTGCACTACCAATGCTGACTGACAGCTGTAAGGCCAATTGTTGAGTAGTGATTCCGCCTATCAGTAAGAATAATGCCCTCAGCGCATTTCAACATTTCTGCGTTGGTGGCTGTGGCAGGACGTCCACAGCGCGGCCGATCAAGCAGCTCCGTATCTCCACTTCCTGATTCTTTGATTCTCTGAACCCAGCGACTGACTGTACTCCTGTCGACTGCAAAACTTCCATACACATCACATAGACGCTTGTGAATATTCACAACAGTTTCCTTCTCTGCAATGAGAAATTCTATCACAATTCGGTGTTTATAACGCAAGTTGCTAACACGCTCCATTTCAACGGTTTAGGGCAGCCGTATTATTTGGCCGGTTGCAGTGCAGTTTGGTGCACACAATTGGCACATACCATATTTAAAGTGTGCAAAATTTCATGCTTCTATCTTCATTATTAGCTGAGAAAAACGATGTGGTGCATTACTTTCTGAACGCCCCTCGTAGTCCTCGGTCCTTCAAAGATTGTGTAATGTTGTCCTCCCAGCGGACTCTGGGTCGTCCTGGAGGTCTGGATCCCTGGCTTTTAGTTTCCTATGCTTGTCGTGGTAGCCGATCTTCTCCCATTCTGCAGACATGGCCAAACCATCTTACTTGGGACTTTTCTATTTGGGTCTGAAGGGGGTGGGATTGTAGACCTTGACGTATCGTCTGGTTGCGGACAATGCCTCTTCTTGTTAATTTAACCACCTTCCTCAAATACCTCATTTTTAAGGTCTGGATATATATATATATATATATATATATATATATATATATATATATATATATATATATATATATATATATATATATATATATATATATGTGTGTGTGTGTGTGTGTATGTCTGGTAGAGGTGGTGTCATATTTACTACCGTAAGGAAGTACATGTCGTATCGTGCCGTATTGTGCGCAACAACAACAGTAGAGGGCTGTGGGGAAGGCCTCTGGAATGTTGTCAAGAAGGTCTCCAGAAATTATCTCGTTAAAGAAAGAAAGATACCTATTCGAAATGGGGACTAGAAGTAGAGAAGGTGAATACTCTCCACTATATAGAGTTTTCTAATAACTTATAGGGAGTTTCCTGTTTCCCTATGACATTTACTTTTGTCCTCAAATCCTGATAAAGAAAAAGCCCCAACCTCCTCTAAATGAATGATTTTACCTATATGTAAATACGTGTAAATATTACAGTGATACGTTAACGAGCTAGGCAATGGTCAAAGGGGCTGTACAGATTATTAGTTAAATATGTACACATATAGGGTTAGTAAAAAGTAAAAAGAGATGATGGTGAAAGACAATTCACACACACTGAGATGAAATGTAAAAATGTACTTAATTAAATATGAGAGTGAACCTAAGTAAATTGTGAAATAATGATGTGATATATTAAGTGGTACCACACTTGTGTCAAATTTACACAGTCTACGAGTCTTTCAAATTTCCTCTAGTCTATGTGTATTTGAAGGTATGCACTGACTGTCCAATGTCGATGTATATTACGATCCGTGGATTAAATCCAGACGAGGACTTATTGATGAAAACTTTGCACGTGTAGAGGGAACATGAAAGATGTAATGTCTCTCAACGCTTGGAAATATCCGTAGTGTCGACAAACCGTTTACAGTTGTCTTAGGAAAATGTCTGCTGTCTGATATTGCAAAACCACTAACTAGACTGGAGCTCGTCACGAAATGATCTTTTGGTAACAGAATCCTAGAGCAGAGACTCCGATGCCTAGCTGAGCCACAATTGGATGAGTTCCAGTGCGGATTCCGAGCAAAACAAAGTACTCAAGACCTAATCTTCACACTCAGACAGCTGAGTGAAAAGGCCCTTAAGTATAAAAGTGAGATCCATCTTTGTTTCATAGATCTGGAAAAGGCGTTTGACAGGGTCCCCTGGAGCAAACTTTGGGACTGTTTGGCAATGAAGAACATTCCAGCACCTCTGATTCATGCTATACAGAGCTTCTACAAGTCTTGCAAAAATTATGTATTACAGCAAACCATAAGTCAGAAGAGTTCAGGACCACCACTGGTGTAAGACAAGGTGATATCCTGTCACCTTATCTTTTCATACTCCTCATGGACGATGTTATCAAGTCATGTAAGGAGAGAACAAGAAAGTATTCAGTGGGGTACTGGAAGATGAGACAGGTCTGTATTTCAGAGCTGGCATTTGCTGATGATGTTGCCCTGATTGCTAAATCAGAGGCACATCTCTAATCCAACCTGCAAGTCTGGAAGGAAGAGCTGGAGAAGAGAGGGATGGTCATAAGTAGCTCTAAAACAAAATCCCTGGTGATATCACGAGAAGAAAGAAGACATCAGATTAAGCTGGGAGAACAGGTCCTGGAGCAGGTCGACCACTTTAAATATCTCGGAGCTATTATAGGCCGAAAAGGAGGCATCAAAGAAGAGTTGGCCACTCGAAAAGCAGCAGCTGGGAGACTTTTTCAGGCCATAAATCAAGGATTCCTCCGCAAGAGAGAGGTTGGTAAGAAAACGAAGATGGCTGTATACCGCTGCACTTATGTCCCAGTCTTGACATATGGATGCGAGTCATGGGCAATGACTACAACCCACAAAAGCCAGATCCAAACCTCAGAAATGAGGTATCTGAGGAAGGTGGTTGAAGTAACAAGAAGAAACATGGTCCGCAACCAGACGATACTTCAAGGCCTAAAATCCCACCCCCTGCAGACCCAAGTAGAACAGTCCCAACTAAGATGGTTTGGCCATGTCTGCAGAATGGAAGAAGATCGGCAACCACGACAAGCATGGGAAACAAAGAGCCAGGGATTCAGACCCCCAGGACGACCCAGAGTCCACTGGGAGGACAACATTAGGCAATCTTTGAAGGACCTAGGACTAGAATGGAACCAGGCCAGGAGGAAGACAGCCGACAGGATAGTCTGGCGCTCTCTCTTCCAAACCTCTACATCTCACGGTAGAAGGGGAACGACTAAGTAAGTAAGGTAACAAGTAGGTTTCATACTATAAAGCTAGTCTGAGTGAATTTACGTCGTGCAATACACGATGAGAGTTGATGAATTCACTTCTTGCACAGATATGAACGAGGTGATTTGAGCTGGACATCTTGTGACTAAGTCATCATTGCTTTATACACTCTCCAACTTGTGAGTATGCAATTTTGATTCAGAAAATACGCGCTTTTGAGTGAGTTCTACTTGCTATATATGAGAAACAACTTGCGTGTGCTTTAACTTGACCCAGGCGATAAGTTTCGGAGTGAGTTGAGCTAGATATATGTAAATGCGAATCAACTTGTGTAACGTGTGAATAAATTCTGCGCCACAAACATTTAAAAACGGTGGCATACAGATCTTCCTTGTACATTAGGAAGTGCATGATGTTCTATCTAATTAATTCTGCTCTCTGGACGTACGCTTTGCTAGCTTCTTTCATGTTAGACACCAAACACTTAATATGCAGACTCAGACTTCTGCTTGCCTAGAGACACAAAAGTGGTGTAAAAGGTTCTTTCTTCTTTATTTGTTTACTTCCCACTCTGTAAAGTGTCAGTCTGTATGCTCTGTAAGGAAGAGTGGTGTGTTGTTGAGATCAGGCATGCTCCAGTCTACCCAGCTGTAAATGGGTAACTCACCCTAGTCCTGAGTTAGGGAAGGCAAAGGCTCCAGGGGAAGCAGGCCCTAAACTTGGTCACTCCAACCGACGCAGGATGGTGTATGTATGAAGTAGAAGTGTAGAGTGTGATTACCGCGAATGGTGTACTGTTCGTGTGCTGACCAATATAACCACTCATACACTTGTGTCTACAAGGCACCAATGTAGACTGCTGGAATCTTTGTTTACTCAATTTATTCAGACGTACACACTGGGACATACGAGTACATCATGGTATGTTGACATATCAATTTGTAGGTATACATAGCAGATCTGAAGTCATGACACATTCAGAAATAATGGGCAGTACATCAAAAGGTCAATGTCATGATACATTAGGACCGCATCCCCCTATCTGACTAAACGCGTCAGTGAAGGCAGATCGGTAAATAACTAAAGTTACTTGATGTCCATAGTTTGTAGTATATATTATGAAACCACGAAAGAGGGGGTTTCTAGCAAGATTGAGATCTCCCTGTCACTGTCCGATAATAGGATAAATAATCTGTTCTCTTGGCAGTGATCAAAACATATGATGACCGAAATCTAACATGGCTGCCTCCCTGAGTTGTCGTTCACTCATTCATAGGAAGGAGAATATAAGCCAGAGTTAATTTATAATGGGTATATAAATGATTTCATAAAACTATAGTAGAGATACCATCTCCTTTAGAAGAAAACCACTTCATGAATCATATTTCCTTAAGAATCTACCAGCCCTTTGGAAAGTGCGTACCCGCCATTATCACGGTACATCGGAACTCATCACGACTTGTCAAGACAACTCATACTTCCGCTAGACCGGAATAACAAGAATCTAGTCCCGCCTACCCATCCAAAATATACAATATAGGACTGATTCTACTTGTACTAATAATATGTAATACATATGAATTCAGGCCATAAACATAATAAGCAAATTAATCTATTTTCTGGCCCTAAAAATAAGTACAAATATAAGAGCAATATCCGTGCGCCGGATCAATATCAAGAACGATTACTCCTATAATCAAAAGTGTGAATCAAACATGGATTATCTCGCTTTCCCCATAGACAGCATTTTCATACACAAATGAATGAATGTCTATATTTTTTCCATATTAAATAGCCATATCGATTTTTGTAATATGTGCGTCAAAATATGCACGCAACAAGTGGCTTAATAGGTTCGACATCTAATATCAATAGTTGACTTTCTTTTATCTTAATTCTCACTTTGACCTCTTCCAAGATTATCATTCTATTTTTAATTCTCTTATTTTGACATGAATCGCACATGACAAGTGTTAAATATATTGAGATTGAAAGTGTGTGCTCATGTAAGTCTGTAAGGATGATCGAACAATCTAGTTGAAGGTTAAATATATAACTATGAGTTACTTCAGTATATTATCATAGAGGAAAAATATATGACTTAATTAACCAGTAATGAATAGAAGTAATGGCAAAATAGTCTTTTGCACATTTAGTTCTGAGGCTAAGTGCAAAACGCAATCTTAAGTAATGAAAAGAAAAAATCCCATCGCAAATTCCTTAAGGACAATATATAACATTAAATTCCACAGGTGTGAATTACATATCTGTACAGGAATCAAATTACAAAACAGGTTGTGAACAGGCTACGCTCTTGGAAGATCTATGCTCCGCGTATGCTGGAAAATCCACACCGACTTCTGGTGAACTTGGTTTATTTCGGGTTACCAATATGTGAGAAGCCGTAAGCTGTATCCTATGGCCCTGCTCTCTAATCCAGTGACTAGGCTCCATCTTGCCCTGCAACATCGGCATGCTTGTGTGCCATTTAAGTGCACGTCAATAGCTAAAACGGGGAAGATTCTCGCAATCAACTCTTCACTCCGTCCTGGATATTCGGTTGCATCCTGGATGTTCGTTTGCGTCCTGGATTTTCGGTTGTGAGACAAACCGTGGTTTTTGATTGGCAGCCCGATACAGAAATCTGCCCCCTTGTCACCTCATTTTACGGCTCGAGTGAAGTCCCCTGTATCGTTTCGCTGTCGAGAACGGCTTTCTTTAATCACTTTCAGTGTCCCGTCATGTAGACAACATGCCGCTCTCAACGCAGACTAACCTCTGGTAACCAACATTCTTGAGCGTGTCATAAGTCCTTTGGTGCCTATCGCTCTGGCGGGCGTACTATTGTGTCCCAGTGTGGTGACACTCGTTTTGACGAAACAGGGTATTAAAGTACGAAACAAATTCTTTGCATGGCCCATCTGGTCGTCTCCCGCGCTAACAATAATGTCTTCCGAGCCAGGTGTGTTCCAAAAGATAATGTAAGGTTTGTGAAATATCAAAGGTATGATTTAAGTAAAAGCCGTGATTAGGAAAGATAACAAAATGATGAAAGAGCAAATACGGGAGAGAAATAAAATAAGAACAATGATGAAAAAGGTGAAGTGCGTTAAAGCCTAGGAACACTTGATCACAGTCACGTGTTAGAAACTTCACTAATATAGGCCTCAGCTTTATGAGATGGGGTGACTATTTCTCTTGCTCGTTGCCTACCTCTACAGCAGGGTCACGTTTCGAATTTTTACAGCTGTATATATTGGACCGTGACGAAACGTGATTTTGAACCTGGCTCGTCGGCCTCGAGAAGCAATAGTTAAAAAAAACTGCCGCTCACATGCTTATACATATATAATATTATTACTGTTGTTTATAATTTCATGTTTTTCTTCTAACTTTCTTACAATTTTTTTACTGCCGTACCCCAATGTAGTTCCTTAGGGCTCTCAAATAAGACATAGGAAGAACAAGGCTACAGCTCCCTCATGCATGTCGTAATAGACACATTTTATAAGACTGTCAATGGGACTAGCAACCTTATTTAAAACAAATATCTACACAGTCCTCCACTGCAAGAGAACATTACTGCTTTGGTAAAGGCTTTCTGCAAGTGAACTAGCAGCAATGGTGGCTCCGTGCACCAGAAGGAGTGAACAGGAAAATGAATGACCCAGTTCACATTTTAAGACTGAAACAAAAGTCACAGAAACAAAGACATAAAACCATGCACGTGCAATGTTCGTGATAACATGCGTGTTCTACTTTCAACAAACAGTCCATACCATGCAGTCAATCTGTTTGAGATGGTCTGCTAGGTACAACAAAAAATTATGCATTATGTGCACTCAAAAGTTAAATAAATATTGGAAAATAGCTGGTATTCATAGGGCAGAAAGAAAAATAATACTTCGTCTTCTTAAGAAGGATACTTCTTCTTTTTCTTCTTCTTCTTCTACTTCGTCTTCCGAACTACAGGGATTCAAGTTTTCACTCTTTCACCCATGCGGAATTTGGGGGCTGAGATTTTGGGCTTTCTTGCAACAGCAGAGAACTTCCCACAACTCAGCGAGCACAACTGGTGGAGGTCACACCAGACCCATTAAATCGGCGGTTGATGCAATGCCACGAGATGGATGGACCTCTACCCTGAATAAGGTAAGGATAAAAGACAACAGATAAGAAACATAAGTGATAGGTTCAGCAGGACATGGAACCAGGGACCATCCGAAAAGCGTCATCGCCTTGTTGCAATAGTGAATCACGAAATGATCCACAGCTAACTAAGCAACCCCCCCTCCCCCCCCCCCCCCCCCCCAACAAAAAAAAAACACCACAACAACAAAAACATTAAATTAAATAAATAAATAAATAGAAGCGCCTCAATAGCCAAGGTTATTTTTCACAACCCTTACGCAACTGTGGAATATAGGAGCAGTAAACGACCGAGAAAGGTATTGAATGGATCACCCATATAACTTTCCTAGTAGCAAGTATACACCAAATACCAAACACTGGCCGAAATACTTATGTATGTGTAAATTGTAGAGGATGGTGAACTATATTGGTTAATTTTAAGCCGCGGATCGGTTAAAGACTTTGGCCCCAAAGATATAGAAGAGAGATCCATATTTGACTATCTGAAATTCAGCCAGTCGCGTATTGATTCTTTTGTTTTTTTTTATTTTATTCGCTTCTACCCTTTTTATGTATAGTTGTGAATTTTCAGAAGGCCTTTCTTGCTACCACTACGATCTCACACCTATCTTTTTTCCTAATGAATGTGGCTACGTTATAATCTAGGGTACTGAATGTAATGTGTTGTATTGACATATACAACCACACACACACACAGATATTAAATAATATATTATCAATAAAATTTAGAACACAATGAACTAAATCCAGCTGGTGAAATTTTAGAAAGTAAATCTTTTTTTAAATTTATTTGTTCTGAACCAAGGTTTTATTTGGCCAGAATATTTGAAAAGATTTTGGAATTTATGAGTGAATGGCATGAATAAATGACATGATAAATAAAATGTGTGTACGTATATAATTTTCACGAGTAGTTAAGGTTTCTACAGTTCAAAATTTTATTTTCCCTGGGAGAACGATGAATAGATGTGCTGGTGGGGTGGCTTCATCCCTCCCTGTCTAAGTTTACCAAACATTGTCCATTAATGATGGAAGTAAATGGGATGTTTTAGTAGTAATTCACTTTGGGTGTTATGTCTATGAAGTTGGTGTAAATCCAGCAGACCAGCCTGCTTACGTAACTTTGAAGGTGTAGCGCTGGTGCTGGAATCTGGTGGCCCCACCTCTCCGTGCTTGGGGGCAATATATCGGGTGGCCCCACCTCTCCGGGCTTGGGGGCAATACAAGGCTGTTCTGCCGAGATGCGACACTGCACGGGTCCTCACTGTCAATTATCTACCCAGCATTTGACACCACCTTTTGGTGTCAACATAAAAACTCACAGCTCTGAAATAAAGTATTGGTTTAGGTTCAGAACCTTACCTAAGGAGCCACTTCTACACGTAACAATTTACAATAACATCATTTAGACAGGGTCAGATCTCTCTGACCATACAACACACCTTACCAAGTTGGTTTCCCATAGGATAAGTTCTCCCAGACTACATATTCAGAAATATGTTTATTAGCTTCTTGCCCTAGGATAGGATAGGTGATATGTTCCACTGATCTCAACACTTGATCTGTCCTTCCTAATCTTTGCTGGAGTATATATATATTGTTTGTCCCTAGACCCTGAACTAGGGCGGGGAGTCTAGAGCAAATCCTTACTTGTTTGTAAGGCTAGATTTCGATATGGCAGTATCAAATCACTCGAAACCTTAAACAATATTCAAAATATACAAAGAAATAATTTCAATCTTACCAGATTATGAATAAAGAACACAGAAATGCTAGCAAAACTCAGCTGAGCTGCTGGCTATAGTATGGCGTCCCTGAACTTATTTCAATTTATTTCATTTGGAAATCACCACACTTGAAATTTACTGTGTCTGTCACTGGACAACTATTGAGGAATGGCCCCAAATGCGCGTCTGAGCGCCGATAATATGATTGTCTGTGGCCAATCAATGCCTTGGTTTTTTTAAATTCAAATTCCCTACACTAAAGTCATTTCAGTCATGCTTCAGTCAAGTATGGATTTTTATCTGTTAGTCCGTCCGTCTCTACTTGCGTTTTCACAAAAACGTACTTGTTTTTTTTGAACCAACCTATTCGTCCCCTCTACACTTTTTGTCTGTAAAGTTATTTTTAGCCACAGCTTCCACCAATTCCCCTTCTCTTTCATTCTAACTAGATTTGGACACTTGAGTCTTCAAGGTCGCGATTTTTGTGCAAATAGTGACTTGTTTGATTCAATGCAGTCTTTCGCTGATGTGAACAACACTGTCTTTTGTCATTATCTTCATTATTATCTATCCGTCTGTATAAATAAAAGCATATTATTTCACTGCTCAGAATGGGCCATCCGGCCAGCTAATTTTTATATTCCTAACATTAATATTAAGAAAAAGTTACTTTTTAAATTTTGTAATATTTCAAGCATCTGCGTTTGCCGCTGAATTCAAATAAAAGGCTTGGTATCGCAAAAGCGTCCAATAAATGACTGTGGCGTATCATATCCAAGGTCCCTTCTGTCGAGTTCCTTACATTATGTCAACTTGGGAAACGTGACTTTTTCTCCGTTCCCCGCCCCGCCCTCCCTCCCCCCCCCCCCCCCCCCCCCCCAATTGCGTCTCCTTAGCCTTGCTAGTCTCACGCAATTTTTTCAGTCATATTTTTTTCCTTTTGATCCGCCGTTCTCATCCCATTCAAATGGTAACCGTTTTGATTTCCCGTCTAGCAAGTCAATTTTTATGGAGGGTGATGACCCGCGGTCAGGGCGATCATGTACTATCAGCAGCTTACGCATTATGTTTTTATCCTTACATTTTATCCTTTGGAGATATTTTTACGTTGTATCACTTGTTAATTTTATGACACATCTCCCCACTAGAAAACATGCCTACGGCAAGTTCTAAAACCAGTGATACACATAGATAAAATCTCTCCTCACGTCTGCCATTACTCTAATTTTGATCACAGGGGTGCCGACTGAGGAAATCTGCACCGACATTCAATTTGCCTGGGATATATTGGATACTAAACTGATAAGGTTGAAGCAATAAAGACCACCTCAGCAATCTTGCGTTTTCATGCTTAGCCTGAGATAAGAATACGAGAGGCTGATGATCCGTCTCGACCACAAAAGTCCTACCATACAGATAGATTTGAAACTTCTTTATTGCCCAGATTAACGCTAAACATTCTTTTTCGCTTGTGGAGTATCCTTGTTCCGCCTTATTCAATTTGCGGCTTGCATAAGCGACTGGTTTCAGTTCCCCATCAGGTGAAGATGATCTTTGCAACAAAGCCCCTCCGAGTCCTACATTACTTGCATCGGTTCTTAAGACAAAGTCCTGTGTCAAATCAGGCAGTTTGAGAATAGGCTTGCTAGTGAGTTTTTCCTTTAACTCTTGGAACGCTAGTTCACATTGTGCAGTCCAAATAATTTTATCTGGAAGTCCCTTGCGAGTCAGATCAGTCAGAGGAGCACAAATAGCGTTAAAATTTTTGATGTATTTCTGATAAAATCCGCATAACGACACGAATGATCGCACGTCCTTTTTTGTTTGTGGCCTAGGTGCTCTCTGCAGTTTTTCCAAATTCTTAGGATCAGGGGTCATATTACCCTGATATACAGTGTGCCCCAAAAATTCCAACTCTTTGCATCCAATACAACATTTTGTTGGCCTAGCAGTTAAGTTCGCCTCCCGAAGTCTATTAAATAACATCTCTAGAGCTTCAATGTGTTCTTCAAATGTCTCTGTGGCGACGAGAATATCATCCATGAAATTCGTGATACATGGGTTATTCAGGGGATCCAACAATTTGCGCATCATCCTTGAAAATACACTCGGAGCATTTTTCAGTCCGAATGGTAGCATATTGAATTCATAATGTCCATCCGAAGTGCTAAAAGCCAAATAAGGTCTCACTTCAGGCTTCACTGGGATCTGGTAATAGCCTTTACTAAGATCCACCTTTGAAAAGTATTTTGCCTTGTTCAGTCTGGCAAATAACTGTTTTGTGTCTGGTAATGGATCCACTTGTCCTTCTGTGACCGCATTCCATTTCCTGTAATCTATGCACAGTCTGTGTTCCCCAGACGGTTTCCTCAACAAAACGACACTAGAACTAAAAGATGATTCACTGTGCGAAATAATCCCCTCCTTCAACAAATAATCTATTTCTTCCTTCAATGCCTTCTCCTTCGCGAACGGAATAGAATAGGCTCTCATACAGATTGGGTTTGAGTCTACCAGTTTCATGTCATACTGTAGCAAATTTGTATGGCCTGGTTTATCTGTTAGTACATCTGTATGTTCCTCCAGAACCTGTTGAACTCTCTCCCTCTGGTTTTTAGTCAGGTGCTTACTGACTTTTACCTGTGCTGCTGTTTCACAAGGATGTAATGGGTATTCATGTGAGGTGAGTGGTTCCTTTTGCATCTGGGTTGCAATAGCCAAGGTCAATAAGGGGGTGCTTTCCTGGAGTGGTCTGTCCAGATACTTCTTTAATAAGTTTACATGATAAACTTTCTCCTTCCCCTTTTTGTCAATTTTATAGTTTGTTCTAGACACCTTCTCTAGAACCGTATAGGGACCTTGCCAACCAATTTGTAATTTATTCTGGCTACCGGGTAGTAGAAGAAGCACCTTCTCTCCCACAGCTAGTTCTCGGTCCTTTGCCTTCCTATTAAAATATGCTGCATGTTTCTTCCTGGCTTGTTTCAAATTATCATTTGCCAGTTTCCATCCAGCTTTCAGACGAGTGGTCAGTTCGTTCACGTATTGATAAGATGAGGTAACAGGTTCTTCCGCCTTCTCATCCGTCCAGCTCCTTAATAAAGCTTCTAAAGGACCTTTTATTGGCCTCCCAAATAGCAGAGTTGCGGGAGCCATCCCGGTTGAACTATGTGGTACCTCCCGATACGCAAACAATGCGGCGGGCAGGAATTGATCCCACAGATCCGGTTTTTCGTGTGCCAGCTTTCTCAGGATAGAAATGAGAGTCCCGTTGAACCTCTCTACCTGGCCGTTCCCTTGTGGATGGTACGGACTACAATGAAAGTGTCTGGCTTGAAATAGTTTAAAAACTTCTTCCGTTAGTTTCCCCTTGAACTGAGATCCATTATCCGTCAAGATTTGATGCGGGAATCCTAATCGGGTAAATATTGTAAGTAGTGCTTCTGCTACATGTTTTGAATCAATTGATGGCAGGGCTACCGCCTCTCCCCACATAGAACAAGTGTCCACCAGAGTAAGGATGTAACTGTTCCTCCTCTTGGTCCGAGTGAGAGGTCCCACAATATCCACTGCAACCCTCTCAAAAGGTGTTCCCACTATGGGCATTTCCCCTAGAGTTGCAGGAGCAGTCCAGTGCCTTGGAGCTACCCTTTGACATTCAGGGCAGGATTTGACATATCTTTTTATATCCTCCGTTATCCCTGGCCAGAAGTAATGACAAGCTATACGCTGTCCTGTGGCGCTGATCCCCATGTGACCACTGAAGGGAATCGCATGCCCGAGTTCCATCACTTTATCTCTATATGAGGTGGGAAGAACCAACTGGTTGTGACCATTTGTTCCAGTTCCGGCCTTCCTGTATAATAGTTTGTTCTTCATGAAATATTCCCCCTTGCTCGGAGGTGTGTGGCATTTGGGCAATTTTTTAAAACATGGCTTGAGTGTCCTATCCTCAGCCTGCGCCTTTCTCATCTCCTCTGGATGAGCATTTATAGGTTCACCTTCTTCCTCCTTCTTCTGTGACCTGGTCTGCACTGTCGCCACGATCACAGGTTTCTCGGGATTCCCCAAGAAGACGTATCTACACCCCAATATCAGAGGGTAGATTGGTTCATCTATCACTGCTGCTCTGATTTCTCCTTCCACATAGCGAGTTTTCACCGTTATCCTTGCGATGGGAAGCGTCATGAGTGGTATGTCCTTAGTCGCCCCTTGTATTTCCACTGTTTCTGTGGTATACTGACTTGGGTCCACTAGGCTAGACTTCACAACTGAATCATAATCCAAACCTGTATCATAAAGGCACCTTATGGTGACCCCATTACAAATAACATCCTCACAAACTGGGGGGTGATAAGGTTCCTGTTGTCCATTAGGATTAACCTTTAATCTTTGCGTCCCCGACTTCATTGCAGCAATGTTTGAAGGTTTCCTTCTACAAAATTCGGTGTTATGGTTATCTTTCTTGCACCATTTACACCATCTTTTTCCTTGGTTCAACGGTTTTCTTTCATTGAACTTTGGTCACTGAACTGTGAGTTTCTGTCGCGATAGTCATTTCTTGGCCGCTCAAAGTTTGTCCTACCTTTATTTCCCTGCTCTCTATTATCAAATTTATTAAATTGCTGTGGAGCTTTAAAAGTGTCTATGTGCTTCTTTTTAGCACCACTTACCTCTGCCTGGGCTGCCTGATACCTCTCAGCGACATTTAAAACCTCTCCCAACTTCTCTGCACCTTGTTCCATGAGAAATTTTCTCATGTCTGGAGCCATGGACTCTCTCAATTGCTCAATCATGATCATTTCTTTAAGATCTTGGGTCTTCCCCAGAGCAGTCCATTTCTCCAAATAGGTTTCCAGTCTAGCAGAGAATTGGTGGTATGTCTCCCCAGACAACAGTTTGGCATTTCTAAATTTCTTACGATAAAATTCACCATTCTTCTCGTACCTTAATAACAAAGCCTGCTTTAACATGTCATAATTGTCTTGGTCTTCCCTGTTCATTTTAGCAAAGACTTCATAAGAAGTACCTCTCAGTCCTTGTGATAGTTTTAAACTCCACCTCTCTCTCTCTAACCCATATGTAGTAGCTAATAACTCAAAACGTCCTAGGTACCCCTCTATGTCATCGTCTTTTTCAACAAAATAGTCTAAATGAAACCCCATAGCTGAGTTTGAGGCTCCCAGACTAGGCGTAGCATCTGAGGCAAAAGGGCTGGCACCATTTTCAGGAGCCTGGCCTTGTAACTCCAGCTCCCTTAGTCGTAATTCGTGCTCCCTTTGCAACCTTCTATCTTCTGCCTCCCTTTCGGCCTTTTTATCTTCTGCCTCCCTTTCGGCAGTCAATCTTTTTTCTTCTGCCTCCCTTTGCTGTCGTTTGTCTTCTGCCTCAATCTGCAGCCTCTTAATTTCTCTATCAGCCTCAATTTGTAACCTCTTCTCTTCAGCCAACCTTTCAGACTCTAATTTTCTTTCAGCCTCTTTTTCTAATCTCCTTTCTTCCCGTTCAATATATTTATCACATTCAGCCGTTACGTATTGAATTAAAATCTGACCATCCATTCCCATCTCCTTTGCGGTCAGCACAGCAGCTGATCTAAATTTTGCTAGCTCCGCCATACTTTCTAAACAAATCTAGCAATAAGCAAAGTAAAATTTCCAATCTCTAAAGTAATTATAATTATTCTAGACCAAAATAATTCTAATTAACTAATTAACTAACATTGGCTGTGAAGATTCACCAACTTCTAATTGCCCTTTTAATTTAAAGGGACACTTTTAATTTTAAGGGAATTTTACAATTTTGTTCCCCTAATTTTATTTCTCCCACCAGGAGATCCTTATATTACTGTTTATGCTAATTATCCCTGGACAAGACCCCAATATATGTAGTGGTTTTGATGGTATTGTATGATGGTGATATTACTAAGTGTAATGTATGAGGTCAGCTGTGAAGGCTCCTGAGATAAAATGTAGTTGTGAATTTTCAGAAGGCCTTTCTTGCTACCACTACGACCTCACACCTATCTTTTTTCCTAATGAATGTGGCTACGTTATAATCTAGGGTACTGAATGTAATGTGTTGTATTGACATATACAACCACACACACACACACACAGATATTAAATAATATATTATCAATAAAATTTAGAACACAATGAACTAAATCCAGCTGGTGAAATTTTAGAAAGTAAATCTTTTTTTAAATTTATTTGTTCTGAACCAAGGTTTTATTTGGCCAGAACATTTGAAAAGATTTTGGAATTTATGAGTGAATGGCATGAATAAATGACATGATAAATAAAATGTGTGTACGTATATAATTTTCACGAGTAGTTAAGGTTTCTACAGTTCAAAATTTTATTTTCCCTGGGAGAACGATGAATAGATGTGCTGTTGGGGTGGCTTCATCCCTCCCTGTCTAAGTTTACCAAACATTGTCCATTAATGATGGAAGTAAATGGGATGTTTTAGTAGTAATTCACTTTGGGTGTTATGTCTATGAAGTTGGTGTAAATCCAGCAGACCAGCCTGCTTACGTAACTTTGAAGGTGTAGCGCTGGTGCTGGAATCTGGTGGCCCCACCTCTCCGTGCTTGGGGGGAATATATCGGATGGCCCCACCTCTCCGGGCTTGGGGGCAATACAAGGCTGTTCTGCCGAGATGCGACACTGCACGGGTCCTCACTGTCAATTATCTACCCAGCATTTGACACCACCTTTTGGTGTCAACATAAAAACTCACAGCTCTGAAATAAAGTATTGGTTTAGGTTCAGAACCTTACCTAAGGAGCCACTTCTACACGTAACAATTTACAATAACACCATTTAGACAGGGTCAGAGCTCTCTGACCATACAACACACCTTACCAAGTTGGTTTCCCATAGGATAAGTTCTCCCAGACTACATATTCAGAAATATGTTTATTAGCTTCTTGCCCTAGGATAGGATAGGTGATATGTTCCACTGATCTCAACACTTGATCTGTCCTTCCTAATCTTTGCTGGAGTATATATATATTGTTTGTCCCTAGACCCTGAACTAGGGCGGGGAGTCTAGAGCAAATCCTTACTTGTTTGTAAGGCTAGATTTCGATATGGCAGTATCAAATAACTCGAAACCTTAAACAATATTCAAAATATACAAAGAAATAATTTCAATCTTACCAGATTATGAATAAAGAACACAGAAATGCTAGCAAAACTCAGCTGAGCTGCTGGCTATAGTATGGCGTCCCTGAACTTATTTCAATTTATTTCATTTGGAAATCACCACACTTGAAATTTACTGTGTCTATCACTGGACAACTATTGAGGAATGGCCCCAAATGCGCGTCTGAGCGCCGATAATATGATTGTCTGTGGCCAATCAATGCCTTGGTTTTTTTAAATTCAAATTTCCTACACTAAAGTCATTTCAGTCATGCTTCAGTCAAGTATGGATTTTTATCTGTTAGTCCGTCCGTCTCTACTTGCGTTTTCACAAAAACGTACTTGTTTTTTTGAACCAACCTATTCGTCCCCTCTACACTTTTTGTCTGTAAAGTTATTTTTAGCCACAGCTTCCACCAATTCCCCTTCTCTTTCATTCTAACTAGATTTGGACACTTGAGTCTTCAAGGTCGCGATTTTTGTGCAAATAGTGACTTGTTTGATTCAATGCAGTCTTTCGCTGATGTGAACAACACTGTCTTTTGTCATTATCTTCATTATTATCTATCCGTCTGTATAAATAAAAGCATATTATTTCACTGCTCAGAATGGGCCATCCGGCCAGCTAATTTTTATATTCCTAACATTAATATTAAGAAAAAGTTACTTTTTAAATTTTGTAATATTTCAAGCATCTGCGTTTGCCGCTGAATTCAAATAAAAGGCTTGGTATCGCAAAAGCGTCCAATAAATGACTGTGGCGTATCATATCCAAGGTCCCTTCTGTCGAGTTCCTTACTTTATGTCAACTTGGGAAACGTGACTTTTTCTCCGTTCCCCCCCCCCCCCCCCCCCCCCCCCCCCCCCCCCAATTGCGTCTCCTTAGCCTTGCTAGTCTCACGCAATTTTTTCAGTCATATTTTTTTCCTTTTGATCCGCCGTTCTCATCCCGTTCAAATGGTAACCGTTTTGATTTCCCGTCTAGCAAGTCAATTTTTATGGAGGGTGATGACCCGCGGTCAGGGCGTTCATGTACTATCAGCAGCTTACGCATTATGTTTTTATCCTTACATTTTATCCTTTGGAGATATTTTTACGTTGTATCACTTGTTAATTTTATGACAGTCATGTAAAACAAGTTACTAGAGAAATTACTGTGGAATGGGCGCGTACTGCCATGCAGGCTTCTTGCGAGATGGTTGATTGAGTGAATAAAATAAGAACATATCAATTATCAAGTTAAGATGTAATGATGACAGGCGATAGCGTCAGAAAATAATACAATTTATTCTACTAAAGTCATGCACTAAATCTCATGCACTATTTTATCACACTTTCTAGTCAGTTTTAATATACCTATTACAACTAAAGAGTTAGTAGCAACGTCAACTCTATCATACACTAAGGTCACGGGTTACGGCGGTCTCGACTTACGCTAACTTCTCGATACGAACAAGCTCATAAGACTCGTTAATTTTTAAGTCCGGTTAAATTTAAATTAATTTTCAATTACGGCATCGATATCCGTTCGTTACTTACAAAGGCTTACTTACGTTCTGACACGGATCAACATAGGAACGTATTTTAATTTTAAGTTAGCCTATGTTCTCAGTCATTGTTGTCTCGTGTCGGGTGGATTACAGTGATATTAACATCTTTAAGTTCTAATTGTTTGTTTTTTCCAGTTTACTGTATTTTTACTACAGTGTCGGTATTAATAAGCTTCATAAATTTTTCAGCAAAATAAATATTCTAAAGCATTATTTTAGCAGATTTTTTTAGTGTGAGAGGTGCGGCCACTCTGGGCGTCGATATAGTAAAGGGGCCGAAATGCATTAAAATAAAATAAAAGCATTAATATTTTAAAAGAACAATAAAAATGTAACACAAAATGTTACAGTAAATATATGACACTGTGACACTGGGTACTATCACTAGGCCACCACCCTGAAAAATCTATAGGGCCACCTCTGTAACAGACTTACGCACATTTACCTACTTATATATTCCGACTTCGGTACAAAATCGGCTTACGAACGCCCTTAAGAACAGAACTCGTTCGTAAACCGAGACTTTACTGTATTCGATAAATATAATTAAAAACACAAGAATCTATATAAGCCACATCACTCACGGCTGTTTGTACCCTATACCAGAGCGCTCTTTCAGTTTCGGTGACCGGAATTCTGACACCGGGTAATAAATCTTCCTGTGCACCGTAAACGCCTACTGCTAGTTTGGCGGGGAAAATCAGCTGATGTGTGTGTAAAATCAGTAATTATATAAATCATTACACACTCGTTCTGGATAAACACAGCGCTAAAATTCTTTTGTGTACTATAACTTTGTTCTGTGTTCTATTTTTGATTGCATTTTTATTTGTTTGAAATTATATTTGACGGAGTTACAGACTTTTGAAAACAGCGACATCATTTGAGGAAATTCATAAAAGAAGTAATCTATTTATTAATGTAATATCTAAAAATTGGCCCATTCTTATGAGTTTATAATTATATAGACTTCTCGAAAGGAAAAGAAAGATTATTTCCACATACTTTTTTTGTTTGTTTCGTATCTTGAGAATGTGTGCTAGTCAGTTTTGTGAGTTTGGCATTACAAGGACAAGCATATTGTCACCAGATTTTATAACATTTAAATCACTGTCAATGCATTCCTGACACTCGCAAATTTTAAATAAGGTTGTAAAAAAAAGAACTTTTTTTTTTTTACCATCTGTTTTTACATTTTCATTCATTATAATGATATTTAGCTACGTATATAAGTGTCAGAAAACATGTAAAGCTATAGAAAGATTACTTCCACATACTTTGATCTATCTTTCAAGTCTTGTTAATCTTGTATTTATAATATGAATGTCTTTTTTTATTGTGTGTGAGATAAGGACTCCATTAGTGTTCTTTGGTAGACAATCCTGTGCACACGATGGCTGCCAAAGAATTCTAAGTAACTGTTTGTATATTTTCTTTCATTCACAGATAAAGCATTCTACAGCCTGGTGTTAGACTTGATACTCCCAAATATTCCATTAGCTTTATACATACACAAGTAAACTATACTACATAACAACGAAATGGAACATACTTTGTTGCATCATATGAATTGTGCCAGTGCACTGTACAGAGCCTGTGGCAAGAGAGCATTAACTTCTCAAACAAAAAGTTCAAAACGGAATGCACTGAACTGTTCGAATTACGTTAATGATCTGTTCTTTGCGTTTGGAATTAACGTATCAGATGATAAACCGACAGAGCATTCGATTATATTGTGTAGGAAGTGTTACTTACGAATACAAAACGCAAAAAGGAGGCATAATGAGAAGTGTCTTGAAACAGCCAAGTTACTATCGGAAAACAGTCAGCACATCTGGAAAAATATGATGGGGACCCAAAGACGTAGCAATAGAGAATGCAGAGAGGGAAAGCAAACCCGGTCCCAAAAAATACTGTGCTGAAGTCGGATGTGCCGGCCGAAAGGCGCAGATATCGCAGCTCTGCTGTAAACAGACACAACGCAACCAACGTCCTTTTCAGGACGAACGAGGAAGAAGAAGAAACTATGACCATAATTTAACTATAAGTGAATGTCAACTGTGCAATTATTTTGCAAAGACATCTTTTGGTGTTTTGAAAACAAAAAGCTGCTCTATCCCCTTTGATGTTCTTTCTGACCCCTCCATATCTAGTCAGTCAGTTAGCTGTAGTCAGAATAGCTCTGTACAGCAGGAGGTTGATGTGCCTGCTCACACTAGTGATGATATTGTTCAGCTGGAGGTTGATGTGTCAGCTCACATTAAAGGCGATACCCTTATTCATTTGGAGGTGGATAACACTACTCATCCTAGCATGCCAGTTTTTGTTGCCACATCTACACCTACCAAATCAGTTATACATACGACAAGTACATCCACCTCGCCTGTCTTCAAAAGCGACATCACAGTACAAGTTACTTGCTAAGCCACCTTCACAACCACTAACACAAGAGGAAGAAACCCTATTCACATCCATTGTTAGAAAAAAACTAGAAACAGCACAAAATAATATCACAAAATGCAAAACCAGAGGACACCCTATTGTACTACAAAAACTAATTAAAAATAGAAGTGAAACATCAGTCACCAGAACGCCAACAAAAAGTAAGCGAAATTTTGGGGCTAGAGCAAATTATGGCAGTTGTTGCGTGAAAGTGACAGAATTAACAGAGTGTGGAAATCATTTAATAGGTGTATGTTTTATTTATTAAATTAAACATTTCATTTTACTCATGACCATATTCATTTTTACATGACCATCGTGATGTATGATTGACAGATAATTGTTAGCTCTCATGTTTTGGGGACAATTGGGTGAGTTATTTTAAGGTAATAAATGTGGACTTGCTATTTAATGTTTCAATAATTAATGTTTGACACATGAATCCAAAACTATGATATTCATTTTCTGCAGGTTTTCTACTTTTGATTTCTGTAATTTGTTATGCATGTTGATTGTGATCGTTTTAGTGTAAATTGCATAAGAAACAAACATAACAAAATATTAAAAAAACGTAAATTTTACACTGTTTTAGACTATTATATCTTCTGTTCTAATTGTGATAAAATGTTTGTTCTTGTTCTAAAATTTGCTCTAACATTTCTAGTCTAGCTTAACGCAAAATTAAAGCCGGTATTTATAATAATAAAGTAGCCTAAAAGCATTAATTAAGCCCTATCAAAAGTAAACACCGCCACATTTTTTTCCCGTTAGGAAGTTGACCACGTGACCTCTGTCACGATAGCTATAAATAGCGGGGTCAGGAAAAACTAAAGTGTCGCTCGCAAACCGCCGTGCACTAACATTATCAAGACACATTAGAAGTTCATGTTTTTCACCGGTCAAACAACAAGTTTTTGATTGGTCAAACAACAACGTACCCGTATGGTCCCCTCAGAAGACTTCCGTCGTCGCCGATCTCTCGTCCGATGATGACAGAGACAATCATCCACAGCCTGTTTGATCCACATGAGAAGGTAATAGATGGACTTCGGGCTGACAATCAGGTTGAATGGGGCAGGCAATGTGGATCCCTCATCAAAGTAGCCCATCCACAGTTTGGAGCGAGCAAATTTCCACTCCATGTCGGCGTGGTTCTGGTGATAAATGGATGAAGATGGTAACTACAGTAAAACTATAATAATAATCATCATCATTTTTTTTTGTTCCATTAAGAAGCATGTAACCACGCCTTAAAATGTCTCGTGATGAACATATGCAAAGGCACAAACTCTCGCAGCTGTGGTATCTGTAACAATTTGTTCTACCTGATGAGGTTACCAGCTCCATGCAAAGCCTCAAACTAGTTAGCATTTACAACGTGCCTGGAGGAGTAGTAGTCCCATTCTTTATTTGTTTTGTTTGGGGTTTTTTTGTGCCTTTTGAGTGTATCTTTCTGTTCACCTGACCTTTTAACCCCTCATGCGGATGCCACATCTATTTATCTGACCTTTTAACCCCTCATGAGGACGCAATCTATATTTATGTGACCTTTCAACCCCTCATAAGGATGTCACCGTCTTTGTATTCCTTATGGAGCATGGTGCTACCACTACAGCTAATCTCCCTACAGGAAGTCTTCGTGAAAGTCTTCGTGAAAGTCTTCGTGAAAGCCTTCGGGAAAGCCTTCGTGAAAGTCTTCGTGCTCTTGTAGTAGTGGATGGTGTAGAAATTTGTTTTATAGAATTAAGCTACCAACCCCAGGCTCAACCTCATGTCAGTTACCTTATATTTGATGAAGCATTGGTCATATTATTTCTTTGTATACTCAGAGACTCTCAGGGACTTCACGAGTCTAAGAAAGAAAGCTTTGGCCGACATTTTAGAGACTTTTCATGGCAATCAATATCCTTTAACTCCCCAATGAGCATAGGCTTCAGCAAATACATGCCGAGTCTTCCTGTCACGTGTCATTAGCTCAAGTTCTTTCCGCGTCTTCCTGATCATTTTCACTTCTGTTTCCAGTTCTCTTCTCTTTGTGTTTTTGGTCTACGTCTGCTTCTCTTTCCATGAGGATTCCAGAACAAGGACTGCCTTGCAATGCTATCAAAAGGTTTCCTCAAGGTGTGTTCTGTCCCCCGCCAGCGTCTTCTTCTCATCTCTTGTTCCACTGGTTTTTGCAATCAGTTCCACATTGGTGACTTTGTCATACCATTGCAATCTTTCTATTCTACTCATGCACCCATTTATGAATTTCTGTAGCTTTTCGGTTGTTGTTGATTTTGTTGTTTTGGTTGTTGACTGCTCTTGTGTTGGCACAAAAATGTTGCTACGATTCTATGTTTAATTCTGACAGTGAAGCAGAATACTATTAAAAACTGCTGAAGTGTTTTTTTTTATTTTAAACTTGAGGCTAGGCAGCTAGACATCCGGGACTAAGCACTCACGTACACACGTGTTTGCAAAATCACCACTATCACGCTTCAGTCCTCAAGAGACATAAGCTTTCAACAAATGTATGCCAAACTTTTATGTTCTCTGCCATATATTTAAGGTCTGTCTGTGCCTTCTTTAACCATTCTATGTCTGTTTCCAGTTATCTTCTCTGTGTATTTTTGTCTGCCTCTATCTTTCTTAGCCTGGGGATTGCAGACTGGCCTGCAGTGCCATCAGCATGTTCCCTTAATGTGTGTGCTATCCAACGCAAGCGTCGCCTTCTCACCTCTTTTTTTATCCTTGGTAGTTGTCTATTTCTTATCATTAATTCATACCATTTCAATCCTTCTATTCCGTGCAAGCACCAGTTTTGCAAGTCTTTAACTTTCTGGTTCACAATCAAACAATATAGATTGTAAAAAAAGTGATAGAAGATACGGTGGTGATCAGCCGGCAGCATGGGCATCAGAAGTTAATTGGCCAGGAGCAAATGTATGTTTAGTCTGTGCGAGGTAAAGGGAGATAATGACAAACAATTTTTCTTTCTTATGGTTTCCAAGTATTTAAGGCCCTTTGCGTAAACAGAATCTATTTTTTTTCACCTCTCTTCTTGAAGATCTCTCTCTGGATTACAGTTCTCACTGCTTTGAGCTCAGTATTTATTGCTACATGTCCATCATTTTCTTGGACATTCCTTGATGATGTTCCAGATAGTCATTTGTCAAGTATATGCCTTTGAATGCTTTAGTGTAGGCTTCCTACAAGGGGTTAATGCAATGGTTGTTTAGTACTCCATAAGGAGTAGAAATGGCAAAGAACAACATTTAGGTCCCCCTCTATTTTACCCTGGGTACGCCAGAACAAGGACTGCCTTGTAATGCTATCGTCTGGTTGTGTCAGTAAGTATGCTATCCAAAACCAGAGCCTTTCTTCTTCATTTCTTGTTTTACTTCTACCTACCCGGCTCTTTCCACCAGTTTCCCATTGGTGATTTTGTCATGTGGTTTTATTCCTTCAGTTCTGTGTAAGTGTCTAGGGTGGACTCAACGGGTGGGTGTCGTGCAATGCCCGAGGGCCCACAACAGTATGGGACCCACTCTCCTCTAGCCTTCATCTAGCTTAATGAACTGGATCAGTGGGTTGGAGCCAATGACCCTTATTGACTAGGAGCCCAATGGCCCTTATTGCTCTGGGGTCCAAGATCACTGTAAGCCTGCCCCTGCAAGTATCTATTTATGACAGTGAGATATACTGGGCAGAAAATATTTAGAAACGAATATAAAAGATTTCCACTGACATGTACATACTGGCACAAGGCAGACAGGCGTGAAAACAAATAACGCTTACAATAGACACGTGTGTCCCTAAATGACTACCTAGATTATAGGAAGAAGGAAGTTACACACAATATATGTTCATTTTCAAAGTATAGGATACATTCTTTGATGTTATAATATCTTGTAGGTCATAAATGGCTGTGATACCAATAGTGGCAAACACAAATATGAAATCTGCTATGATAGCAAGAGGTGTCGGTTTTACAACGCTAAAACACTAAACTACCAACCTGTATAAAACAGAAGTATTGAATCATCATTCATCATCAATTTATTTTATGTTTCCTATGGAGCAGGAAGCTATTAATGTTGGTGGTCACAAGGAAGCCTGCGACAAAGTATTCATGTCCTCTTGTAGTGGTTGTTTCTATAGTAATTTGTTTTACACAATAATGTTGCAAGCCCTTGCACAATCGCATATGGAGGATCCCGTTACACGCCCATTGAGGCATATTGGGAATATGGTGTTAGGCCCGTATTTTCTTGACCATCTGCACACTAGGAGTGATGTGATCAGCATCACGCCGGCCGCCTTAAACTTCCCAGAGTTGTTCTGGTACCCAATTTATGAGGCTTGATCGACCCCGGAGCCGTTTGCGGTCTAAATAATCCCACCTCAACTGGGGATCGAACCATGGATCACAAAGCTAGGACGCCAGTGCACTAACCACTGCGCTACCGCGGCTCCCCAATCGCATATGAGTCACCTCTTATATCATGTTTAAGCCTTCAGCAGCCAATATATTATTTTGTGTCTCTTCATAGATCTCCATGAACTAATCCGATGCATGTTACAGAATGCACAAAGATAACTATTTCCGTAAACTAAACAGCACAGACAGTTAAAGTGTATGCTTTATAATGGATTATAACGGCATCTCTAAGATTAGGGAAAAGAAAAGAATAAATAAGGCTAAGAAAATAAAGAGAATAGCAACTGAGAGAAAGTACGCAGAATCCAGGAGGACTTGCAATCAATAGAGCTGGCTTACACACGATAGGTCCAATTGCAGGAGAAAAGTGTCTATGCCTTATACTCCACAAGCACCTAACACAGAAGGAGAAGATGCAATGGCTGGTATAACTCTTTCTGTCCTAGGTTTTTTTTATAGGTTTACACAGGAACCAAAAGAGATGCCTGTTTGTTGAACTTTTTTAAAACAAACATTAAACATTTGTAAAAAGAGATGCCTGTTTGTTGTACTTTTTAAAAACAAACAGTAAACATTTGTAATAATGAGAACACATCACATAAGGTATGTGCAGTGTGAATTGACTGAAGCAATGTTTTCCAGATTTGTAAGTCCCATATGTAATGAATTCTGGCAACCACCACGTTAATTTAATTGCCATATAAACCACAGCTGTATGTAGCATGTACATGCTTGGTGAAGGCTTCCTGGAACCAATGCTACAATACTGACTCCATGCTCCTTAAGGAGCGCATAATTTTAGTGCAGACTCTCTAAGAACAGCTACAGTATCAGATCTAAGTCCCAACGTTTGGAGCAACAAGTAGAAAACATCGTGAAGGTGCAGACTTGAGGAACTCAGACAATGACCATGACGTACAAGACGGACTGTCGGAGGATAATGTTGGACGCTCATGTGAGTGAGAAAGAGTTACGTGAATCTGCATGACTGCACAAGTTGTCATTTGTGTGGTCTTTCTCAAAACAAAATGGCGGAAAGAGATTAGAAAATCAAAGTAAGCAGAGAAAAAACAAAAAATAAACAGATATAATATATAAATGTACACAGTACACAAGAAATAATGACCACCATCTACTTCTCGTACTTACGTGAAAAACAAATCCTCATCATTAGGGTCTGTGTCACTGTAGTACCAATATAGTTGGTTCAGGCCACAAGCAAATGAGGAGACAACAAGGAAGAAGATAAAGAGGAACTTGGCGATGTCAATGAGCATGCATCCCAGGGAGATCTGTAGAGGTCCGAGGTGTTGATTGGCCTAGGAGAAGAAAGATCAAAGAGAAGATCATTACTCTAAGACTTGAAATTCTCTAATATTTCCAAAATGTTATGTCTATCATTCAGCCAGGTCTAAACAGTTCAGATGTTGTGGCGAAAACGGACTAGCCTCTCTGCGATTTTAACTGTAAATAAATTTCTCATTGGATTTTACACTGTGGAAATTACCTTCTCACTGCATTTTAAATCATTAAAAAAAACCACGGTAAAACCTGATTCTGCACGATTGGTAGAAAATCATTCTGAAAAAAATTAATTGGTCGAACTTGCAGGCCTATAGGAGGACAAGTCAAAATGGTCAACAACTAATCAACACACAGGCTCAATCATGTCAGACTGAGTGACAAAGGTATATAAGCCACTTCAGACACAATTGAATACTTCCCAAATTCACACCAAGCTAATACATTTTGGGAGACGTCGAGTTGACTGATCTGCACTTGTTATAAGCTACAAAGCTGCAGCATACATCTAAGAAGACATCGAGCTAACTGACCTGCACTTGTTATAAGCTACAAGCAACAGACCTGGAAGAAACGTTTTGTCTTATGGGTATGTCTATAAGCGTATAGATCGTTAAGTGTATCAAATATCTTAGTGTCCTGTAATATTGATGTAATATTTTAAATTCATGTTATACCGAGCTTTGATACAACAGATCTACATGCTTGTGTATTGACTTCACAGGCTAGAAATAGATACTGCTAGTCCTTTTTAGGACTGGGTATCGAAGAAACACGAAGCACTTGACTCAGCTAGCAGTCCTTCTCAGGACTTCACAGGCTAGAAATAGATACTGCTAGTCCTTTTTAGGACTGGGTATCGAAGAGATTACTGACTTACTTACTTACTTAGTCGTTCCCCTTCTACCGTGAGGTGTAGAGGTTTGGAAGAGAGAGCGCCAGACTATCCTATCGGCTGTCTTCCTCCTGGCCTGGTTCCATTCTAGTCCTCGGTCCTTCAAAGATTGTCTGATGTTGTCCTCCCAGCGGACTCTGGTCGTCCTCGGGGTCTGGATCCTTGGCTCTTTGTTTCCCATGCTTGTCGTGGTAGCCGATCTTCTCCCATTCTGCAGACATGGCCAAACCATCTTAATTGGGACTGTTCTACTTGGGTCTGCAGGGGGTAGGATTTAAGGCATTGACGTATCGTCTGGTTGCTTACCATGTCTCTTCTTGTTATTTCAACCACCTTCCTCAGATACCTCATTTCTGAGGTTTGGATCTGGCTTTTATGGGTAGTAGTCATTGCCCATGACTCGCATCCATATGTCAAGACTGGGACATAGGTGGAGCGGTATACAGCCATCTTCGTTTTCTTACCAACCTCTCTCTTGCTGAGGAATCCTCGATTTATGGCCTGAAAAAGTCTCCCAGCTGCTGCTTTTCGAGTGGCCAACTCTTCTTTGATGCCTCCATTTCGGTCTATGATAGCTCCGAGGTATTTAAAGTGGTTGATGCGTGATGCCATATGATGATGGATGGTATCCGCATGTCTGGTTTTGTGTAGTGTGTAGATGTGTTCAGTCAAAACAATGTTCATACAACAATAACAGGGCAATCCACATAGGACGTCAGTAAACTCACGACGTATAAAGTCAATGAGTCTTGAAACAGCCGTTGACGTTTTTTCTTCATTATTTATTGTGGACGCCACAGTGACAAAATGGTTACGCAAATGTGTAGGCACATCAAACAGTCATTATCACAGCAACATTCAATACAGCAATAGACGGTAGACAGCATTACAATGATGAGTCAGATGCATGTTATATTTCATAGTGCTGTAAATGTAGTCAGGTGGAAAACTCCATCCTTTTCTATAACAGCCAGGAGATAACCAGATGTATGAGATCAGTTCACTCTCCTTAGTTTGACTTCAGCAAGACAGACACGTCTGCCGAAGTATAAATAATGTCCACAAAAATATCCTCTAGATAATAAAGGTTTTCCAAACCTAATTCATTTAACAAAGTAGCAAGTAATGGTCCTTGGTACATGCATCAACCGATGCAGTACAATGCAGCGACATGTGAGCTGGGAAAAAACATCTCGTGGCGACGACTTTCGGAGACAGGCTATGAATCGAAATCGCTCACGACCCAAAATCGATAGAGTCAATGGAAAAGTCAATTTACCTTGCTTTCATGAAATACACAGAAATATCACGCCTCCCGACATGTGGGAAAACACTAGAGGTATTATCTCGAATAAACGAAATATCCATTAAGAGGACTACACATCCCTGACAGAACAAAAAATAGCGGAGATCCCCTCTTCAACGAGGCATCTCTTTCGCCATTCCAAATCGCTCACTCCACTAGTCGTGGGCGGAAACCGATCGACCAAACAACAAGACAAGTCATGCGCAGTCCAGCGCAAAAATGACCACAGCTCAAACTTAACTGCATTCGATACCAACGCGAGAAGACAAATGCTTACCGAGAAAAGTGACTATAAATTCCAAGCAGTTGTTGCCCTTGCGTTATAAAACAGACATTGAAACAAAACGATGTTGCGAGAATTTATCACGCAACATATCACCACCTCCTCCCGATAAAAAAAAATGTGGAACATATTTTTTTTTTTTTTTAATATCAAAGAGCAAGCGATAAGCGGCTCAAAACGCACGAATTATGCGCTGATAATAAATTAAATTGCCAAACAATAGGCTAATTATAGAGTGTCTGGTGAGGATATACCTCAACAGAAAAATAAATATGTCTCAAAAAATATTCACATCGGGGAGGTGTCACCAACACACATCACGTTAGCATGTAAACACAATATACGTATGCAAGTTACTATAATCATCATTAAACAGCATACTCTAATATTGTCTTTAAAAATGGATGTACAAATCTGATAGAAAAATTTAAATAGTACATTCTTTGACATGTAATGACATAAGTACATAGTAAAGTTAAACTACATGACGATCCAGGATATATGCTCTGGTATTCCGAGGGTAAGTACACAATCTAGAACTCGTAAGGTAAGTCCTCAGCTCAACAATGACATTCTGAGAAAGTACAAGCAATATAATGCTAATTAATAACTAATATGCTTCATAAGGTACAATACATTATTAATAATTGTGGCTGTTTAGTAAACTAACGCCCCTTATATTAACTACTCAGTCCTCCTCTATCATCTTAAAAAACGAACAGAAGAAGATGACAACAAAGCACGATAGTGTGTACATATAAAGTAAGTACAGATGTGCTAATCTATTGTAGAAATATAGGTGTGTTATGACTCTGTAATATATAGAAATATAGGACAGAAGTATTAGTTGGAGTCATGTGGGCATCTAGACAAAATGTCAGCCATCACATTATCCGCACCACGGATAGCTCGTACCGTGAAGTGAAAAGGTTGAAGAGCTATAGCATATCGAGTGGATCTCGAACTCTTCAAATTCTTAGTCTGAATAGCTGTAAGAGCTTTCTGATCAGTCTCTAGAATGAAATGTGCGCCCAGGAGGAATCTTTGTAGTTTTAGAATTGACCAAACCATCGCTAACAACTCACGGTCTAAAACCGAGTAGTTCCTCTCTGCCGCATTTAGTTTTCTAGAAATGTACATAACAGGATGCAGAGTATTTGCATATCTTGCATCAGTGCTGCTCCAATCCCAGTGGATGAAGCATCACTCCGAAGAACAAAAGTCCTATCAAGAGTAGGTAATCTTAAGATGGGAGGAGAAGAAAATATATTCTTGATTTGGTCTAGTGAAGATTGGCATTCTTCAGACCAACGGACCAGATTAGGCGAACCTTTCTTCAACAATGTTGAGAGAGGTGCCATGATCGAAGATAAATTTTGGAATAAATCTCCCATAAAATTGAATTAAACCTAAGAGACTCCTAACTTGTTTCTTCGTTTTAGGAACAGAGATGTTCAGTATTTTTGGAAGTATTGTGGTCTTCTGTCTTCAAGAGACCATGACCAACACGATGACCCAGGAAAGAGATTTCACCAAAACCAACAAAAGCTTTAGAAGGTTTTGCTGTCAAATTATTCTCACGTAGAGTGGACAGTAAGTCATATAACCCTAAATAGTGATCTTCCCAGGTATCACTGAAGAGACAGATGTCATCTAAGTATGCGATGACATCCGAACGATGTGACAGAATTCGACGCATCATGCGAACGAAAGTGGCAGGGCGTTCATGAGACCAAAAGGCATAACATTCCATTGAAATAGACCCCTAGGTGTAGAAAAAGCAGTAAGAGGTTTGGCATGCTCTGCTAAAGGCACTTGCCAATAACCTTTAGACAAGTCAAGTTTAGTGAAGAATCTAGAATTAGAAAGTCTAATCAGTAGATCTTCTAACAAAGGCATCGGTTCAGCGTCGAACTTTGTGACCTGATTCAATTTGCGATAATCAACGCAAATTCGTATGTTCTTATCCTTCTTCCGGACAATAACCATGGAAGAAGAATATGGTGAAGTCGATGGTTCAATTATATTTAATTGAATCATTTCATCCAATTCCTTTTCCACTTGCGACTGAAAGTGTATAGGAATAGGATACGGCCTAACCCTAATTGGATTATTGTCGGTAAGAATTATGTCATGTTCTATGACATCTGTGTGTCCAGGAATGTCAGTGAGAACATCCTGAAATGTTTGTAACATCGACGAGACTTGTCGATGTTCGTCACCAGAAAGATTAGGAGAAACAGAAACGTTTTTCCAAGATTCCGTGGAATGTAATGGAACCACTGGAAGGGGAAGGTTGACATCAGAGAAGGTAGCTTCCTCATCCTGAATGACAGATAGGGATGAATAATGACCGTGAGGTGCAGGAGCATCATCCGTTGCCTGGAAAATAGGCAGCAAATAGTCCGGACGTTCGTGAAATTCCGAAAGCATGTTTATGTGGAAAGTTTTATGCTTTCCATCAATATCGACCACATAGTCAACATCGGAAATCCGAGAGACTATTGCATACGGACCTTTCCATGCAATAAGAAGTCTATTTTCCCTACTGGGGAGTAGGACGAATGCTTTGTCACCTGGACAAAGTTGTCGTAGACATCTATTCTTGTTAGCAAACTGTCTTGCCTTCTCTTTAGCAATTTCTGATGAAGCAGTTGCTAGCTTACATGCCTCAATGATCTTTTGTCTAAGAGCAATGACATACTCATATGAGGATTGAGTTTCATCGCTAATATCATCGCAGTGATGAGATCGTGTAATAAAGACATAGGGCCGCGTGGACGCGCGCCAAAGACAAGTTTTCGAAGGGAGAAAATCCTGTGTGTTCATTAGGGACTTCTCTATAGGCAAAGAGAGCCGCGGGTAAAACCCTGTCCCAATCTTGAGGATGATCTTCAGTTATCTTACCAAGCAAAGTCTTGAGCGTTCTATTCAGACGCTCAACTAACCCATTAGACATAGGATGGTAGATACTACTGAGAGATCGTTCAATATGTAAGGTAGACATTACCTGTGACATAGTGTCAGATATGAGTTGAGTGCCATGGTCTGACAATATTTCTCTGGGGAACCCCAAGCGAGAAAATATCAACCAAAGAGCATCTGCGATATCTGTAGTAGATATGCTCTTAAGAGGAATAGCCTCTGGCCAACGTGTGCACATATCGACACATGTAAGGATAAACTGATGTCCTCTGGCCGACTTGACCTTAAAAGGGCCAATAATATCTATGGCCATTTTCTGAAACGGCCGAATAGGAATGTCAGCAGCCTGGATAGGCGCAGCATGTCGTGGTCCTCTAGATTTGACCTCCTGACATACCTTGCATGATCGGCAGTAAATACGAATGTCCTTATTGACAAAAGGCCAAAAGAAAGCCGCAAGGACTCTCGACTTCGTACGGGAAAAACCCATATGTCCAGCACATTGCGAGTCATGAGCATGTGGTAATATTTGGACTCTCATGCTCTTGGGAACAAGAATTTGCGAATGTGCCGACGTAGTCGAATCTTGTACCATACGTACAAGTACGCCGTTTCTCATTGCAATCCAAGATTTTCTATTTGTATCCTGATTCGGATCACCTTTCTTCGCAAGAACGAAGAATTTTTTTAAAGAAGGATCTTCTTCTTGCAATTTTATGAAAGAGTCACGAGTAATTACTAAGTGACTATCTTGGCTATCAACTTCATTATCACTATTCAGTGAAGTTTCGGGTGTTTGTAGAGCTTGTGCTCTTGTAACTACTGCATTTGTAGCTTGCATGTTATTATCTTCCCAAGCAGCAATCTGCTGTGGGGTACACTCCCTAACTCCGTGAATACGACCAATAATAAGGTCCGCAATAGGATTAGGTAAGAGACAAGCATGCACATCTCCAGTAAAGAAAGGAGTGGCAATGCGAATTACAGCAGTAGGATATTTTTCTAGAGTGCCGCCAAATGTGACACATTTAATAACCCTTCCTGTAGCACAAGATGGATCTACAAGCGATTGTCTAACACCAATAGTGGTGCATCCGGAATCGAAAAGTAGTGAGACCGGAGTATCATTAACAAGACCCTTATGTAGGATTAAAGAACCCCTCCCGTCATGCGCAACAGCAGCAGGAAGAGCGGGAAGTGGGTGACCACAACTCAAAGTAGTTATGGTACCCGGTTCGAATAAAGTACTGCATTGGGGGCATTTGTTTGCTCTCTCAAAGTCAAAAGCAGAACCAGTGACAGCGTCAAAGTTTTTACTATCAACAACATGATTACAGGCTCCCTCAGTTTCCTGTTGTACAGCATTAGCCTGCTGATATCTCTTTTTTTTGTGTTGAGATCTACCCCGACTATTATTACCTCTGAAGTTATCAGAGTTATTATTATCTCTGCAGTTATTATTGTCTCTATTGTAATTGTTATCCTGGTTCGAATTCCAGTTTCCACGATTACTATCATGTTCACATTGATGCGAACATCTATTTGTTTGGTTCTGAGGTCTTCGGCAGGAATAACCTCTATTACCATATCCTCTTTTGAAATGCTTATAATTATTAGGGTGATAGTAACGAGTACTATCAGGTTGTCTCCAATTCTTCGAAGATGAATCACCATGAAATTGATTTCCATGATTTTGACAGAAATTACCGCTACCCTTTCTATCAAAATTTTGTTGGGATCTACGAGCAAAGTTTTGACCATACGGAGCTGCCGAAGCAACTGGTAAACCTTCTTTCACCTTAGAGTTACCCATGGTTATGTGTGGGTGCGCAGTTACGTATTGGCAACAGAAATCTTCCATTTCTTTTATTGTTTTTAGGTTTACGTTCATGAAGGAAAGCAAGGAAAGACTCATTGACAGACGACATGACTTTGTCTCTAAGTATTAAGTCCATAAGTCCTTCATAAGTTTTTTTCCGTCTTAGATAGTTCAACCCATCGTGAGAAAGTAATGCGTATTCTTGCAATAAACTCGGAGAATTCAACTCCATTTTCAGGTAACATGTTTTTAAATTGTAGACGATAGCCGTCTTCGTTAAGCTGATATTTCTTTAACAAAGCGGCCCTGACAACCTCATAATTGTTCTTGTCAGGTTCATCCACCATATTTAATATACTTAGAGCTTTACCTGTCAGTATCCCTGATAACTGATAAACATATTTTGCTTTGTCTATGTTATGAGCTGTACATGCTTGTTCAAATCTGTCCAGATAGAACATTATGTCATCACTGGAAGGACTAAATGTTGGTAACTTAATCTTAAAAGTATCATTATTAGCCTTACCAGAAGATGAACCCTTGTTTGAATCATTACCATTACTCATGCTTGTCAATTTCAATTTTTCCAACTCTAAAGCTAAGACCTTTTCTTCATGTTCCATTTTTGCTTTCTCTTTCCTCTCATCAGACTCTCTCTGTAATCTTCTTTCCTCAGCCTGAGCCTCTTTTTGAAGTCTTTCATTTTCAGCTTCTTTTTCAAGTCTTTTATTTTCAGCCTCTTTTTCAAGTCTTTTATTCTCAGCCTCTTTTTCAAGTCTTTTATTCTCAGCCTCTTTTTCAAGTCTTTTATTCTCAGCTTCTAGCTGTAGCTGGAGTTTTCTTTCCTCAGCTTCTGATTCCCTTTTTTGTTTTTCCATTTCCATTTGGAATCTTTTTTTCATCCACCTGCATCTGCAGTTTCTTTTGTTCAGCTTCCATATGCAGTTTCTTTTGTTCAGCTTCCATTGCTTTATCATATCGAGCAGTTGCAAATTCTTCTAACTTATCACCAGTCTTGCCAAGCAATTTACCCTGCTCAATAAAGTGCTCAAATGTAGACATGTTGTCTAACATATGAGTCCAAAACCTGAAATAATTAACTAATTTATTTCAAACCTAAGTGTAACAAGTCTTAATTAAACACTTGTATATTCACATCACCTTATATTATCCCAGTCTCTGTGGGAAACAAGTCTCCAATCAAAGAACTTGTATATGAAATATCAGCACTCAATTCTTGATCATAAGTGCACTTCTCATTCAATAGTGCACGACACTATTCATCATTCATTTATCATCAGTGTAGTAGTAACAGTGCATTAGCATAGCCCATTAACTAATTACTATAACTGTAAACAATGACTATGTAAACACATGCAGAATGTAAACATTGAAAATGTAAACAATACAAACAATGTAAACAATAACAATGTAAACAATAACAAAGATCAGCAACAATACAAAAACTTTCGCAGAAATCAACTAAAAATACAGCAGAAATTAATGAAATATCACAAAAAATGTGACGATATCTGCGCTATAATTAAACAAAATACATGACACCACAGTGTATAAACAAAAATGTTGTATGAAACTAAATTATAGACAAGAGTAGGCTAACAAATACAAACAAATCAAAACAAAACTAAAGAATGCGAAATAATAACGAAAACAATATTAAAACATGTCATCATAGCTAACATAAATAGCAACAGAAGTCGCTTAGCAAATTCCAGTATCGGAAATTTGCAAACCTTACAGAAAACGCTCACAATAGACGACCTCTATGACGTGGCATAATCTAACGGAGACACCACCCAACCGAGAACCCGCTGAAATATAAACATATAAATATACAAATAACATATAAACATATAACATATAGAATGAGATGATACACAGAAGACTCAGCAGAAGTATAAGGGCACAGTTTACATACAAACAGGCCACTTAACTTATAGGCTTCCAATCGTAGAACAGCAGAAAAACGGATGTCAATCAACGTCCTAAAGAGCGAAGCTCCAACGATGATGGCACATCTGAACTGCTTCCACTGCTAACACGATGGTACAAGAGCTTCTGAAGTACTGTGTGTTGAGTTGTTTCGGCACTTGACCTTCTAATCCAAAAGTAAGTTGATGGAAATCGGTACTTGGCCTTCTTCAGAAAACAACCCGTTTCAACCGGCACTTGACCTTCACAAAAAACGACAGCACTGGAACCTTGACAGCAGCAACTTGCTTGACTTGCGTAAAAGATAACAGCAGTCCGAGTTATCCGGCAACATGTAACAACGCCGGGTACTGTCAAATTCTTGTTTCCGTCAAAAAATTGAAATTTTGACTTTTACCGGGCAACGCCGAGGACTTTGAAAATTTTGAAGATGTTGACTGTATTGAAGAATGTTAATTTCTTGAAGGATGCTGATGAATTCTTGTTGAAAATGAAGTGGGTAAGGGACCCCGTGTTTGCTAGTACCAGAATCAAACCAGCTTATGGCCACCAAATGATGCGTGATGCCATATGATGATGGATGGTATCCGCATGTCTGGTTTTGTGTAGTGTGTAGATGTGTTCAGTCAAAACAATGTTCATACAACAATAACAGGGCAATCCACATAGGACGTCAGTAAACTCACGACGTATAAAGTCAATGAGTCTTGAAACAGCCGTTGACGTTTTTCTTCATTATTTATTGTGGACGCCACAGTGACAAAATGGTTACGCAAATGTGTAGGCACATCAAACAGTCATTATCACAGCAACATTCAATACAGCAATAGACGGTAGACAGCATTACAATGATGAGTCAGATGCATGTTATATTTCATAGTGCTGTAAATGTAGTCAGGTGGAAAACTCCATCCTTTTCTATAACAGCCAGGAGATAACCAGATGTATGAGATCAGTTCACTCTCCTTAGTTTGACTTCAGCAAGACAGACACGTCTGCCGAAGTATAAATAATGTCCACAAAAATATCCTCTAGATAATAAAGGTTTTCCAAACCTAATTCATTTAACAAAGTAGCAAGTAATGGTCCTTGGTACATGCATCAACCGATGCAGTACAATGCAGCGACATGTGAGCTGGGAAAAAACATCTCGTGGCGACGACTTTCGGAGACAGGCTATGAATCGAAATCGCTCACGACCCAAAATCGATAGAGTCAATGGAAAAGTCAATTTACCTTGCTTTCATGAAATACACAGAAATATCACGCCTCCCGACATGTGGGAAAACACTAGAGGTATTATCTCGAATAAACGAAATATCCATTAAGAGGACTACACATCCCTGACAGAACAAAAAATAGCGGAGATCCCCTCTTCAACGAGGCATCTCTTTCGCCATTCCAAATCGCTCACTCCACTAGTCGTGGGCGGAAACCGATCGACCAAACAACAAGACAAGTCATGCGCAGTCCAGCGCAAAAATGACCACAGCTCAAACTTAACTGCATTCGATACCAACGCGAGAAGACAAATGCTTACCGAGAAAAGTGACTATAAATTCCAAGCAGTTGTTGCCCTTGCGTTATAAAACAGACATTGAAACAAAACGATGTTGCGAGAATTTATCACGCAACAGTGGTCGACCTGCTCCAGGACCTGTTCTCCCAGCTTAATCTGATGTCTTCTTTCTTCTCGTGATATCACCATGGATTTTGTTTTAGAGCTGCCTATGACCATCCCTCTCTTCTCCAGCTCTTCCTTCCAGACTTGCAGGTTGAATTGGAGATGTGCTTCTGATTTAGCAATCAGGGCAACATCATCAGCAAATGCCAGCTCCGAAATATAGACCTGTCTCATCTTCCAGTACCCCACTGAATACTTTCTTGTTCTCTCCTTACATGCCTTCATGACATCGTCCATAAGGAGTATGAAGAGGTAAGGTGATAGGATATCACCTTGTCTTACACCAGTGGTGGTCCTGAACTTTTCTGACTTATGGTTTGCTGTCCTCACATAATTTCTGCAAGACTTGTAGAAGCTCTGTATAGCATGAATCAGAGGTGCTGGAATATTCTTCCTTGCCAAACAGTCCCAAAGTTTGCTCCAGGGGACCCTGTCAAACGCCTTTTCCAGATCTATGAAACAAAGATGCATCTCACTCTTATACTCAGGGGCCTTTTCACTCAGCTGTCTGAGTGTGAAGATTAGGTCTTGAGTACTTCGGTTTGCTCGGAATCCGCACTGGACCTCATCCAATTGTGGCTCAGCTAGGCGTCGGAGTCTCTGCTCTAGGATTCTAGAGTAGATTTTACTAGAGACACTGAGAAGGGATATGCCTCTATGGTTTCCACACTGTCGATTGTCACCCTTTTTGAAAATTGGTGTTATGATGGCAATCTCCCAATCCTTTGGTATGGTCTTGTAGTACCACGCTGCCTGTAAAACCCCTAAGAGTAATGGTCGCCTGATGCTCCCATGAACTTAACCATATCTGGTGTTATACCATCATGCCCTGCTGCTTTGCCCATCTTTATTTTCTCCAGTGCTGCCTTCAGTTCTTCCATCTTTATGTCATCTTCACCATCATTGGTTTTCTCTTCTGTGCTAGTGTTTATCATTTCTGATGCTTCACCATGCTCACCATCCAGGAGTTCTGAGAAATATTCTTTCCATCTTTCCATTACTTCCTTCGGGGCAGTAAGCAATTTGCCTTGCTTGTCCTTTATAATTTGAGAGGGCATTGTTTTTCCTTCCTCATGTTCTTTAGGGTCTTATAGAACAATTTCTGGTTTTCTTGTGCATCTTTTTCTAGCTTTTCTCCAAATTCTTCCCAGGACTTCTGTTTTGCTGCTAGCACTTTGTTCTTTGCTTCTGTTCTGAGTGTCACACATTCTCTATATTTTTTCCATTTGTCCTGTTGTGTTTTTAGCTCCTAAGTATTGTTTCCATGCCATTTTCTTCTCTCTTATTTTCTCTTTGACTTCCTCTGTCCACCAAGGTGTCCTCTTTCTCTTGTTCCCAAGTCGGACTTCACCGCATGCTTCTGCAGCAGCTGTCTTTATGATATCCTTGAATTTAATCCAGAGGGTTTCCAAGTCATCAGGTCGTTCTTCTGTGTTGCTCACCGCTGCAGCAATAAACCCCTGATATCTGGTCTTAATTTCTGGCTCTCTCAGCTTGTAGGTCCTAATGCTCATTTCTCCTGCTCGTTTACTTGGTTTCTTGCGTGATGTTGGGCAGTTCCTAGGCTGAGCAACTCTTTCAGTTGTTCTTTTGATTGTTAGCAGGTAGTGATCACTTCCAATCTCTGGCCCCCTCCAGACTCTAGCATCTCGGACATATTTGAATGAGCTTCTCCGAACAATGGCATAGTCGATCACTGACTTCTCATTCTTTGTTGGTTCACATCTAGTGTATGCATGTATGCGCTTATGGGGGAACTTTGTGTTTGTAATGATCAGATTCTGCTCACTGCAGAATCTAAGGAGTCGCTTTCCATTGTCATTGAGAGTATCTTCTCCATATCTTCCGATAACTCCACCTCATCTAGCATGGTCATTTCCAACTCTGGCATTAAAATCTCCGAGCATGATAACTTCATCTAGGCAGTCATCCAATGTCCTTTGAAGCAGCTCGAAGAATTCCTCCTTGACCTCTGCTCTCTCATCCTCATTTGGCCCATACACTATGACCAGGTTGACTATGGTTTCTCCTTCTTTTAGTTTAACATCCATAATGCGCTCCGAGACAAAGTTCCATCTCTTGATACTATCTTTTTTATTTTGGGCCACAATGCAACCCACGCCCCCTTTAGCTCTTTCAGATATGGGTACACCACTGTAGAGCAGTGTGTTGCCATCGAGATCCATGACTCCTTGTCCTTTTTCTTTGTTTCCGTTATAGCCAGGATTTATAGTTTTGCTTTCCTCATCTCTTCCACCAGCTCCTCTTCCTTCCCATTTATACTTCTTGTGTTCCAAGTTCCATAAGTCGTAGTCCGTAGTCCGTTCCAGTTCGTCGCCTTTAGAATCAGTCCAGTTTTATCTCTTGTATTGCACGTAATCGTGATTTAAAGCAAACAGGTGATTGGCCTGTTGTGCCTTTGCATGGTGGAGGGGCTGCCTCCTTACGGCCTCCATGCAGGCCGCCCTCCTCCTTTTTCATCTGGGCTTGGGACCGGCATAGGCGGAGTTTTTGCCGGAACTAAATACCAAAAATAAATAGTTGTATGAGTGCTCAGAGTAATTGTAAAATGATGTTAATAGCCTTCAATGCACTTTCATGTTTGCCTTATAATACAATGTTGATGTATAAAGGTACGACGTACTCCCTTAACTGACAGAATTACAGCTTCATGACAATGTTGTCAACATTGAGGATTCTGTTCTATATTGGCCAGTCAGTCAATCGATGGATGCTCTTGTGGTAACATACACATACCATAAGCCTTTTCTGTGTTATGTCCCCTTGAGAGTTCCCATATTTTAATGAACAACCTAGAATTTGGTAACTAGTGAGACACACTTGAATTTGCTGCATGCCTGTCAGAAGCATTGTGACTTCATGTTCAGGTGAATAAAGTCCATGAGCACAGTGAAATCGCGGGACAGTACCATATGCTCATCGGAAAGTCAGCAGAACTTACCTGCAGAGCTTGTTTAAAACCATATAAGTTGAATATGGTACTTGAGCAACAAAACCAAAGTCACCAGAACCACAATTCTTTACGATGAACGGTGATATTGACAGTGTATTAATTTTCAAGCTTGTGTAATAATTATACTGTTCAAAAAAAGAAACGCATAGCTATCCGAGGGCGCGTTTTTATGAGTTTGTAAGTAAAATATTGTGCTAGGGTATATAAAAACCAGTCTCAAATGATCTTTACAGTGTCAAATGCACGTGTTGACCTGAATTGCGTTCGTTTTTATAATCGTTACAACGCAGTGGTCAATAGTGTTTATGACGCAATTTTTGACCACAGCTCATGTTGCGCGCACGTGAAAGCAACAAAATTTGGGGTGAACACTATTCACTGACTACGCAACTGGAACCCTATAAAAGGATAACGCTACACACACAAAAATCAGTTCATTTTCAAGCAGACATTTATGGCGTCTCTATCGATAAATTTAAGGAACATTGCTATTGGCCGACTGCATGCAGGCGAAAGTCAAAGTCAGGTTGCCGGGCATCTAAACGTGCATCAGAGTACCATCAGTCGACTTTGGCACCGGTTCCAAGCCAGTGGCTCAGTTGAAGACCGGCATCGCAGTGGACGACCCAGAGTGACAACAGCAGCGGAGGATCGCTTTACTCGGCTTCGTCACCTTAGAGACAGGTTTACAACAGCTTCCTCAACTGCCCAGTCATTGCCTGCAGGACGTCATGTGTCTGACCAAACTGTCTGGAATAGACTGCATGACGCTGGACTTTGGGCACAACGACCTCACCGAGGACCTGTCCTTACACGCCCCATCGCCAAAATCGACTTCTTTGGGCCAACCAGCATCGTCCCTGGGCAGCTGACAATCAATGGAGACGTGTCTGGTTTAGTGACGAATCTTTCTTTTTGTTGCAGCGTCATGATAGACGGCGTAGTGTCTACCGTAGGCGAAATGAACGTTTTGCCCAAAATTGCGTTGATGAAGCTCCGCCGCACGGTGGTGGAGGTGCAATGGTGTGGGGAATGATCAGTTACAACGGAAGAAGTCAATTGGTGCACATTGAAGGAGGCTTGAATGCGCAACGATACGTCAATGAAATTCTTCGACCCCATGTCCTTCCACTTTTGGCTGCCCAAAGGTCTGTGTTTCAACAGGACAACGCCAGACCCCATTGTGCACGGTTGACCACGCAGTTCCTGACTGCCAACAACATTCTCACCCTTCCCTGGCCATCCCTGTCTCCAGACATGAGTCCGATTGAGCACCTGTGAGATGAGCTGCATAGACGTGTTTGTCGCCGAGACGTTGCTCCAGCCAATCGTCGTGATCTGTTCCAGGCACTCCATGAAGAGTGGGCAGCCATCCTACAGGCCCACATCAGACGTCTGATCGCATCCATGCCCAGTAGATGCCAGTCGTTGATCGATGCAAGAGGAGGCCACACACCATACTAACGGGAAAGCCCGTACGCCAAAAAACTCTCCTGACCCAGATGCAAAACAACTGTCAATTGATTGGTTGAACCCTAAGGTATTCTTGAATGCAATTTGAACAATTAACTCATTAAATTAAAAAAGTTATTGAATGTCAAAATTATGGCTATGTGTGTGCCTTCAGTAGCTATGCGTTTATTTTTTTGAACAATATATATATATATATATATATATATATATATATATATATATATATATATATATATATATATATATATATATATATATATATATATATATATATATATATATATATATATATATATATATGTGTTATATATATATATATGTATATATATAATTATTAAAGTGAATTGATTACTTTACGCATTATAGTTTTTAATTCCAGTTATTAAACGCAACATTTTGTTAGTTGTGTGGACTTCCAAGAATATTTAATATTGAAATCGGTAGGGAATAATTACGAGCTGCATTTATATCACCTTTTTATTTTTTGTTTTTGTTTTTTAAAAAGCATTTCGCTTCGTATTAGCAAGGCGCGTCCCGTTCAACCTAGTCGGTTATATTAGGGCTCATGTACAAATATAAAAGACCTTCAGATCTGATAACATTTGCACTTTTTACTAGAGACACCCTTGGAGCATAGGACAGATCTAGCGAGAAGGTGACTTACTTCACAGCATTCATCTACAGCTACCACCTAGATCTGTAAGGTTAACTACCTATCTGTCTTGTGCCATCCCTACCTCTAATTCACCAGCTCTCTTCTCCAGTTTCTACTAACTACTCTTACTCTCATCTTCTGCTTCTTCTTCTTTGATCCTTAGTCGCCGACCGTCAAAGCAGTCAGTGGCCATTACGCCTGGTGGCGTCTTGTAGGGCAACAACAAATTGATTCCATTTTGCTCGGTCGGCGGCCATCCTTCGTACAGTGCCCCAACTCTGGTTCATTCTTTGTATCTCAGCCTCCACAGTCCTCCGCCAAGTTGTTTTTCGTCGGCCTCTCTTTCGTTTTCCTTCAGGGGTCCATAGCATAGCTGTTCTTGTGATGGCATCGGGGTCTCTTCTGAGGACATGGCCAACCCAGCTCCAGCGTCTGCCAGCTATGATGGTGAGCATGTCCTATTGCTTGGTCCGAGTAAGCAGATCTTGATTGGTGTACTCTCGTCTATCCATCTATAAAATACTTTGGCCATGTAAAAAAGCAATAACATTTTACTGACGACCATAACAGAAGTAAAAGTTGAAGGCAAAATCGCAAGAGGAAGACAGCGCTATAAGTGGCAGTATAACATCAAGAAATAGATAGGAAAGAGTATATCAGAATACAAGAGACAGAAGACGTTTGGATATACATTGATCTTCGATGTAGATATGGCAGCTGATGATGATGAAGACTCATAACAAAGACACGGAAAGAACTTGAACGGATGACACAAGGTAGGAGGGCTTGGCGTGAACTGATAGAAGTACTTTGCTCCATTTTAACTTACAGAGCAATGATGAAGGTCAGGACGGGAAATGTCTTTGTGTTACACTCAAAATGATGTCTGCACCAACAGCTCTGCCAAAGCAATCGTCGCATATGACAGCGATTAAAGTAAATTAGTAAAGGCCAGTTTTTTTTTCTCTGAAGTCCTTTACACTGAAACTATATATTCTTATTATTGCGTAAAATGTCTTTCAACGTTGCTATGTTAACTTCTGCCATTCTTACACAGTTTTACTGAGTTAATCCACTTCAATCTAAGTAATAATAACAAACTCTTTAATGAACGTATGCATGAAAAGAAGACTCATAATTCATTCATTAATGTATATACTAAAATTATTGTTCAACCAAAAACAATATTCCCCTGCGGTCTGTGTTTTTCAAAACTTACTCTACTATTACATGTAACTGAAGTCTGGAAAACTGGTGGAAAGCTCTCTCCTGTCTAGTGAATACTCAACCAAACAATGATGAACATCCTAAACTACCTGGAAAAGGTAAATAATCCTAGCAAAACTGAAGACATGGGCGACTGCAAACAGTCCTTCCGAGATCAGAGTAGGGTCATTCTCTGGCCAATCCTTGCGTGTGCATGAAATAATCAGGTCTTGCTTTAGGAAGTGCGGGGCCCAATTCGAATAGTTTCGAGGGAGCCTCAACAGGGATGACTAAAAATGTACGTGACAAACTGATTTCTTCCGTGTATTTTTTACTTTCCATGACTATATACTGTCACATAGGGAGTTATGGTCTATAAATTGTCTATATTTTCCTCTTTCTTCCACTCGGGTCCTCTAATTTTTTTCTGTCAGTCTTTACATTTTTCCTGTATTTTTCGCATTAGTTGCGAAAAATATATTTCTTTCCCATCATCGTTTTTCTTTCTCATTCTGACTAGTAACCTTATTGCATCAGATGTCAGTCGCGCAGGTAGACGAGAATGTGCGAAAAATTCGTTTCGCTGGACATAGAGCAGACTTTATGTCTACATTTGCACCTGTCACGCGGGGGTTTTTCGGCTGAGCGCTCAGGAAAGGCGTGATTACTGACATCTCTACGACGCAGTACGAGACGGTTGTCTGAGAGTTGCAACTGACACGCGTACATCTCGGTCAGTAGGTGGCAGTTACGACACGCGTTAAGCTGACGTTATTTTCATTCTCACTCTTAAATTCGCAGTAGACAGGTCGCTCGGAACAGTATAAGCTGTATAGCGAAGTTCTCAGTTTGTTTCGACAATCTGTCGAACTTCTAGACTTCCATATATATAAGCATATAATTCTTAAGTGGTGCGACTACCTGTAGTTCTGTGTGAGGTAAAATATTATATACTATAGTCTAGTATTTTGTGAAGTGATAAAGTGTTAAGTCGCTTATTTCATATTTCACTAGTTAGATTTTGCACAGAGTGCCAAATTTGTATAGTTTGTTATATTCTTTAGTCGACGAGTTACAGTGGGAAAGCAGGATAAATTATATTTCTAGCTTAACAAACATGTATCCATAATGAATTTAATTTAACTGCTAACTATTCAGTCGAGATATATTTTCTAAACTAACTTATAACTGCTAGCTGTCTCATGAGTATTGACGAAATATATTTATATGTATTTCAAATTCATGATAATTGAGTTTATAATATAACTTATCTCATGGGAAGTGTTAAATGATAAGCTCTACGCGTGCAGTTTACAATATAAGTTATGAAGAGAACGCTCCCAGGACAAATTGGATAAACCAAGATCTGCAGAGCTGGGTATTCGCTTCACCAAACGATAAAACAGATTGTGTTATAGCGTGCGCCAGACGGTGAACAACGGCAAGTTATAGGGTAAGAAAGTGAGAATCGCACGACAGGGCCCTGATGAATGAACTGAGTGAAAGTAGACTGAGGGATGTTCGTTGTTGATTCACTCACAATTGTAACATGCCGTTATGCAATTTAGTGCTAACTATATATATATATATATATATATATATGTATATATATATATATATATATATATATATATATATATATATATATATATATTCCCTTATACTAGATCAGAGTATCCAGTCTGTTCATACCTTAAAGGGGGAAGAAATATTATACCCTAACCATATGTATTTGTGACTCTTTGGGCCATCATCTGTCTCATAACGGGGCTGTGGGCTAAACCTAGAGTTAATATCATAACGGGGTTATCATCCTTGTAGCATTCTCTTGATATTTTATGACTATTTGTATATGTTTTGATTTAATTTCTATGTGTTGTGAAGAAACTTTAAATGATAATTAAAGTTTTTCTCTTGGAATTAATCAGCGTGTTGGTCAGCTCGTTCAAATATATATATATTCATTGTTATAGATTCCCACGTCTGTGTGTTTAACTGACGTCACGTGTATGTGCGTGCCCGTGAGTAGATAGAAATATATGTAATAGATATATCTGTGTTTAGACTGTCTGACGCTGTAAAGCTGTCGTAGAAGATAGGTGAGAGGGAGAAGAATTTTTTTCCGCTTTCAGAGACAGCCTCTATATCACATTCTATCCTCTCACTCGTGGAATCTATTTCTTTTGCTAACTCTCACTGTGTCTATCACCTATTCTAGTCTATTCTTCACAGTGTATGTGGCAATTTATGACAACTGATTTTACAGCTCACTTTGTTTCTTTGTCTTGTGGTGCCTAGTTGGCAGAGTGGATAGTAACGATTCGCTCCCGTAGCTAGGCAGTCCTAGGTCCAATTTCTGGTAAGCCTATCGCTTCTGTTGTTTATTTACTGTTGTCTATTCTTCTACTTCTTTATTTCTTACGAATGCCTGAAACATACCTATGTGTATTATTTATTTATTCTTTTTGCTGCACTAGTTCTTACATCTGCCAATGCCCAGCGCGAGGCTAGATTCCATGAAATCGGTGGAATCGACCTAAAGCCGACCCTGGAAGCATTTATCATCTGTGAAAATGGATGTGTGATTGTAAATGTTTTTAAAAGACGTTTTGCCTCCATTAAACCTAGACACAAGGTCCATCAGTTATATTACGTTTGTAATGAGTGTGTAAAGTCGTTATGTATGATCATGCTCGTGTTCATGAATACTTCTGGTGTGCCAGAAACCTTTAACATTAAGAATCTTTTCATTTTTTGTTGTTGTCTCAATTAATTAGCAGAAAACGTTTTCTTTGTCCAGAACAACAAAAATAACAACAACAAAAGAGACAGACATTCTTAAATGGGTGCTTGCATAGAATAGAAAGATTGAAATGATCTGACAAAGTCAGCAATGTGGAACTGATGACAAGAACCAGACAAGTGCCAGTAGAACAAGAGAAGAGAAGAAGACGCTGGCAATGGATAGGACACACATCGAGGAAACCTGTTGATAGTATTACAAGGCAGTCCTTCTTCTGGAACCCCCAGGGCAAGAGAGGCAGAGGTAGACCAAGAAGCACATGGAGAAGAGAACTGGTGACAGAAGTGAAAATGATGAGGAAGACGGGGACAGAACTTGAGCTGATAGCACGTGATAAGAAGACTTGGCATGTGTTTACTATGCTCCTTGGGGAGCTAAAGGGCATTGATTGATTGTTTTCTTTGTGTGTATGTTTATGTACCTTCTTTTTTACTTACAGCCAATTTAAACGTATCTAACATTTTCTTTCTCTCTATCTATCTCTCGTATTCCTCCCAGCTTGCTGTCAACATGGGCGGACGTGTTTCGGTCGTCTGTCACATTTCGCATTATTAACGCAGGAATTTTGAGTCACATGTGATGGATTTTTATATCAGTGTATTGGTTTTTAGATTGTGAATTGTTTAATTAAACATGATGTTGGGTTAATTTAATGTGTAACATTTTATAGAATACCGGTGAAGTGTGAACCAGTTTGTTTTTTCTCTCTGTGTTATTGGAGGATATTTGCAACAATGACCACGTGACTCATTCGCTTGTGACCTTTGCGAAAGCAATAGGTCAGTTAACTTTGCAGCATCATAAAGTTTCCCGGTATACGATGTTCCTCGCTGGTAATAAAACTCCCCGTGGAAAGTAACTATGTCATGCTTGGAGGAAGGCGTTAGTTCACAGTGAACAGTGGGCCCTAGGGACGCTCGTTTACGGCCGACAGCCATAAAAAGCTATGCACTGAACAAAGAAACGGCTCTCCGTGTAAAATTTAAAGGTTGTAGAACCGGGTCCGCTATAACCTTGAAGCTCTCAAGTAAAGGAAAATGTGTTACTATAACATTCCAGAGCACCTTTCAGTACGAGGCATGTCGTATAATTGTCATTAAATACTACGAAACAGGACTTGTAGAGCCATGAACAGACATAAATGATGCACTAGTTACAGTAGAAGATGCTATAACAACACCATATCTCAAAGTTCACCTTTACCACACTAATAATATATTGATGGCTCAGGATACTGCTGCAGCAATCGGAATCATAGTTAGAAACGAAATTTGTCGAATTAATGGAATCTGCAAAAAACGTAACTGATGTTGAGTTTGAAGACACCCAAATTGACTCTGCTATATCTGTGCCCGGCTTGGCAGTAGACACTACCTTCTCAGGTATCAATGACTTTCCTACCGACAAGGATATCCTCAACATCAGCTGCGGCCTACATTTCTCATACAGAATCAGAAATTTTACCTTGTGCAAGTATTCGATAAAATAACAAACATCCTACAATTTCTAAACCTATGGTGACCCTCAAATACCCCATGGACCACGAAGATAAGAAAAAATGCAACTTTATCTCTTGAGCAACAAAAATAAGACACCCTGAAGTCACTTGTGCCGTGCTGCCAGGAGCTAATGCAAAATATGGATTTCACTTTCGCTCAAGGCCGAAAACGAACTTCTTAAAAGTGAGATAGTATCTCGGAGGGAAGAAAATTCTAGCATGAAAGATATCATCGAACAACTGCAGAGAGACTTCTCACTTTACAAAATAAGACCAGAGCATCATCAAACAGTGGAAGAAGATTGTGAAGAATCCATAAATAAACAGCCGGCAAATGAACATCAGGGTTACCACCGAATTGAACACAAAAAACATGAAGAGACACCCACAAATCAAACATACCCTATTGTAGTAAAAATTACCAACAGATTTCAAGCTCTAGATGATTATTCATCACAAAATAAACAGCTATCAAAATCCCTACCAGATGTCACGGATTGCCTCTGTGACCGTGCAGCTATTTGTGCGCAGGTCGCGGCATCAATGAAAAGAATGTGTGTGTGTCCGTCAGCTGACCGGGTCAGTTCCGTTAATGGTTGACCGCAGGTAAATATTTTGAAGAGCGCTAACTCTTGTACGTTTCTTAGTTCAAGTCGTTACAGGTCTGACCGCCTGAGATGGAAATACTTGACCTTATTTTATTCTTCCTTAACCCAGGGTTCTTTCGTACCTTTTTTATGGTTAGTGAAAAGCAATGTCTTGTATAGTGGTTTAATCAAATAATCCAACCGTAATGTTTCAAGGAAAACGCAGCGATGTAGAAAAATAGAATATATTTTATTAACGTGATTGGAACAGCAAAATGTCATTGGCACAATAATGAAGCACGTATTTCTTTCTTACCCAAAGTAGTGAATATCCAAAACAAAATGAAAATTATATCCACAGGAATAATATATCTGACAGGGTAAAATACAAACTGTCTACTTTAACATACTAGGCTCACTTGAAAAACTTGTCAAGTTAAAAAACAACTTGTCTTGATAATCTCAAAGACGAAGTTCTGTAAAAATTCTCTCGCCTAACGACTCCTAAAATCTGTACAAGTGCTGGGTTCCTATCAATCGCCCAAGTCTCCTCTATATATACTGCCCACTCTTTTTTTCCCGCCAATTTTCACACGATGCTTTATTTTTCACTCGGCACCAAACGTCTACATTTGCACTCCGCTCCTCAGCTTTTCGACTTTTATGCACACGACTCTCTGTTATTTCGACTTTAGCAACGGAAAAACCCATGACTTGCAACTTCTCTCACATTTTCCCAAAATGTTCCACTCAATAAACAGGCACTTATTACTTTGTTGTTCTGGGACAACTTTTCCCGAGGCCGTGAACTTTGAGTGATACTGTATTTTGTGCACAAATGTCTTAACTGCTTTTAACGTTGTTATTTCTCATTTTACTTGGTTTTTAACACGTATTAATTTGAGTGTATGCCAAGTGGTCACACCTCCCCTGATTTGCAGTAGTGGTCCAACAGTAACCAAAACCCAAGAGTATCTAATATTGGCTTCCAATGTATCTACCTGCGCGCAAGATTACTCTTGGCAGAGATGTAGATAGAAGATTAATGACACTTCTACCTTAAGGGAGCTTCACAAGATATTTCCAGAAGTCACGAACAACGTTGCATCGGGCTGAACAATTGTTAACGCATTATATCTGGTCCGTCGCCTTTTGTGAAGGATTTAAGCAATGGTTTAGCCTGTTCAAGCCCCCAGTTGGTGTAATCCAAGGAATGCCCTCTTATAAGTAATGGCTATATATATATAGAGGTTGGATCAAGGCGCTATCTATGTCCTTGTTTTGCTGTTGCCTGTGACAAAAAAAAAAACTTAACTCCAGATGAGTCCTGCAGCTGGGGTTCATCAATTTGTGATGACGGAAGCCTTATCCACACTCTCTTCCACTGTAGGTGGTTAAGGTATATGCTTTTCCCTCACAATAGCGGCGTGAATACCGCAAATCGTCTGATGGCTTGTAACCACGAACTTCAGACAAATAGAAAGAAACAAATGCCTGGTAAGTACATTTGTTCGCCGCAAACTAACAGGCCCACTGTCATGCACTCCACCCACCAATGTTAATCTCTGAGAAGAATTAAATTCCCGAGCACACAGTGTAACTCAGTGAATGTGATGAAAATTCATCAATATCCTTCTGGGTGTTAACTAGGAAATTGCGCCTGGAGTGCGTGATTAATGATTTGCCTGAATTACAATAAAAAAGGTACATAAATCTCACATGAAAATATGTTACACCTTAGGCACATGTGATGTAATCATTACTCATTACTCATCACTACTCCCGTCGGAGTCTGAGGTCGCTCTGCTGTTGGGTTTCCCGCACGACTAGTCAGAAACAATCACTAGCTCTTGCAGTAGTATTTCATGTATATACATTTTCATATGTTGAGGTTGCCAGCCTTGCATATAACCACTAAGCAAGAAACCTGTAGAATTTACATTAATAAATAGATTGTTTACACTTACCCCAACATTTTGGGAATACAAAATCTCCTTGCACAGTTTTAGACTGGACACAGCTCTGTATTAGATGCTTCGAAATCACTTAGGTCTGGAAATTAGAGTTAATTCCTCTGACGGCGGATGTTCTGAGAAATCCTGGCCTGGGAAAACTTTTGTTTAATTCCTCTATGACTTGATCTGGGAAATTAGAGTTAATTCCTCTGACGGCGGATGTTCTATGAAATCACCTGAGCCTGGGAAAACTTTTTTAAAATTCCTCTATGACTTGTGATCAAATTCCTAGGATTTCAGACTTGTTAATTAAAGTCCTGGCCCCTTTAAGTTTCCAGTCTTGTATTAAAAATGCGGGTTTACTTGTGAAGTCCAAAGTTGCCCAGTACTCGATCTGTTACTTATAGTTGTGGATTTTCTAAGTCCAATGTCTCCTTTATCTGTATGGCTTTTAGGAGTCGCTGATATGGCTTGTGAGCTGCAGTCTCTCTGTGTGATCTGTGTCTGTGTTTTCATCACACTATATTCTCAGTTATTAGTGCAAATCAAAGATTGAACTTCCGACTAGTGTGCCAATAAAATACATTTTATATTTCAGCTCCTCAACATGAACCAATCCAATCGAATCTCGTTCAGCACTACGTGGGTAGGGCCGTTTTTAAATTCGAAAAATACCCTCACATGTTTCAAAATATTAAATTTAATATCCACGCGTGACCTCTTTCAGTGATGTCATATCGTTGCGTAAGACTTCCGGCCGCACCTATCTGCCTCTCACTATATTGTGACCGCTTGAACTTTCACGCTAGCTTTGTCCCTTCTACTTCACGATAAGCATTTATATGTGCTAGAAGATGCTACATGTAAGAATAACAGACCTTAAAAGCAAAAAAGACGTTTTCACACAAAACGCAGTATTCATTCAAAGTTCAGTTGCCGTTACTGCTCTGACAGGGCAAACGTAGGTCAATCACAGGTAATAATGAATGGGTTTTATAAGCGCGAAAGTGGGAAATGAATGTTTGTGTGATCTGGGTTTTTTTTTTAATCCTAATGTTAAGTTGGAAAAGATCACACATGTGAAAATAAAGTCGAAATAACAGATTGTCGTGTGCAAAAAGGTCGAAAAGCTGAGGAACGGAGTGCAAATGTTAATTATTGTGTCGTGTGGAAAAAAGGACGGGTCGTGTGAAAAAAGGCGGGAAAAAGGAGAAATAGTATAAATAGAAGAGTTGTGGGCGATAGGTAGCGATTTCAGGACTTATGATTCCAAGGATACCATGATTTTAGACTAGAGGATTTTTACTGATAGCGTTAGGAGAACTTCGTCTGTGAGGATACCAAGACAAGTTTTTTTTCTTTAGTAGACAAGTGTGTATATTAATCAGTCGGATTATATATGTTTCATTTTGGATAAACAACCATCATTTTGTGAAATTTACAGTGTTTGTCTAATTACATCAATAAACTCTAATTGAATTTTTCTACATTGCTGTTTGTGGAACTTTACAATAATTTCTTGTGGATATACGTTGTTGTGCTGAAACTGTTTTGCTTATCACCAAACTTAAAGGGAAGAACATTCCTGGGTTGAAACAAATAATAAAAGGTCAAGTATCACCATCTCTGGCGGAACGCCAGTCAGCACTTGAACCACTACAACATGAAGGATTAACTCTGACTACATAAAATCAATATAACTACTAGTGCCGCATTCAACTGACGCGGGCACATATCTTCAAATTGGCGCCGTGACCTGCCCTTTTTTTGGTGAAGCAGACAGGCATAATCACTAATGGATCCAAGCCTAGAACAACAGCAACAACAACATGCGTTATATGCACAACAACAACAGCAGCAACAACAACATATTAGAAAATGGGAAAGAGACACTGTCAAAACAAGAGCAGATTGGAGTAGTCTAAATAGAAGACACCATCGCATAGCTGTTAGAAATTTTATCAACGGAATCAAACAACAAAAGATATGGGAAGTAAATAATGTCACAACGACTGATCAACAAACATGTATGATTACGACAGAAGATGGAATGAGGGTACATATCAGACCAATACAGCAATGGAGAACACCACCTAACATACATCACCAGGTCGGTTTTGTAACATCAAGTGACACACGATGGGCCCCCATGATCAATAGTCAACCTAAAGAAATACACGAACTACAAGTGAAGAAAACAAAGATGATTTGTGTCGCAACACAAACAAACGTTGACAGGTCAAGTCAGGTCAATGACCCAGAACCACAGGTGAAGAAAACAACTATGATAAGTGTAGCAACACAAACAGAGAATAGAGCTGCAGTTTCAGCAACACAAACAGAGAATAGAGCTGCAGTTTCAGCAACACAAACAGATGTTGACCTTAACACTGACACATCATGCAGGCGTATAGGAACAGCAGTAAGAAGGAATTCTATCAAAACAGGTCCACAAGAAGTACAGGACATGGATACATCTTATAGGCGTACAAGAACAGTACAGAAGACGAAACAGGGAGGTGTAAGCACAGAGGAGATGAAGATAGCACTCAAAGACGAACTGAAGGGAGCTAAACCTGACACAATAGTACTAAAATATGTACAGAGATTTCTGGAGAGCAAGTTTGATACAGACTTATCAGAAAGGAAAGAAGAAATTCGCAGACTTGTGGTGAGAGTAATGGAGGAACTTAATTACTGGGGAATCAAAATAGTGGAAAGAGACGTGTTCTCAGATTCATCAAGTTACTCAGACAGTGTATCGTCAGATGAAGGAGATGAGTTAGAATACACGGAGAGGTGCGAAATGGTGGAAAAGTTGGGAAAAGAAGTGAGAGAAGAAGTGAATGACACGAGTAAGAAAATGGTTAAAGTGGATGAACCAAACATGGAGGAGTTGAAACCGGTGATAGAATCCATCATAGAACGGCCTGATTTTAACTTATCAAGGGGACTAGCATGGAGACTGCTAGAGCAAAAATATCATACAAACTTTCCACAAACAAGAATTGAAATAGATCTGGTTCTAACAAAAATGTTAGATGAAGAAAACATGAAGAGACACAGAATAGAGCAGGCAAATCGCAATCGAAGTCAGACAATGAAGAAAAGAAGGAAGTAATACAGCCTCTGATCGATATGATGCAAGAGGAGTATGAAGACACAGTCATACAGAAGCAAAGAAACAAGGATGATATGAGAGCCTAGCCGCACTACACAGAAACAACACATCGGTGTTCGCAACGTTATTCACATGATCACAACCATAATTCCCTACCCCCTCATCAGCCCCAACATACTCCCTACGCGACCCCCGTCGCAACCCCAGTGATTATGTGAAGCGAACATTTGATGACAGAAGACATACCATGGAACCCAGAGGACAAGTATACTACAGATTTGAACAGCCCACGACCAGTGAACCTACTTTCCCATTAGATAATCTCCTGCAACCTCATAGGAAGTATCAAGGTGAAAATCCCATCGAAGTCATACTACAAGAGAAGTATAGAGCACATCAGATAGCTAATCGTAATGCACAGAAAGCCTTCAAGAAATGGCAGAAACAACATGATAAAAGAGCTAAATTAGAACAATTTCAAGTTGGTGATAAATGCGTTTGAACAAGATGACGAGAAGAACATAGTCACCAAAGCTCATGCAGCACAAATTAAGACAGCTACTCATCGCCCGATAGCACCACCAGTTTTATCTAATGGCAGACCCATACATAAAGCCACATTGAACCACTATCATTCCACAGATACGTCAAAAACCTCACACAGAGAATCTGAGAACATAAATACATATTGCCGCAAAGAATTAGAGAGCAACAATAGAAATTGCGACCAACACACAGACAACGCTGTTTCACAAGCAGAACGGCACACCTCTGAACAAGATAATGATACTCGACACACAGCAACGCCTAATGATGAAAACGCAGACAGCGCTACAAGCACACTTGCGGAAGATATTATTCTTCCATCACCTCCATTCCGACACGAATCTGACCTAGATACAGCAGATCCGGAGAGTGACCACGAAAGCATGAACAGTCCAGACAACACGGAATCTCGCACTGCAACGGGGCGCCCACATTCTGGTGCAGCAGATGACTCCCCACTGTTAACGGGATTTGTCCGGTTGCCTCAGGAGCACATACGTAAGAGATTGCGTGGAAAACGCAGACAGCCACACAAAACGCAGCATGAGGTGCACCATTTCAATACTATTTCGTCCTTGCCCTCGACGGCTGCAGCCACCACCCACTCGACAGTGCGAAATGCGCCATCCTCTCGTGATCAACGATTGACAAAAGCTACCTTGAGGGAAATCGCCAAGTTCCTCATGTCAACATTCGTAAACGTCCAGTTCAACGATTATTAGTTTATTGGAGAATCAATCTTCTCTAATAACAAAAGGTACTACCCCAGCTAAAGTACCCAACGAGTGCTCTCTCTACAAATAGCACTCTCCCTCGTTACCCCCATCATCTAAAGTCACTAGTGTCCATTTTTTTTTTTTTTTTGGTAGGAAATTTTATTTTTTCAGAAAGATGTCAGCCTCAGTCAAGATCCTGCTGATGATACTGACGATATTGACAGTTACGACATCTGCAACACCCACATATACTAACAAGTTATTATGGCGTGACGCCACTGTGTTTTAATGTTATATAATTATTTCATATTCTTCGTCAACATGGACTGTCATTATCATTACATCTTTTACACCAATACGTCAAGAAATTGAAGAACTTTTGCAAACATTCTATAACACTATATTATCCCGGTTAAACAGAACTTTAAATTATCACAGTTCTCTAGTTATAAAAAATTTTTTTTACAAGTGTTAGGTACGAAATCTTTATGATTAGAAGAGCACCCACTGTACAAATTACACCACTTTTGCCTTTGAAAATCTTTATAAATGACATGCTTTACAACGGTTTTTATGGGTGATAAAGTTAAAGTCGAAAAGCTGTTATATACAAATGGTGATAAAGTCTATCACCGGGTAATTGGTACTGTTATTGTATATTTGGTAAAGTATCTCTCTGTTGAAGTGATTAGCTTGTTGTAGGACATGCGCCCACACAGAGCAGATGATAAATAGGTTAGCTCTGTATTGTCCCTGTGTATAAAGTCTGTAGTGAGTGGTATGGAGAGTACAGTCACTCACCCTGTACTGTCAAGCATAGATCAACGAATCAGACTGGTGTTCATTTCCAATTGACAGCACATAATTTATTCACACAGCAACATCAATCCGGTACGATACACTACACAGGAACAACAGCATACAAAATTCAATAATAATCAAATGCGCAAAATGTTACAGCTGTTCAGTATGATGTAAACCCTGTTTACATCGCAGTTCTAATGTTACATCAGTAAATCCACCAGAACGACTGCTAACACCGCAGTTACAAAACGCCACCCAGGCTTAGATCTATATATATATTTGCAGTTCTAATGTTCCACCAGAACGACTGCTAACACTGCAGTTACAAAACGCCACTCAGGCTTAGATCTATATATATTCGCAGCTCTAATGTTCCACCAGAACGACTGCTGATACTGCAGTTACAAAACGCCACCCAGGCTTAAATCTATATATATTCGCAGCTCTAATGTTCCACCAGAACGACTGCTGATACTGCAGTTACAAAACGCCACCCAGGCTTAGATCTATATATATATATTTGCAGTTCTAATGTTCCACCAGAACGACTGCTGATACTGCAGTTACAAAACGCCACCCAGGCTTAAATCTATATATACTCAAAAGACTGTCCTCTCTGTAGTCTATAAGTAATCTGGCCTACACAACTCTTGGCCTTATAATCTCCAGAAACTCTCCCTCCAAAAGGAACAATGGCCTTACTATCTCCTAGCGCCGTTCCTGCACAACAGAAATCTATCAGGGAGGTAAATATGATCCAAAACATCGGCCTGTAGACACCAAGGCCCCAGAACATGTCCTTAACATAAAGTACACCTTATCTTCTCTTATCTACCCTTATCACATCTTATCTGCAGATTTATCACATCTTATCTGCAGATAAACACACTTAAATAGGCAAGTACTAGTACACCTCGAAAAATGGCCAAATATCGTTCCCGAACACTACCCTGGGAACACACACAAGATACAGGGCTGACTCTCCAGTCACCGCCCAACTTAGACTGCCACGGGATGACACATCTCCCGCACAAAACCAGTCACCGGACCCGGCTGTTCACGGACTAGCCGTGAGCTATTCACAGCCGGCCGAAACCAGTACAGAATAACTAAATGACCAGCGCTCACACGCTTTCTGTACACTCTGTTTTCTAACATATAAATGTTTAAACAACTCACAATTAAACCAGCTAACAAGTGCGACAACCCTGAATTCACACTGTATAATCAGTATAGTACGTATCACTCCCCTTTGACCTTAACAGTTACCACCCGGTCCAGAGAAAAAATGATTTATCATTTTTTTGAAAAAAACTACATCAATGAAAAATAAGAGGTTAGCTAAGCTCTAATATATGCTTATAACAGTAGTTTTATGATAAGGTCAAAATAATACATCGCCAAATAATAAAGCAAGTGTACAATAAACAAATTACCCATAATAATCTGCTAAATACACCGAAATAATCATTTACAAACAAAGTTACGTATGATTACTGTAGACCAAACATGACATAATAAATAGGAAGTAAAGTCAAGATCAAACAAAAGAAGTATGATCAGCACAGAAAATTAACAAAGAAATCGAAATAGGAAGAAAGATCCATAATACCTAATAGTAACAATGTCCTAATCAATTCTTTGCATGAAATAAATAGAACTGTCATCAATAGTTACATATACTAATCCATGTTACAATACGTAAGAATACAAAGAATGGAAGTATAAGAAGTGTAAGAAGTAAACGTATACAAATAGAATAAAGTAACATCCAGATGAAACATGGAAGCATAACCAAAGCATAGACTGCTTCCAAAGAAATGGAGTGAAAACAAAGAACAATCCGGAAAGAAAGAAGGACATTCAAAATATGAATGCATAGAAAGACAACAACAATACATCGCAACAGCTATCCAACCAAACAACGCATAATAAATAATTTAGTCAAATTACAAAACTTATTCATAACTAAAATGATTTATCACAGGCATCACACAAAAAAGTGCGATACATAAAAATATTACAATCTGAAAAAAAAATATTACTATCAACATATATTATTACACCTTATTAAGCGCTTTGGCGCAGAAAAAATATAACAATGTCAAAGAAAAATACATTTCCCTAAAAAATTACAATACAAAAAAGTTTCTTTAAAGCTAAGTTAAATAAAAATAGTATTTTAATTTTTCTAGATTAAATCTATAATTAATATACCAAAATGAAATCATCTTTAACCAAATGAATGACATCTAACAAAAAGAATTCTAATTCTTAAGTAGACTCATAATAAACGCATACTAGTTTAAACAGAATTCAGCAGAAAAAAGCACATGGCAAAAAATACCAGAAACCAATGTTTCAAAATATGTTTAAACTTTAAATTCGATATTATAGTAACACATACAAGTTTAGCTTCAAAATTACCTTTCACAACACAACAGTTACTGCATATAACCTCTGTATATGGTAATATATTAATTAGACATAGCACCAGAATATAAGAAAAAAAAAATTTAATGAATAACAAGACTCTCTGAAACAACTAACGCATATTCGTCGCTAATGAGTTTGTGCATAGGGCTGGCAAACTCATCATGTACAAAATTATCCCAAGAACCAACGCTGCAAAACATATCAATGTTTGATGAATCAACTATCATTGCTTCAAACTTCACAACGGAGCACCAATGATCCAACATAATATGGTCTAAGTGGAATAGTCTTCCGACTAGCGTATGAAAATATCATAAATCCACAATCCCATTACAAACATCAAAAACAAGTCACCACAAAGTGATATGATACAATCTCATTGCAATCATAATACATATAATATTTATCCACAAAACAATTATGAAATAATAACATAGAGTTACAATAGTGCATACAAATGAACATACACAATACGCACTAAGACATTATATAATGTAAGTTACTATACAATACAGCAATTCATTAACCAAAAAATAAATTAAGTGTAAAAAACACTATAGCAATCTTAAACTAACTCCAAAACAAACAAAAAAATAAATAGGTCACAAATCCGCGGTCCTCGATAGTATTCTGTAAACCGCACGGGGTAACGTCATACAACACGGGTCAACAGGCTGGCTGGGTTGCGCTTGACTAGACACCTGGACACAGGTTGACCCACATTCCTCTCACAGTAAAAAATAACTTCGGTGCGAAGATTCTTAACAAGCCGAATACTGTGGGAAAATATAAATGAAAATGTCTATTTCAATCAACTTGTGAGATTTATTGAAGTAAAACAGAAAGTTAGTCTTACATTTTACCCAAACGTGTGGCAGTGAAAACGTCTGGTCTCTATATGATGCCATCATTTCCTCGTCACATAGCAGATAACACAGAAGGATAGGACATCCTGACCGAAATGAAGGTCATTACAACAGTAGGCTGAAATAAAATCCTACTTACACACGAGATATTCTCTCGAACTCAAAATGCATAACAAGCAGTAGTATTTGAAACAATACCCTTACTGTTACCTTGTTTATAACCAAGTTTGTTCTTTTGTTGTGCAACATTACTATGATTAGTATTTCTACTTCTATAAAAATATCTAACCGATGGATTTTGTTGTGTTCTAGAACCATCATTATAAGGCTGATAACCTTTAATGTAGTTATTTCTTTCACCAAAACTGTTTCTATTCTCCTTTGTGACAATATGCTTACTAAATTGCTCAGTACCAGTGATAACAAAATTCTTATGATTATCAACATGTTGAGTTTTATTTTGGGTACAAGTCTTACTAATAGCTTTGTCCCTTATTATCTGTTTATCAGAATTTCCATAATCAGAATAATGGTTGGTCTTTTTAGATCTGCCTTGAAATTTATCTCCATTTTTTTTGCAATCTATAGAACTGACTGTTATAGCAGAATTATCTTTGCTGGCCTGACGCCACGAGTCAGTAATGTTACCAGAAGTAGTACGTGGGAAATTGTATTTGCCACGTAGTGATCTCCGTCCATCATGTTCGACTTTCGTCTCAGCAAAGAGTGTAAAGGGCTGGCTTCTTGCTTGTTTTACTTGGTGATAAACATTCTGTCTACCTTTGTCAACATTGACAGTAGACAAACCCTTAATACCTAAAACAACATCTACCAAACTATAAACTCTATTTCTCAGATCACTAATCTCAGCATTTCTAAGTGAGATGTCTTCAGTTTGTTTCTTAATTAAGTCATTAGATGTTAAAACCTTACTCTTCTCCTCCATGAGTAATTTCTCAATATCAGTCATTTCCTCTTTCTTAAACGATAACTCCTCTACTCTCCTTTCTACATCCTTTTCTTTGCTTTCTCTCCTCTGTCGTGCCAATTTCCTTAATCTTTTCCTTTGCACCTCTGCTATTTGTGGCTGAAGTCGGGCCACCTGGGCCTCAAGACCTTCGACTTGAGCAGCTTTTGCTCTCAACTGTGTTAACTCCAGTTGAAGTACTTTGATCTTATTATCATAGCTATATTTAATCTAATTAATTATCTCTGTATTCTTCACTAAAGCCATATTTTGCAAACAATCCACCTCACTTCTTAAATCTCGAATCGTTTCTGTATCAGCCTTCTCATTTTCCTTAGCCTGAACTTTTAATTTCTCACAAATACCATTCTTCTCTTGAAGTTCTCGAGTAAGATTACCCACTTTGCTATTCGTATGTTCAATCTGAACTTCCAAATCTTTCACCTTACTGCACGCAGAGTCTAATGATGTTTTCACACTAGCAAGCTCCAAGTTTGATTTCTGTAACTCACTTGTGAGCTTAGACACTGTTTCTTGTAATTTTTTCTTTTCAGCACCATCCTGTAAAAACTTATCACTTTCCTGGAAAGGCAATCGCCACTTATTATCACCTTCGTCGATTTTCAAAAAGCCTTTGATAGTCTACACCGCCCATCATTGTGGAAGATACTTACAATCTATGGTTTTCCAACAAAATATGTGAATATAATCAAAGCGCTATATGACAATGCAAGATGTTGTGTTAGAACAAATAAAGGGAATACAGAATGGTTTACAGTAGAAACAGGGGTGAAACAAGGCTGTATTATGTCACCACTACTTTTTGGAATAGCTATTGATTGGGTTATGAGAAACTATACCCACAATGAACAATTGGGTATAAAATGGACAAATGGAAAATTCCTGGGGGACCTGGATTTCGCAGATGATGTAGCATTCTTAAGTTCAACACCAAGACAATCCCAAGAAGCAATAAATAATTTGTGTCATCTCTCGGTTAAAATTGGTCTCCAAATAAATGCCTCTAAAACTAAAGCTATGAACTTTTCTAACGAGACCTTTGATATCATCTTGAACGGGGAAAAACTACAGAAAGTTGAAAGTTTCAATTATTTAGGCAGTAAAATGACTCAGGATGGTGACACAACAAGAGAAATCCATACTAGAATTGCTTTGGCAGCTAGCGCCTTCAATAGATTATCTAACATTTGGAAATTACGATCATTGAATATACATACCAAGCTTCGTCTGTTCAATTCAAATGTTATCTCAGTGTTAACATACGGCTGTGAGAGTTGGAAAATAACAAAATCATTGGAGAACAAGCTGAATACATTCGAGAACAAATGTCTTAGAAAACTCATGAACATCAGTTGGAAAGAATTCAAGACTAATCGACAAATAAGAGAAGACTCTAGGCAGAAATATGTCTCCGACTATATAAGGAAAAGACGATGGTCATATATCGGTCATGTCCTACGAATGCAAAACAACAGAATACCACTACAGGCGCTCACTTGGGTTCCTGAGGGTAAGCGGAAAAAAGGAAGACCAAAAGAAACACTCAGAAGAACAATAATAAGAGAAGGAAGAACGTTGGGCCTAAATAATGTGCAAGAGCTAAGAGGAGTGGCGTCACAACGAACAACCTGGAGAGCACTGGTTTCTGCCTTATGCGCCGTGTTTGGCGCTTAAAGAATTTATTATTATTATTATTACTCTGTTTGTTTACTTTTGTTTGTTTCTCAATATGCAATTCCCTTTTATGCAGGTCAGAAACACTGTTGTGGATTATCTTGAATATACTTTGCACAATATGTCCGTGTTCAATCTCTATATATTGTTGCAAAAACACACGAAGGTGCCGTAGCAAATCAACCAAATCCTTAGCCATTACAAAATTACAAACTAACTTAAAGTTATGTTCAGCAAATGACTCTAGGGATGCTGACACATTAATCAAAAAATCACCCATCACCCATGCTCCAAGTCGTGGGCCTCTCAATCCCTTTTTATCTCTTTCTACCACCAATGCATAGTCCAACATAGGTCTTATATCTGTAGGATCTACATCACACCACTCAGGATCCATATCAAAATCCACAGTGACTTATTCAATCATTTCACTATAGGTATCAACCACTTATAATTATAAGAAGTTTATGTCCCTGGAAATTTAGATAATTAATTTCCACCTCACACAATAAATATTTCCTCAAGAGATTAATGTATTAAATAATGTATCAATTCTCAATTATTATGCACTAAAACCTATACTAAACAGTTAATAGAATATATAATGAGCAATATGAGAAGACTTGATAGCATACATATATAAAACAGTTTTCACAACAACGAAAACCACTTATCTTGCAAATAGTAACTGATTTCATCCTTTCCCATGACGATAGAACATAAGTAGACTCTCATGTTGAAAGGTGCAGGCACAAGTACTGCACTCGTCGACAACTCTCACTCCAGGTCATTGAAACAATATGCTATGTGTTCGTACACAGCACAGGAAACTGGAAACAGCGCAAGTTATCAACTTATTCCCTCTGTCGTCGCGAAGGTATACTGTCTGTCACTCTTGTTGAAAAGAGTTACTTGATCTTTCGAACTTGCATATAAACTGGAACATACTGTAATTCTTATAATGCCGATATCGCTGATGATGATGAATCAGGGCAGGTCGTCATAACCATGTCAAAGTTTACTTGATAATTTCGCTCCGAAACGTAGAACTGGACACGCTGCAGATACTTCGCAGTGAAGCTTGTAAACAATTGCCATCTCACCGTGTCACCGGTTTCAGGTCATGAGTGACACACAACTGTCTGTGTATAGTAGAGACGTTGACGATTACAGGTCACAATCGACACAAAAACTGTAGAAAATTCGTCTTTGTTTCTTAACAATGTAGCAGTAAGAACAGGCGTTCTAAATCCAAGCCACGCCTACACAGGGCTCACTCTTAAACAGGTCAAGGTTCCGTAGAAACAATTTTACAACGCGAAGTCATGGGTCTAACGCCCGTAAGGTTGGCCCACCACTGTTAAAGTCGAAAAGCTGTTATATACAAATGGTGATAAAGTCTATCACCGGGTAATTGGTACTGTTATTGTATATTTGGTAAAGTATTTGGTCTCTGTTGAAGTGATTAGCTTGTTGTAGGACATGCGCCCACACAGAGCAGATGATAAATAGGTTAGCTCTGTATTGTCCCTGTGTATAAAGTCTGTAGTGAGTGGTATGGAGAGTACAGTCACTCACCCTGTACTGTCAAGCATAGATCAACGAATCAGACTGGTGTTCATTTCCAATTGACAGCACATAATTTATTCACACAGCAACATCAATCCGGTACGATACACTACACAGGAACAACAGCATACAAAATTCAATAATAATCAAATGCGCAAAATGTTACAGCTGTTCAGTATGATGTAAACCCTGTTTACATCGCAGTTCTAATGTTACATCAGTAAATCCACCAGAACGACTGCTAACACCGCAGTTACAAAACGCCACCCAGGCTTAGATCTATATATATATTTGCAGTTCTAATGTTCCACCAGAACGACTGCTAACACTGCAGTTACAAAACGCCATCCAGGCTTAAATCTATATATATATATTCGCAGCTCTAATGTTACATCAGTAAATCCACCAGAACGACTGCTAACACCGCAGTTACAAAACGCCACCCAGGCTTAGATCTATATATATATATATATATTTGCAGTTCTAATGTTCCACCAGAACGACTGCTGACACTGCAGTTACAAAACGCCACCCAGGCTTAGATCTATATATATTCGCAGCTCTAATGTTCCACCAGAACGACTGCTGATACTGCAGTTACAAAACGCCACCCAGGCTTAGATCTATATATATATTTGCAGTTCTAATGTTCCACCAGAACGACTGCTGATACTGCAGTTACAAAACGCCACCCAGGCTTAAATCTATATATACTCAAAAGACTGTCCTCTCTGTAGTCTATAAGTAATCTGGCCTACACAACTCCTGGCCTTATAATCTCCAGAAACTCTCCCTCCAAAAGGAACAATGGCCTTACTATCTCCTAGCGCCGTTCCTGCACAATAGAAATCTATCAGGGAGGTAAATGTGATCCAAAACATCGGCCTGTAGACACCAAGGCCCCACAACATGTCCTTAACATAAAGTACACCTTATCTTCTCTTATCTACCCTTATCACATCTTATCTGCAGATTTATCACATCTTATCTGCAGATAAACACACTTAAATAGGCAAGTACTAGTACACCTCGAAAAATGGCCAAATATCGTTCCCGAACACTACCCTGGGAACACACACTAGATACAGGGCTGACTCTCCAGTCACCGCCCAACTTAGACTGCCACGGGATGACACATCTCCCGCACAAAACCAGTCACCGGACCCGGCTGTTCACGGACTAGCCGTGAGCTATTCACAGCCGGCCGAAACCAGTACAGAATAACTAAATGACCAGCGCTCACACGCTTTCTGTACACTCTGTTTTCTAGCATATAAATGTTTAAACAACTCACAATTAAACCAGCTAACAAGTGCGACAACCCTGAATTCACACTGTATAATCAGTATAGTACGTATCACTCCCCTTTGACCTTAACAATGGGGTTTTTTTTGGTTCTTTTTCCCTTCTTGATGAATTTAGTGACAAAAGCAAACACACTGTACGCACACACATACTTTTCCTTTGTGACACAGAGTTTTTTTTTTTAATGTGTTAACTCACAGCTTTCCTTTTGTGTTATGGAAAGACCGTTTAATAATGTTCAATCGCATCGAGAATGTATTTTGGCGATTTTTTCTTAATGATGCTGTTTACAACCTGAATGATCGTATATGGCTTCTCACATTATTCAAGCCAACGACCCTTTCTCACAGATATATGACGAATCAGACGTCAAATTTATTCTTCCCTACACATCCAAAGGTTTTTTCATCTCCTGTCATCTCCACCACAGACGGAGCGTTTGTAAATCGACGCTCCTTTCCGAGCAGTCAAAATACTCAACATGAATTTACCTATGTTAACGTGTCTATCAAATTCTATAAATACTTCTTCGTAGTCTGGGAAACACCCCTTCTCGCATTCCTGAATCCAGTGAGACACACCAGAGGTCATGACCCGACGAATTAGAGTGTCAGGACTATTGATTGTGCCTAGCATAGTTGGTGTTTTGAATTTTAAGCGGTTTAGTGTATAAATACCATGTGTACAAGAAGATGAAATGTCCACAGCGGACATCGGTAAAAGATAATGAGGACATTGTTACCCCCCCCCCCCCCGGACACAGTTAACGCCCCTAAGACCCCCCGAGTACATTCCCATGACTGATATATTCGTTCCCCTCTGTTGAGGATTGTTTCGAGGTTTGCAAGCATGTGAATGTCTGCAGCATTTGCATGGTTGCACCACAACCACCTCAGCTGAATGAGTACTGGAAAATCGCGCACAATCCTCAACACCCGCCCACGGTGATAAACCATACTCCGTCATTTATCCCAATATACACCCCACTCCACTAAATAACTGAGACATATATATATTTTCACCTAAAATTTGACTTAATGCATTTTGCAAGTTGGGTAAAACTTATATGCTAATCAACACAGTTCGCGGATTGGCGAAATACTACATTGTTACATGCAAATCATGACGATTTCATGGGAAATCGCTAACATGATAACGGATATGTTCACATGTTGATAAACCTTGAATTGAGAAATAAACATCACATATTGATGTACCTGTATTTTTCTGACCATTTGTCACGTTGTAAGAGGAACGCTACAGTATATGTTCTTGACAAATTGTTGTCCATTATTATGAACTTGCATTTGTATGCGGATTTTATATTTCATGACGAACCTATAAACAGTTTGGTACTTGGTTCATGGTAACGGAGATAGTTCATACTCCAACACCCGATAGATATTTGGATATGTATAGTTGTCCTCCCTCATAGTAACGACTATTACATAAGTTGGAGATTAGAGACATTTTTAAATAAATACTTTGTAACTCCGTGTAACCAGATTAATAATGCTATATTTATATTGTGCGACGAACACATAGACAGTTCACCAAACTTGTCCAGATTTTTGGTGTTTAAGACCCATATACATCCTGGTAAATCACTGACCGCAGTGGCAGGATTGGGGTCGCCTGTATCATATTATTGTATTATATTTACCACGTTCTATATTGACAGTTACGAGAGCGTACAGCTCCAGTTCATATTTTTTTATAATAAATTTATAGATTAACATTGCCATGTATGTTTATTCCCGTATATTACATTTTTTTTGCGTCCCACGGTCTGATGTTTGACCATTAGTTCTATGCTGTTAGGCTGATGTTCGTTGCAGCTATTAGATTTAAGATTGTTAAATACTTAATGAATATTAATCACTTCTGTTAAATATTGCCAAAGTATTTTTTTGTTTTGTTTTTATTTGTGTTGTTTGCACAACCCATGAAAATCGTATGCGATTATTTTTTTAATTTAATTTAATTTTTATTTTTTTATTTAAATGTTATCATTAAGTATGTTATCATTATTGTGATGACTAACGCACAGCATTGTTCATATTGTATTTTTAAGAAGTAGTTTACATCAATACTGTTCAATGGCGAAGTGTATTAACAAATTTTATGTATCCCCCGTTTTACGCATTATAAATATACTGGGATCCCTCGTTTTACGAACAATTTTTTTTTTTAAATCTTTTTCTTTTTTTGTCTCTCTAAGAGACTCTACCAATAGGTTAGTCGTTTATAACAGTCACTAGCATGAGGTACTTAGTTGATAGTACGCAAATGTCTCCCTCTGGGATACATTTGTGTGGCCAGGGACGTATGTGACCGCTTGACCTTTCACGCTAGCTTTGTCCCTCCTACTTCACGATAAGCATTTATATGTGCTAGAAGATGCTACATGTAAGAATAACAGACCTTAAAAGCAAATAAGACGTTTTTACACAAAACGCAGTATTCATTCAAAGTTCAGTTGCCGTTACTGCTCTGACAGGGCAAACGTAGGTCAATCACAGGTAATAATGAATGAGCTTTATAAGCGCGAAAGTGGGAAATGAATGTTTGTGTGATCTGGGTTTTATTTTAATCCTAATGTTAAGTTGGAAAAGATCGCACATGTGAAAATAAAGTCGAAATAACAGATTGTCGTGTGCAAAAAGGTCGAAAAGCTGAGGAACGGAGTGCAAATGTTAATTATTGTGTCGTGTGGAAAAAAGGACGGGTCGTGTGAAAAAAGGCGGGAAAAAAGGAGAAATAGTATAAATAGAAGAGTTGTGGGCGATAGGTAGCGATTTCAGGACTTATGATTCCAAGGATACCATGATTTTAGACTAGAGGATTTTTACTGATAGCGTTAGGAGAACTTCGTCTTTGAGGATACCAAGACAAGTTTTTTTTTCTTTAGTAGACAAGTGTGTATATTATTCAGTCGGATTATATATGTTTCATTTTGGATAAACAACCATCATTTTGTGAAATTTACAGTGTTTGTCTAATTACATCAATAAACTCTAATTGAATTTTTCTACATTGCTGTTTGTGGAACTTTACAATAATTTCTTGTGGATATACGCTGTTTTGCTGAAACTGTTTTGCTTATCACCAAACTTAAAGGGAAGAACATTCCTGGGTTGAAACAAATAATAAAAGGTCAAGTATCACCATCTCTGGCGGAACGCCAGTCAGCACTTGAACCACTACAACATGAAGGATTAACTCTGACTACATAAAATCAATATAACTACTAGTGCCGCATTCAACTGACGCGGGCACAATATTGTGACCATGTGTTCCTGGCGTAACGTCTACAAATCTTGAGTTTCCAGACAGTTTATATGAGATAATTACACACAGGGATGGTCTAAGCGGAAATAAATTAGGCATTACCACCTTTGTTTAGCTAGACGGATCTCTCCCAGATTAGCCACACAATATGGGGTTCTATTCATAGACCGTGCACAATGCAAGCTTGAATAAACAAGCACAGTCGCTTTGAAAAGATGGTCAGCCTGATAATACGTGATAAAATATTATCGTTACCCGGCTCAATAAACCTGGTGTAACACAAACAGTCGAGAAGTGAAGTGTTAGAGACTTCACCCTACTGATCCAACGTAGAGAGTAAATAATGGTGCATAAAATATGCCACATAATAATGAGAGGGGACAGAAAAATAAGAAAATATCACTCGCACGGGAATGTAATGCAATCCTGCCGGAGTGGACTTGAGATCACACATCCGTATCGTCACACCAGACAAAGTTCCAGTGCCCGGACACCCATTCAAAAATCTCAGACACATCACGACAGTCCACAAAAAGAACACCACAATTGGCAGAAGCAAAAATCAAATAGAAAACAAAGCCAAGAAACACGAAGTACCGTTACACATATTATAATTGGTGTCTCCCTCTTGAAAAGTATTTATTGCGGTAGAATGTCAACTACAAGAGAAGAAATCGTTTCTGTTATTACAGTGCGTGGAATTGGTATTGAAATATTACTCGACATCATTAAAAAGTGCGATATTAATCACAACATAACAAAAACAACGTTAAATGTAGGAATTTACGATATATAAGGAATTAGCTGAGCCTAAGTTCCTCAGGAATTTCCAGATTTGCGACTACAGTAAAACAAACATTTTCCAATGCCTCCATCTTTATGTCATCAATCATACCACCATGCTATGGGTTTCAACATCACATGGCGGACACCAACAACACAACATTACATAACGTTTGTAAATACAACGGCCTCGGCTTCATCAACAATACTCCATTCTTTACTTCTAACTCAGGAGCACCTAAGAAACGACTCTACAGAGATCAAATTCACACATCCAAACTGGAAAGCAGCATCCAGGCCGAAAACATAAAATATCCAGACAGGGCGCAACAAGACAGTTCAACCCACACAGAGAAACCTAAAACATCTCATTTGACACCAACCTATCATCACAATACATCAAACACCCTACCTGCCCAACAAAGAAGCACACCTATCGCAAGCAGACAACCTTCCAGCTATCACAAAGCCACTTTCAGCCAGAAAGAGAATCTTATGATGCTATGTTTCCTCCATTACTCACAACACAGCCCCTCTCAGATACATCTATCAACAGTATTCCAATGTCCCAGGCCTAGAAGACTCCTACTAACGCAAGAACAACAACGGAAGAAATTAGAGGTCATCATGTTTCCTCCACTAGTCCTTATCATCGTCCTAGGTAGAACCCTGAACTTGTCTATCTGGTGCAATTCAGCCCTGCGTCACTTAGACAAGCATTAACGATGTCTGCCCAACGTTACGCCTATTATATGCCAGGCAGAGACATCAGTTATTGATGAACAAACACTTTGCCTCACTTCATCTCTGTGACTAAAGCCTTCACTTTTTTTGAAAAATTGTTGGTATTTTAAAACAACGGTTCCTATTTGGGTTCATTTTCAATTCATCGGCTACAGGCCTCTAACATTTTTATTTGATTGCGTATTTTGTTACAATTTCAATGTCTTATTATCACGTGAAGCTTTAATGTGTAAGATCTAACAGTGTTGTGGTGTGAAGTGTTATATACTAGTTTGACTTGTGACAGTTTTAATTTCCTACATCTCTCGTAGAACTTCAACTTGTTGCGCTAAGCAGTTCTGGCGTGATATGTTGTATGCCTGATGGTTTTATGACAATGTTCATATACTCCAGACAATTCACGTAGTTGAAATTGTTTGTATTAGTTGTATCAATTTTTTTTTTTTTTTTTAATAATGTATTTCCTGTAATTTTTCTTTCCTTAAATTTCACTTCCTTGGTGAAGTACTAATTAGTTAAAATTCTTTGTGCTTATTTTTGTGTGTGCATAACTGCTTTTTTAAAACTTTTTTTTACAACACTGGCTGATAATTATGTACAACTGCTTCATAAGGATGGTCTCCGACTTGGTCATCTGAATATTTACCATCTTCTAGTTAAACTCCCAGAACTTAAACATATTCTAAATAAGAATTTTCACATTTTTGGACTCTCAGAAAGTCGTCTAAATGACAAAATAACAGACAATGACATTGCGTTTAATGGTTTTAATCTATTCGGCGAGATTCAAGCAGAAAACTAGAGACACGTATAGCAGTTTATATTCCCCTTCCTTTAATTTTCGCCGCAGAAAAGATTTAGAGACAGCAGATATAGAATGCGTATGGTTGGAAATAAAGCTATCAAACCTGTGCCCATTTCTAGTGGGGTATCTTTATCGAAATCCTAGTGCAGGATCTATCTGGTACAAAAATTTCACCATCATGATGGACAATGTATTCGCCATCGTCAAGAGGTTATTCTTCTTGGCGATTTCAATATCGATATATACAATTCAAATGTAACATGGAAAAATATTATGCTATCGTACAACTTAAAACAAATAGTCAACCAGCCTACAAGAGTAACACAAGCATCATCCACACTAATCGACCACATCTACGTAAGTTGCACAGAAAACATCATAGAATGCTCTGTCCCTAATATTGCAATGAGTGACCACTATCCAGTATGCTGCACATGGTCAAAGAATAAATGTAAAGTTCCCAAAAAATAAACATGTAAGTATTAAATTTAGAAGTTTCAAACATTTCAGTCGGGAATTATTTTTAAATGACTTGCTAACTGCACCTCTCGCCAGTGTTTACCAACTTCCTGATCCGGATGACGCCATTGCATACTGGGCAAAGATTTTTTGTAGTGTTTTTGACACGCACGTACCAGATAAGGAAATTCGCGTCAAACGACAATTAAAATCTCCTTGGACCACGCCAGAAGTGTTGGAGGCTATGAGGCAGAAAGATCAAGCGAACAAAAATAAGGACCTCAACACATACAGGGTATACAGGAACAAGGTTCAATATTTAATTCGCAAAGAAAAGAAAAATCATTTTAGAAATATGGCTCAGAACAAATCAAATAGTAAGGAAATATGGAAGGCAATTAACACCTTAGCGAAAAAACGTAATGCACCAGACCCATTATCTTGCAACACTTCATTTACTTGCATAGACTTCAGCAATCACTTTCAAGAAGAAATAAACTGAAATCCACAATGCCACATTCCCCTAGTGACATTAGGAAGGCAAACCCGGTCCCAAAAAATGCCGTGCTGAAGTCGGATGTGTCGGCCGAAAGGCGCAAATATCGCAGCTTCGCTGTAAACGGACACAACGTAACCAATGTCCTTTTCAGAGCGAACGAGGAAGAAGAAGAAGAAGATACTACCATTTTCACCACTTAACATACATTTATGATTTACCAGTTCAATGAACTCCAATTTGGTTTGGTTCGTTTTTCTTGGTCCATGCACAAAAAAACTGGTGTTTGTCTTATGCATTGGATACTCTGTTCAACCCCATGTGGGTTATCATTTTGATTATTTAGTATTCTTTATTCAGTATAGTATATTACTTTGGTTGTTTTTCTTGTGTTTGTTCTTCCACGTTGCACATTCTCTGCCAGTTGTTGTGGCCTGACCTAATGTCTATACCATGTCTCACCTACATGTTTCTAGGTTTATTTCTCTTTATCCTCTTGTGTTTTGAAGGATTTATATGTTTTGTTTTACTGTATTTTTCCCCATCTTTTTATTGCGATTGAAATGATCTTATATGTATCTGTTAGACGTCTATCGATTTTTTAAACTGGCAGTTTATTACACTTGTTGTACCAAAATTGTGTGGGGAATATTATTTTTTAAGTGTATTTATTTTTCCGTTATCGATCTCATTTGTTCTCGTAGTTAAATCTTCATTCTTATTTTGGTAATACAGTAGAACTCCATTTATCCGAACCCCAATTATCCGAACATCCAATTATCCGAACACTTTGTCCAGAAAAAAAAAAACCAGGTGCCACCAGTCACGTTAGACTACAATTCTGAATCTTTTGATGCGGCAAGCTTCAAATGTGTGCGAACAATTTGTAGAGGATGGGATGGGCTAATGGTCGGTCGCTTACATACAGGAAGTCAGTTAGATCATTATATCATAAATTCAGTTAATATCTAGTTTACCAATCCAGTGTACGAGTGCGTTCTAGGCAGAACACTGGCTAAACAGACAGTTCAACTTAAAATAATTGTCTCTGCTACCACAGCAGAATAATTTTGGTGTACAAGTATTTCTCTGTGCGATAAGGCATCTTCCAGTAGGCCTAATGCATATAAAAGGAACCGCAATGTTTTGTCAATTGAAACGAAAACAGAAATTATCAAGAGACTAGGAAAAAGTGAAACTGTGTCTTCACTTGCCAGAATTTTCAATGTTGGGAAAGCTAAAGTCTCTGACATCAAAAGTAACAAGGATAAAATTATGAGTTTTGCATCGAAATTGGATAGTGAAAATGGGTCGAAGAAACGTAAAACCATGAGAAATGCGAAAGATTTGAAATTGGAAGAGGCTTTGTATATATGGTTTGTGCAAAGAAGAAGCAAAGGGGAACCTATCTCTGGCTCTCTATTGTGTGAAAAGGCACTTCAGTTCAACAATCAACTTGACGGTCCTCCTGACTTTAAGGCTAGCCAGGAATGGTTAAGAAACTTTAAATCTCGTCATGGCATACGAGGATTGGAGATTCAAGGGGAATCTTTATCTAGCGATGCAACTGCCGCTGAAAATTTTAAAGAAACACTCTTGGCTTTTTTGGAAGAAGAAAGTTATTCACTCGATGATGTGTATAATGCCGATGAGACTGGCTTTATACTGGAAATCAATGCCTCAAAAATCACTTGCATCTCAGCGCAAAGCAGCTGCCCCTTGGTTTAAAAAGTGCAAATAGAGAGTAACAATTTTGGTAGCCGCGAATGCCAGTGGAAGTCATCATTTACCGGTGCTAACGATCGGCAAAGTAAAAAAAAACCACGTTGTTTAAAGAATGTGACATGTCTCCCATTGTGCTACAAAGCACAGAAGAGTGCTTGGATGAATAGTGAAATATTTCTTGATTGGTATACAAATCAGTTCATCCCAAATGTGAAGAGGTTGAGAGAACAAGAAAAGAAAACTGGAAAAGTAATTCTTCTACTGGACAATGCACCATCTCATCCAGAGACGGATACATTGAATGCAGTTGATGCAAATTTTAAAGTAATTTTTCTGCCTCCTAATGTAACAGCACTGATTCAACCAATGGATCAGGGTGTTATAGCAAAACTTAAAAAGATGTACAAGAAGGAAGTCCTGCGTCGTTTATTGTTGGCTGAAGATGAAGAAAGTGTGGTGGCGTTTTCCAAGAAGCTTAATCTCAAAGACTGCTGCTATATGTTAGCTGATGCTTGGACCACCCTGTCACAAGATAATCTCAACAAGGCTTGGAATAGATTGCTTGGGAAAAAAGAAGGAAATGAAACTACTGCAGTGGACACAAATGATGATTGTATAAATGAAGTTGTGGAACTGTTTCAAGCAATGCCCGGATTTTCGGACTGTGACAAAGATGATGCACACACGTGGCTAGAAGATGATAATGATTCTGGTTTTCAGTTTTTGAATGACGAAGAAATTTTGTCTTTTGTGCAAGAAGAAAACCAAATACATGTAGTGACCGATGATGAAGACTCCTCAGAAGTACATGATGTACTTGTAGATTATGAAGAAAACCCAAAACGTCGACCAAGTCCTGAAGAGGCCTTTATAGCACTAGAAACAGCGATGGCTTGGTACGAGCAAGAAGATGACAGCTGTCCTACACAGCTTCTGCTGTTGAAGAGAATGCGGGACTTAGCAGCCAAAAGGAGACTATCCAGTTTGGTGCAAAAGAGGATTCCTCATTATTTTAAATAGTGGGCTACATCTGTGCAAGTACATGTATACGTAAGTTGCGCATGGTTTTGAATCGTTTGTAATGTTATTTTGAAAACATTTCTCTTTCTTAAAAAAACATAATTAATACAAGTAGTACATGCACTGCTGTGTAATAAAAGATTTTGGTGATACGGTGATCTAATACAGTGTGGGTATTATTATTACAGTACAAGTAAATATGTTTTAATGTGTATTTCCCTTGTGATGGTTAATTATTTTTAGAAATACGAGCGTATGTGTACATGTACTCGATACATTATGTAATCCAATTATCCGAACATTTGATTATCCGAACGATGCTCGGTCCCAAGGGGTTCGGATAAATGGAGTTCTACTGTATATGTTTATCGTGTTGTGTGTCTTGGGTAGGTCATTTTTAGTACAGTTTCTAGCGATGGTGATGATTAGTTTTGTGCTTTCAAGTGGTTTCTGTGTTGTTCATATGTCTTGCATGTTTGCACATATCGGGTTATGGGTTTCCCCCCCCCCCCCCAGACATGTTCCACAGTATGGTTCCTCAACCATAACATAGCCTGTTCATAGTTGCAGTCTAATCAGTTGTTTACATTTCGTAGCGTTGATGTACCAGCTCAACAAACTCTTCTTCCCTATCATTTAACAATGATTTTCAGGCACAAAACCGTCTTACCTGGAAGTAGGCCACTATCCGTAGAGCAAATGTGGCCAGGTACAAAGACAACATAATAAAATCCAGCCAGTTCCACCACTGCCCGATGTAAGCTTTGAATCCTTCCTCCCACAGCTGCTTGCACTCGGCCCACACAAAACCTTTGAGACAAAATGTTTCGCATATAAAATGATCAACCTGTTACAGAAAACGGCTCTAGAGATAAAATAAAGAAATGACTGCAGGTGTGACCTGCTGGTTGAAATCCGGCCCCATGTACAACGCAGATCACACACAACTTTTAAACATATGAATTTAGAGAAATGTGACATTTTGCATTTGCACTTGACAGCATAGGTCCTTTTCAGGATAAATACTTTTCAGGCCTTTATCGTAAATGTTAGTCCTTTTCATGACTTTAGTTATCAACGCTAGACGGGCTAGCAGTCCTTTTCAGGGCTATACCTTTTGAGGGTTACTTCATGTTAGCTGATAGAAGCTAGCAGTCCTTTTCAGGGCTGTACCTTTTGAGGGTTATTTCATGTTAGCTGATAGAAGATAGCAGTCCTTTTCAGGGCTGTACCTTTTGAGGGTTATTTCATGTTAGCTGATAGAAGCTAGTAGGCCTTTTCAGGGCTATGCCTTGTGAGGGTTACTTCACGTTATATGAAAGAAGATAATAGTCCGTTTCAGGGATTCGCTGTTATCAACACTACGTTTAAGGTTACCACATATTTTTGAATGGCAAAATGTGCTCTGATATTTGCAACGGATTTAAGTCTACGTTAAATGAACGTGCCTTGCCACAAGAAGAAATTGTGCAAGAAAAATAAAACTAGAGAAAAAAAACCAAAAGATAAATGAGCGAGGAACTGTGGTAAGGTTTGTATAGTTTTGTAAAGAGGGCATATTACTATAATTTTTTTTTCTTTCTGTGCCTCATTTGTTCCAGTGGCTACTAGATTTATACGAAGAAGAAACAAATTAACGTGGAAAATGCAAACAAAGACATCTTTTAAAAGTTAAGTTATTGTTAAAAAAAAAAAAGAACCAGCAAACAGGACTTTAAATATCAAGATGGAAACCTAGGAATTGGATCACCCGTCATTGGAGAATATTTCCAGACCAAGTTATTCACGGAACACCCGTCATAAGAGAAATTTCTCAGGCCAAGTAATTCCAGAGCATATAACCTAAATTGCTCGTGTCCATCCTAACCTGTGCGAGGAGATTGTAGATTCCCAAATTTTTGGGGTAAGTGTAACATTTATTTTACAAATATGAATTTGACAGGTCTTTCTTGCTTAGTGGTTAGATATGCGGCTGGCAACTTCAACATGTGAAAATAGTTTATTCATGAACTACTACAGCAAGCGCTGCTGATTGTATCTTGTTAGTCGTGAGGAAAACCGACAGCAGAGGTGACCCCAGACTCCGACTGGAGCAGTAATGAGTGATGATTATATCACAGGTACCTGAAGTGTATAGTATCATTTTGTGAGAGCTATGTACTTTGTTAATTGTAATTCAGGCTCGCCATTATTCGCGCTGTCCATAGACATTTTCCCATTTATAATACCCAGAAGAGTACTGGTGATATTTAATCATCTTCCTTGAGCTATGTTGTGTACTCAAGAATTTAATTCTTCTGAGAGATTAATATTGGTGGATGACCAGCGAGACCGTGCGCCTGGTAACGCGAAGAAATAGGTTCTAAAGTCCAAGATAATAAAAACTCCAAACAGCACACCATAACACTATAAACTTGAATGAACGTAAATCAAGATGTAGTCGAGGACCGCTGCACAGTTAAAACATTTAATCGTGTACTCCATCTTACATGTAGACATCATAATAGAAGGCATAATAGTTAGTTCATTGTCCGTCCAGTCTCAAAATCATAAACTGCATACAAATGACTTTGACCGTTTCAACTAGAGGTCAGTCTACGTCCGACTTGACCGAAGTCCAACGGCCTATTAAAATTGAGGACATCTTCACAATATTTCATAACAATCGGTTGCAAGACTTATCTCAGAAGCTGCGAACCATAATGGTTAGACAATAATATAGTGGCGGCCTGTCTCCAACAAAATAGCCACTTAATAAATATCTTGAAAATCTCCACTGCTTGGGAGCATATATGACAAACGTCCTCTCACGTCGACGGACATATGAGAAAGGCCAAGAAAAGTAACGGTAGACCTTCAAAGGCAGACGATGCTTACGTCACTAGGTTACCAATCCGTAATATCGTTAGCAAATGTTGCGTCTTCAATAATAGTGTTTTATCGTACAAATATAGCTAATGCATACAGCTGTATCTCCGAAAATAATGGGCATACGCCTGTGTGCAAAAGCATCACGTAACAACAAACATATTGAGTCAAATGAGGATCGTCTCCTATCAAAGGTGGCCGGCGACTCAAAGAGATAAACGTATTACCGCTGACCGGTGATAAAGACTGGGTATTGTTACGATAATACCATAGTTCACCTGGCGAAACGTAAATAAGTCGGAGGAGTGGTCACAGCAAAAAGAATGTAAGGGCAATAAATATGCAAAGAATAGGACGATGAGGGAGCAAAATGAAGTAATGAAGAGATACTAGCGGAGTGAATGAGAGTTATAAAAATTGCACGACTGATTTGTCACATCATCTCAACTGTTATCAGTGACATTTCATATCCTCACAACTATGATCGGTTGCATTGCCTACTTACCATGTCATCATAACAACGGGTTCGATTCCCAGTGTAGGGAGTATAATTTATGGAAATGTTTTTTTCAGAACCTGTGGTCCTAATGATGTCATACTCCCCGTGGTGTTCTGGGTAGCGAGATCGGATGCCTAGCCTTCTCGTATAAGAACGAAAAAGTAGGAGGTCCCGTGTGCAAGTTGCGAACGTTATAAATCTCACGGCAATTGGAAATCGTAAGAAGAAGGCCATAAGGCCGCTGCCCTGGCAAAATTTAAAAATTAGAAACCTACCCACAACAAAATTATTTATAGAATGTGTGATTTCTATACACACACTTTGGGATTTTCGCCGGTGCTACGGGGTTCGTGCACTGTGCTGAGATACTTCTTGTGTGATCTACAGGAGGAGATTGGGGCACTGATGGAATTATCCGTTTGCAATGAATATGGTCTTTAAAACCAAACCAAACCATAACAGCGGAAACAACTACTTAACAACGACCTCATCAACACTAAATCAGCAACAACAAACTTATTCATTGCACCACCTTCACCACTACCATTGAGCAATCACCACAAGCATTACCACATATCTTCACCACCACTGTTTGCTTCCATGCCATAAACATCAAAACACCTATCATAAAATCATCCTCACCAACATAAAACTGACCTGTTACCCACAAGACAATCATCCACTCCAACTCTGAAGGTTCCGGCCCTCTGAATTTCTCTCGTTTCCCCTCGTTGCTGATAATATCGGTAGAGGCGCATACAAGTAAGAAGAGAAAAACGGCGAACGTGGCACTGGTGATAGAAAATTGCAGTAAGTTCATCATCATCATCATAATCATCTTTAAGCCCTTAAGGAATATAGGCCTTCGAAAACCTCATGCCAAGTTTTCATGTACAGTGACATCCGATCAAGGTCTTTCCGAATCTTCTTCAACCCTTTCATGTCTGCCTAAAATGTCCTTCTCCGTGTATTTTTCGGCCTCCTAAATAACTTACTCTGGAGTTCTAGAACACGGACTGCCTAGTATTGCTCTCAGACAGTGTCGTGATTTGGCAGATAATTTGAATTGTCCAAATCGTCCAATTTTTTAGTGCCCACGTTTAAAATTCTGTACTCGTAAGCTAGAGTGACCTCTCTCACCCCCTTCCTTTCAGCTCCATCACAACTTTGTCCTCTTTTCTTGTCTGGGAGTTTGTGTCAACTCGGAGGCCTATGGCAGAGCAAAAACTAAGCGACATACTGTACAAGGTATATGTGTATGTGTGTGATTGTCTGCTCTCGTTTTACAGAATTATGAAAAGAAAAAAAATGTATATATATATACATATATATATATAGTCGTGCTTGTACAGTATGTATCTCTCTCTCTCTCTCTCTCTCTCTCTCTCTCTCTCTGTGTGTGTGTGTGTGCGCGCGTGCGTGCGTGCGTGCGTGTGTGTGTGTGTGTGTGTGCGTGCGCGCGCGCGCGCGCGATATTTTCTTCTCTTGTGCTAAAGAGTAATTTATGTAAATATATTTATAGTTGGGCTTGTACAGTATATATCAGTGTGTGTGTGTACAGGTATATATCATTTTCTTCTCTTGTGTTAGAGAGTGATTTATGTAAACATATATAGTCGTGATTGGCAATAAAAGTTTGGCGAATTTGGAAATAAAAGTTTGGCGAATTTGGCAATAAAATTTTGGCGAATTTTTGCATTAAAAGTGACGTGAATTTAGCAATAAAAGTGTGACGAATTAGGCAATAAAATTGTGGCGAATTTGGCAATAAAAGTATGGCGAATTTGGTAATTACAGTGTTGCGAATTTGACTATAAAAGTGTGGCGAATTTGGAAAAAAAGAGTTCGTCGGTTTGGATTATTAGACCTGACATGATTCAATACCCTTTAGCTAGCCAAGGAGCATAGGCCTTCAACAAACACATGCCAAGTCTTCCTGTCCTATGTCATCCGCTCAAGTTCTTTCCATGTTTTCCTCATCATTTTCACCTCTGTTTCCAGTTCTCTTCTCCGTGTGTTTTGTGGTCTACCTCTGCCTCTCTTTCCCTGTTGATTCCAGAACAAGGACTGGTTTGCTCAATGTGTGTCCTATCCATCGCCAGCGTCTTCTTCTCAACTCTTGTTCTACTGGCACTTGTCTGGTTTTTGTCATCAATTCCACATTTGTGACTTTGTCATACCATTTCAGTCCTTCTATTCTACGCAAGCACCCGTTTATAAAAGTCTAGCTTTTTGGTTGTTGTTTTTGTTGTTCTCCGTGACACAGAGCCATACAATAGGACTGACTTGACATTTGAGTTGAAGATTCTTATTTTCGTGTTGGACTTGATTTCTCTTGATCTCCATAAGTTTCCCAATGCAATGAAAGCTCCTCTTGCTTTTTGTATTCTTTTTTTGATATCACTGTCTGTCCCTCCAAATTTGTCTATATTACTTCCAAGATTTGTGTACGATTCTACATCTTTTAGTGGTGTTTCTTCAAGTTCAACCTTGTTATCATTTCTTGCATTTATTTTCATAATCTTTGTCTTTTCCCTGTGTATTTTCAGGCCCACTTGTAGTGACCTCTCATCGAGAATTTTCATTGTCATGATACTGAGCGAATATTTCATTAACAATTATCTTGACAACACATTTTGTCCAGTTGGTTAGACAGAAAGTTTGCAAGGTTTCACATTGATTTTTTTCATCACTGTGCTTCCTTGATTTTTGTTTGACTTTATAAGCAAGAATAATACTTGAATAAAGTCACTTAAATGAATTTCGAAATTTCCCGATTTAAATCAAAGTAGTTGGGACTTTTTTTTTTTTTTAACTTGATGTGGCAAATGAACCCTGAACTATGCCAGAACTATGACATGACTCAATATTATACTGCCATCCGCGGTATCACAGAGAAGTCGAAAATATGGAAATTTAATTTTATTTTGATAAATTACAATATTTTTGTACGAAAAAACCATACTAGAAAAAAAAGTTTAAGTTCCAAATAGACAGGTCTAAAAATGATACCTACCTGTGATAGAGAAACTTCATGAATGGAGATCGTAGAAGTTGTCCAATCTTGGAGCGTGGGAAGATAAGATAGTACAAAGACATGAATGGAAGAATCAAAATTAGGCCCATACAAATTAGGAACTTCATAACCCCGTTTCGCTTCCTCCAGCCTGGCAGCCCCTCGTACCAGATCGAGGTGAGTAGTTGTTGGCAGTGTGGATGAGCAACGAACTGAAAATATAACAACAAAAACAGGATGATGTCAATGAGGCTTTTACTTCAGAAACAGTTGTTGTTGTGTTCTCCTTCTTTGATCCTTAGCCGCTGACTGTCAAAGCAGTCAGTAGCCATCACGCCTGGTGGCGTCTTGTAGGGCAGCAACAAACTGCTTCCACTTTGTTCGGTCGGCGGCTATCCTTCGTGCAGTACCCCAGCTCTGGTTCATTCTTTGCATCTCGGCCTCTACAATTCTTCCCCAAGTTGTTTTTCGTTGGTCTCTTTTTCTCTTTCCTTCAAGGGTCAAGCTGTTCTTGTGATGGCATCGGGGTCTCTTCTGAGGACGTGGCCAACCCAACTCCAGCGTCTGCCAGCTATAAATAATGGTGTGTGTGCATGTCCACTTGGTTACTCCGAGTAAGCAGTTCTTAGTGAAGGAGACGCCACTGAGAAATGCTCAAAACATTTCTCCAATTATCTTTACACTGAAACAACAGGAGGATGAATCTTTAAGGAAATTATTGGGTTTGGCTGAAACAAAACAAATTAAAATCACTAAGAACTCATCATGTTGGTTTGAGTTTCGTAACAATGTTTTGATTTGATGTTTTAAAAAGGGAGATAATCATGAAAAGAGACAGATTGTTGTACCAAAGAGTTTTAGACCTTTAGTTTTAAATACAGGTCATAAAGATTTAATTCCCCCGATGTTAATGGGAAAATATAGTGAACTTTTGTTATGCCGGGACGATAATTACCCCGATGAAAAATGCAAATTATGAATGATATTATAAAGGTATAAATAATGGAAAAGTTGAATGTCAATCGAATCAAGATAAAGCAAGACTGTAAAACAGAGAGGGAGCATTCATGCCATATTCGTAATTGTGACGTTGTGAATTTATACTAACTGATTATTAAACTGCTGCCAAATCGTCTAAGCCCAGAAGTTTATCCAATCAATAAAGGTTCGTTCAAACAGTTGGTAACCTTATTCAGCATTTGAAGTTTTGACATGAAAAGGTTTAGATACGAAGGGTGGCTTCCATAATATTCAACAATACAAACCAAATGAAGATAAATGAACTTTCACATCTTTATTAACCCGAGGACAATGTACAGTTCTGAAAGCAGTGTCTGCAGTTTAGATAAAAGTTCATTCAATACCCTTCAGCGCCCTCAGATGTATAGGCCTTGAATAAATGCACTTTGTCCAGTGCCGTCCGCACAATATCCTTCTATGTTGTCTAATTTCATCAGGTTTCCAGCTCTCTTCTCAGTGTGTTCTTCGTTCTCCACCTAGCACTCTGAGGATCCCACAATAAGGACATCCTTGTAATACTATCAAGATGTATAAGATAAAAGTGCGCTCTCCGAAAATAGGTGTCTTAAATTTATCCAGGTTATAATTTAGTAGTTTTGTTTTTTTTAAAGTTAAGCGTCATAATTATTTGAGGAAGAATATCATACAACTCTTTTTATGATTATATGGTATGGTCAAAGGCTTCCTAACGATACCAACCTTGAAACGGTTTGTTTTCTACTTTCAAAATGGTTAAAAACTGAACAATGGGAGCAGAAAACATGTTTATCTGTAAAAAAATGTTTTAAAAGTATTAAACTTCATGTACGAACATTTGGAATAAAACTAACTTTCTGTAAACCGACAAATTTTAGTGTAAGGAAACGCTTCGATTCTACCTACGCCAGTCTCTAGATAAGATAGCCTTCTCGGATAAGGGCGAAAAAAATATGAGCCCTCGTGTGTAAGTTGCGCACGTTAAAAACCTCACGGCAGTTGTAAAACGTAAAGAGTAGGCCTATCAGGCCGCTGCCCTGGCAAAAAAAAAATTAAAATTAAAAAAAAAAAATTAGAAACCTACCAACTACAAAGATATTTATAGATGTGTGATTCCTATATACACACACTGGGATTGTCGCCGGTGCTACGGAGCTCATATACTGTACTGAGATCCTCCTTGTGTGATCTAAGGGGGGAGATCGGAGCACTGATTGAGTAGTCCGTGTGCAGTGAAGATAGTCCTTAAAACCAAACCAAACCAGTCTCTACAATCCTTTATCATCTACGTCACTTTTAAGACTATACAGACACTCGCATTTGCTACGTTTCCTCGTAGTACGCCTCCTCCAACCATTTACCATATGAATGGAACTGTCGGTTAATGCACACAAAAAACATGAGACCGTAAGAATGTTTGGCCTCTGTGCTTGATCACTGTTATCCAAAAAGCTATTTTATTCTTCAATAATGCGTTGTCTCGTCAACCCAATCTAAATACTCTTGACTACTTTTTCCCCATCATGAACTATTCCTTTACTTTTGAAATATCAAGTAATCGAAATATGAGATCTCGCTTGAAATTCTGATGGGTCAGCATTGACAGTTAAACAAAAATAATAGACACGTGTCGATTCTGCCACCAATTTGTTTGTCATGTTGAGGCAGCCAGCGCCGTGTGCAACATAATATTAGTCTACCTGTACAACCTGCACCAGGAAACAGTAGTCTTAATCTATCTCACGAAGACCACGAGAATCTGTAGGTATTTATGTGCGTATGCGGATAGTCCTTATGATATAAATTTAATACGTATGTATATGAAGCTGGCCCCCCATGTAGTACCTAGGGGTCTCTGTCGTATAGATAGGTTGTGAGTTATTTTTGTCCCGTCTGAGTAGAGTGGATGGTGATAAATACGTGAGAAAAAAAAGGTGTGAGAAATAGATTTCACGGGGTGATAGCTTAAGGAAAAGATATGTCTCTGGAATGAGTAAGTTCTTCTATTTCAGCCTATCTATATGACTATAAGTTAGTACAAGACAACCTTGCCCTCCTCATACATATAAATATAAGTTTTATTACACACACAGATATGTGACAACAAGACACACAAACGTGAAACACTACGGTTACTTGGGTATGGGTCTGACCAACACACAAAGTTAAGTTTCTTTTGTTGTTTATTATCATTTAAACTTGACAACATCAAATATCTAAAGACAGATCAAATAAAATCAGATTTACATACATATGAAAATAGCAGAATAAATGTGCCCTCCCTTTCTGGAGAAAAAGAACCCAAAAAGTTAATAACTCAAAGGTCAAAGGTTAGCACTATGTTACAGAGTAAACTAAAGTAGGTTCCTACTATAGGCTACCCCGTAAAGTTAACAAGTTTAAGCAAAATCCAATGTTGGTAAAGTCCCTGTAACCAAGAAGAATAGTCACTCTCTCATTCATACAGTGGCCACTCAATCACTCTTACCTACTCTTGGTGATATCCCTTGGAAATACAATTATCCTGAATAAAAAAAAAGGTCAGGTTTATTTTCCAAATTAGCCCCAGTCCATCCTCTTACAATAAAGACCAGTGAGGTGAACGCCGAATCTGGTGTGGGTTTTTCCTGGATGAACAATATGTCACCGCCAATAGTTGATGTAGAACCGTGATCTTGGGGTTCACAGTTAAAAAAAGGAAAATACGTCCAGTATTGGGAGACATCTGGTTGCTAAAAATGTTACAATTGATAAATGATGATAATCCTATCGGCTGGCTCTGTGGTAGAGTGCCGATTCTGAAACAGCGTAAATTCTGGATGCTACGGTTGAATACGACTGTCAGAAGTCGGAAATGAATGTTACGTTATCCACACCCCAGTGGGCTGATAAATTGAAAAAAAATATTGCTGGGTTTTGTAAGTCCAGTTACATTTTACACGATAAAATGTTTATCATGTATCGTTGGAAAAACTTGCTCACCAATAAAATTGGTGACGCACAAGCCAAGAAACGACAACATTAACCAATCAGTAAAAAGGAAAAAGACCAAAAGACCGCTGGACGCTCTTGATCGGGTCTACAGAAATATATAAGAAACATTTGTGGAAAAATGCTACTATTCTATATAGCTACATATATGCACACAGACGGGGACAAGACGATCTCTTATCCACTCCGTCAGTCCTGATTACATTTAAAAGGCACACGGTGTCTTTACCCTACCCTATCGCCCGTCGCTTAGCTATTAATTTGGTCGGCGTCTGATAGTTTAGTTGTATGAGATTAAGTAATAGGCATTTATAATAAATACGGACAATGAAATAAAACGTGAATTCTTTTCTGTCACTATCAGTCGCGCCTAGCACTTAACCAGTCATCTAAAACCGTCTCTTCTTGTATGACAAAGCGTGTGGTGAAAATTAACATGATAACTGAACATCTGGTATGAAATACCTAAGCGTTATTTTATTTCACTAGTTTTAACGCTAGAAATCTAAGTGAACTATAATGGTAAAAGCTTAACACTTTTAAACACGTAAGCACTAATTTCTATTATCAGAAAAATCAGAATGAAAATCCCACGAATGCTGTTAACACATTTTCCACAATGGTTCTAGAACTACGTGCTTACACTATCCAAATATTCTGAGTGACAACTGATAGCAGGTTTAAGAAAACACAGTTTATATATCATTATGTTTCTCTGATCTATAGATGATGTCACTTTTCGCACTATTGTGTGAGTAACGGAGAATCAGAACAGAGTTCCCCAGATACAAGTTTACGGTCGGACTTTCTCGGGCGTTCAACCGCCATCAAAAGACTTATACGGGTAACGGGGTTCTCGAAGATTTTCTCTGTACGAATGCCCGCTTCTGAGATCAAAAGCCCAGGGGATTTCTGACTTCCCCTGAGTACGAACTTCAAAAGATTCTATGTTATTCACGTGCGGTCTGTCAGGTATCGTATGATTGACAGATAAGCTCCCGTGAGAAGACGTAGGTAAACAAACCTGATTCGCTACCTGTTATGACTAGCAGGTCATGAAAGTTTGTAAACATTGCGTTAGCTCGTGTTCACAGAAAAAGAGGTGGGGCGAAAAGTACGCTTGTATAAATAAACGCAGGTAGAAAAAAATGCATGGTTTTGCTAGCAAATCATAGAACGCTACGAGATTACAAAAGACTGTCAGATTACTGTAGGCTCTCTTTCCATTATACGTCACAGTCTCCGAGGAGACAAAGAAAAAAATAAGCCTACTGCCCACTAAGACATGTCGTACCAGGCGACTAATATGAGGTTGTGCATGAAACTGGTAATCTTATCATGTAAAACATACATCCACACTAACGACCGCTGCAATAGCTTGTGATTGCGTGGTGCTGACAGCCTGCAAACAGAACAGAGGCGGTTCTGGTTCCTTGCTTTGTAAGGGGCGCAAAGGAAAGTGATGACATGAATTTAGTGGTGTTATATGTGAATGTTATTGTATGTATTAGACAACCAGGCCGACATACAAACATTTTTTTAATGTATGAATTAATGTATGAATGTGAAAATAAATGATGAAAACATACAAACAACAAGAAGGATGAAGGATAGTTAACAAAATAAATAAAAAATAAATAAATAAAAAGGTGTGTGGGGGGATATACAAAAGGTGGTGAAACAACAGACATGCTTTGTAATGTAAGAAAGACACCATCACATCTATTATCATATTAATTTTGTTTTAATAATAATCAAAAGCTCGTCTTTATATTTTCATGACAAGACGAACTGTTAACATTGACAATCACACATAACTTAAACACTAACAAATTAATAAAGAACCGAAGCAGAACAATATGACACTGAAAGCAAAGAAATTATAAATTGTACATCAGCTATTATTACAAAAACAAATCAATGGAAAGGATTACATAAATACACTTTGTAAAATGAAATTTACACTGTTAATATTTATTGTACATGCCTTTGGTATACTTACTTACTTACTTAGTCGTTCCTCTTCTACCGTGAGGTTTAGAGGTTTGGAAGAGAGAGCGCCAGACTATTCTATCAGCTGTCTTCTTCCTGGCCTGGTTCCATTCTAGTCTTCGGTCCTTCAAAGATTGTCTAATGTTGTCCTCCCAGCGGACTCTGGGTCGTCCTGGAGGTCTGGATTCCTGGCTCTTTGTTTCCCATGCTTGTCGTGGTATCCGATCTTCTCCCATTCTGCAGACATGGCCAAACCATCTTAGTTGGGACTGTTCTATTTGGGTCTGCAGCGGGTGGGATTTTAGGCCTTGACGTATCGTCTGGTTGCGGACCATGTCTCTTCTTGTTACTTCAACCACCTTCCTCAGATACCTCATTTCTGAGGTTTGGATCTGGCTTTTGTGGGTTGTAGTCATTGCCCATGACTCGCATCCATATGTCAAGACTGGGACATAGGTGGAGCGGTATACAGCCATCTTCGTTTTCTTACCAACCTCTTTCTTGCTGAGGAATCCTCGATTTATGGCCTGATAAAGTCTCCCAGCCGCTGCTTTTCGAGTGGCCAACTCTTCTTTGCTGCCCCCCTTTCGGTCTATAATAGCTCCGAGATATTTAAAGTGGTCGACCTGCTCCAGGACCTGTTCTCCCAACTTAATCTGATGTTTTCTTTCTTCTCGTGATATCACCATGGATTTTGTTTTAGAGCTGCTTATGACCATCCCTCTCTTCTCCAGCTCTTCCCTTTGGTATACACCAACCTGAATTCTGCATGATCTTTATTACAAAAATAAAACAACATTAACATTCTAGTCTTGAGAGTAGGTGGGTTTTCGGTATTTTAAGTTCTCTCATATTGAAAATTTGTGGTAGAGCAGTGGTTGGTGCACTTGCTTCCTAACTCGGAGGTCCATGGTTCGAACCCCAGTTGAGGTGCGATTTTTTAGACCGCAAATGGCCCCGAGGTCGACACAGACTCATAAATTAGGTACCAGAGCAACTTTGGGAAGGTTAAGACGGCAGGTGTGATGCTGACAACATCACCACTAGTGTGCCGATGGTCAAGAAAATAACACTATATTCCTAATATGCCTCAATAGGAGTGTAACGGCATCCCCTTTCCCATATTGAAAATTAACTGGAAGGAGGAGAAGAAGGTTCAGGAATCTAGACAACAGTTCCAGATGACACACGTATAAACTGAAGAGGAGTTATTGGGCAATTGTGAATTACTTAACCTGAGCTAACACCTGTATGAAACACAGTGGCTTTCTAAATCAAAAGGTACAGCTTTGCTGGAACACCTTTACCTGTCCTGTCACAATTGAAAATTCTGTGGTTTTCCAAAAGGAACCGTTCAACTTTGCTCCAATACCTTTATCTGTCTTGTCACATTTGTGACATACTGTGGCTTTCTAAAGAAACTCGTTCCGTTTTGACCGAATAACTTTATCTGTCTCGTCACATTTGTGACATTGTGTAGCTATATAAACTAAATTGTTTTACGTTCCGCCTGTTATATTAGGGCGCATGTCCAGATATAAAAGACCCTGTGGTCTAGTAATTTTAACGAGATAATGTGAAACATCCTTTATCGCGAGACAGAGACATAGAGAGAGAGTGAGAGAGAGAGAGAGGAAGAGAGAGAGAGAGAGACAGAGAGACAGAGAGACAGAGAGAGAGAGACAGAGAGAGAGAGACAGAGAAAGGAGTGAGAATTACATAAGGGATTTGGAACACATTGAACAGACTCCATACGGGCTTGTGATGGCTTAAAACACACATAAACACACATCGATTACACACCCGTTTGTATCCCACAATTTGATCGTATATCATCAACTAATCGGACTTTCTTATTTTTTTTTGATGGATCTCTGCTGATTTGATTGAAAAATCTCTAGGATCACCAGGCTTACAAACAGAACACTACTGTCTATGAGGCCAATTTTTTTACACCCACCTACCTATTCACACCCAAGCATATATATATATATATATATATATATATATATATATATATATATATATATATATATATATATATATATATATATATATATATATATATATATATATATATATATATATATATATACGAGCATAGTTTCTGGTCTCAGGCACCTTTCAAGCTTTACACAAGCAATACAATTGATGCCATATTTCCCCCCCTTCCCCCCCCCCCCCCCCCCCCCCCCTTCCACAAAACACGTGAAGATGGTCTATTGGCAAACCGGTTAGAGCGCTTGCCTCTCGCGGCAGTTACCGGGATCCGGGATCGAAACCTAGTAGTGTCACGCTCCAGTCTACCCAGTACATGGCTAAATGACTCTGCTCTGGAGTTAGGGAAGGCAAAGACAACGAGGAAGGGAACTGATGACCCCACATCATGAAGCTGGACCTAGGACCATGAACTCTCTAACACCTCACTTCTTACGGCCGTATCTGCTATATAACTACTTTTACCTTCTATATATATGTGAAAATAAATGTATACATTAAAAAAAAAATTGGCTATAGAATATTTAAAAATATTTAAAGTTTTCTATCGAATAAATAGACTGGTTTTATATTGTGTAAAGTGCTGACATTAGAACACCTGACTATAACCAAGCAGGTTTACCCACCGGCTCTTGGGAAAATAATGAACAAAATCGTGGCGCATCACTGGACTCCTTGGATATAAAGGGTTAAACCTGTTTCTCAAAATGATAACACTGGTATACACACATTTTAGTGCCTTAAATTTTATAGCTGTTCTTGGGTAATTTTGGGTTGCTGATTCCAAAAATGTAATCAGATTTTTTCTATCAGCTCTAGTTTTTGAGATAACTAAGAATGACCATATTATTAGGGCAATTGTTATGTACAATCCTAGAGTTAGGTGCTATCAGTGGCATTTTGACTTTAGTCTGCATTCATATTATATGTAATTACTGTGCATATATTACCAAAAATGTAATAAAACTTTATCACTAGCACTTGTTTAGTCAACACGCAATAAGGATCTTTTCGAGGACTTCCTGGAATGTGATATGCCCGGACAGTCACGCTTAAGGGTTCAACAGTAATCTTCCATCATGTGGGCATCCCAAAGTCCCTGGTATCTCTCTTCCATTGTTTTTATATCTTGGTGAAATCTTTCACCTTGCTCCTCACTAAAGTCGCCAAGATTCTCCGGAAATAAATGTAAATCTTCTTCTTCTTCTTCGTTCGCCCTGAAAAGGACGGTGGTTGCGTTGTGTCTGTTTACGCCTAAGCTGTGATATCTGCACCTTTCGGTCGACACATCCGACTTCAGCACAGCATTTTTAGGGACCGGGTTTGCCTTCCCATTGCGATCCGCACTCGCTCAGCCAGACTGCACTGCTGCAGACTGTTTCCAGGACCACCACATGGAGGTGTAGTGCGGTCTTGACCTGCTCTGGTTCGCTGGTCCTGATGCAAGCAGTACAGCTATGGGTCGCTGACTGCATTCACTATTGCTGCATCTTGGGGTCCCAAATGTAAATGGTTATGGAGGTAGTGCAATTTTATGCTCATGTTGCATCTAAGTTCACAAAAACTCGACAGCATGTTTCCAACTAATTCAGAATAATTGTCTGCTTTAAAGTTACCCAGAAAGTTTTGCACAACTAAAACAAATGATGACCAGGCTGTGGACTCTGTTTTGTTCATGGAATCAATAAAATTTGGATCGTTTATTAACTTTCTAATTTGAGGTCCATCAAAAATTCCAGCTTTAAGTTTGCCTATGCTCAATTCTGGAAACTTTCTGCATAAGTAATTAAAACAGGTACCATCTTTGTTCAGTGCCTTAACAAATTGCTTCATCAAGCCAAGCTTTATATGTAATGGTGGCAGTAGAACTCTTTTTCGATCAATGAGAGGCTTATTGACAATATTTTTTTCTCCAACTTTAAATTCATCCCTCAACGGCCACTGTTTCTTTGTCCAGTGCATATCTTTTGCCCTGCTATCCCACAAACATATAAAGCATGGATATTTGGTGAATCCAATTTGCTGGCCAAGCAAGAAGTTCATCATTTTAAGATCTACACAAACCATCCAGTTATGTTCTAAATACTTCAATTTTTCCAGAACTGTGCGTATTGTAGCATACTCCTCCTTCATTGAAGTAGAATGAGCTATTGGAATTGAGCCATATTTGTTACCATTGTGTAAGAGAGCACCCTTCAAACTTCTTTTAGAGCTGTCAATGAAAAGTCGCAACTCATCTGGTGTATAACTTACACCCATTTTGTTAACAAGACCTCCTACATTAGTACAAAACACAAGGTTGTTTTCTTTACAAAAGAATGGAATAAAACCTTGCTCTCTGCTGCGATAAAATGTAACCTTTGTTTCAGCAGTCAGTAATTTTTTTTCTTTCAATCTTGAAGCCAAAAGTTCTGAAGATTCCTTGGAGAGATATAGATCTCGGATTAGATCATTTAGTTCAAGCTGGTCGAAGCGTTGAGCATCTGAAAAATCATCTTCGAAATCACTATCACTGTCGCTTGTTGTTCCACATGCCACTGCTGTCTCATCTTCTAGCAGGGAATCCGAAATCTGACTGAAAGTTGGAATTGGTATGTCATCTCCGTGTGGAACAGGTCGCCTAGCAGAATCTAAATCTGGATATTTCCACTTTTTGTGATTTTTTTTCCATTAATTCCCTTAATATTCACAACACAGAAATAACAGTCATCATAGTGGTTCTTGGGCTCTCTCCAAACCATTGGAATTCCAAATTTTAAACATTTTCTTTTCACACAAGTCCACTGTCGCAGGTGTTCAACAACATGTTTTGCAAACAATATGAGGAGCCCAAGACTTGTCCTGGTCACCTAGTTTTACTTTAAAGTAAGCAAAGTATGCCTTTTTCACAAAAACAGTAATATGCTTCCAATGTTCTTCTTTGAAAGTGTACTCTCCACAAATATAACAAAATAAATGCGGTGAAAGAAAACATGCTCTTCTTGAAGATGATGCCATTCTCTGTTAGAAGTGTAATAAAATAAGTAGCATACTAACATGCATGCAGTGGCTTAAAATCTAAAAAAGGCAATTCTGGGAAGATTCTTGGAAAACTGAAACTGAGAGTAAACAAGCAGTTTTCTTTTGTAAAGGACTAGACAGCAATATTTTTTTTTACATAGCCTTATATAGAAAATATTAATGAAATACAAAAATGTCTGTATCTCAAAAACTAGAGCTGCTACAGACAAGTAAATGTGATATTTGGATTCAGCAGGCCTCATTTATGTACAACCAACGTAATACAAGACGCTTAAAAAATAAAAGATTCCACGAAGATCCGCGCCACTAAGCCTCCGCGACAACTCAAGAGCGAGACAAGAAAAAGGTGCGTGATATACACATAACTCCAGCTCAATGCTCTATTTAGTCTTCTTGAAAAATGATAGGAAACTCTTTACAGAGCGATACAACAGGAAGCAATCTGATCATTGTTCCTTCGGGATGTAGACTCCGTTCGCCTTTCTCAATTCCTTGCTTACAAGCTGGGTTTCCCACGCATTCTTCAGTAAAGTAGATTTCACAAAGTTGCTACCATAAGTGAAATGGGTTCATTTTCGATACAAGACAACAGGAAGCTGAGACGCTTGGGAGTCATGACCCAAGTGGGCCCGCCCCTCTTAGAGTGTAAAGGAGTAATCGGGCCGAAACACTTGTCGGATGGTGGGACTTCTTCTGATGATCAGATTGCTTTCTGTTGTATCGCTCTGTAAAGAGTTTCCTATCATAGTAAACGGAGCAGTAGTTTGAGCACCTCAGGGCATCTCTTATACACCACATATGGAACGCCATTAGGACCTGGAGCTGACTTGCACCGAGCTTTCTGGACAATGCTTTCTACCTCTTGCACCGTTGGGGGCTTGGTGTTAAATTCAGCTCCTGGCTTACTCGGCCATTTAAGGTCTGCCATGCTGCTGAGCGGATCATCTTTGCGACCATCTGAATATGTCATTCTAAGGTGTTCTTCCAGGTCTTCTTTCCTGATGTTTAGCGTACCCGACCGTGGCAGCTCAAACAGTTCTTTGGCAAACTTGAAGGGCTCCCTAAAGATCTTTCCCTATCCCTTCGAGTCTTCCTTCTCTTCCTGCACAATCTTTCTGCTCTACAATTATGTTGGCCTTTCAGGTGCTCCCAAACTTGTTGTAACCCTTCCTTCTCTGTGGCAACTGCGTTCTTGAACAGTTTTCGGGCATGCTTCTTCTGTTTCCTGATTTCTTCTATTTTAATTTGTTTTCTACTTTTTCGTGGTGGGTTACCTTCCCTTGCCTCCCTCACTCCGAACACTTTGCGACAGTGCAGATATATTATGTCGCCGAAGATTTCCAGCTTCTTCTCCAAAGTTATCTGCTTCAGGTTGTTATCCAACTCTTTTGCCAAGGCTTCGTCCAGCTGTTCCCAAAGCTCTTTTTGCACTGGCAGGTGGAAACTTGATTGCATCTCTCTTACCGTCCAAGAAGTGTGTGAGATCATCATCTGGCAGATCAACTTGAATGTAAGAAAAATCTGACCTGTCGGCCTGTATGATCATCTATCTCCACACCTTCCTGTCTACAGTACTATTTATCTAATCTGTTGTATACTTTTTTTCTATGCCATGATGTTAAATTGTCCAGTATATTCTATCTTTGACGTCCTCTTCCTCTTTGTCCAATCTTTCCTATTGTCACAATACATTCCGGCATTCCTTTTCTCAAAACATGATCAAAGAAAGTGAATTTCTTCCTTCCAACATGAGAAATAAGCTTCCTTTTCTAACTATCTTCTGTCAGGATACTCTCATTAATCTGTACAGCAGACGATGGTATTTTAAAAATTCTTCCGTAAAACAGTATCTCTGTAGATACTGCTGCGATTTCTGTTTAATTGTCCATGACTCACTTCCGTATGTTAGGATTGCCAACGTACTCCTGTAAAAGTGTTTTAAATATTCTAATTAGTACGCTGTTCTCTTGAACATTCGCATTATGATTTTATTAAAATTCCAGCAGCACTGAGGAACCGACCATTCCCATTTTCCTGCACTTCATGTGTTCAAATCAACTATTGACAAACAAAAACACAAGTATACAAAGCAAAAGACAACAGTTATTTAAATTTAATACAAAATTAGTTGAAGAAAAAGCAAGAGTACAAGACAACTGCTTTAAACGCACAATAATAAACATATAGTCATTGTCGAGCTCGCATTCACAAGCTCTCTAGATAAAATAGATATTTTTTTTTCGGGGAACTGCAAATGCTGTTTCCCCTCTAGATAAAATGAGTATCCCCACCAAATGGTGGGGTGTCCCTTTGGTTTGGATGGCTGTATGATAGATTCAAATATCAGTTCAAATTGGTTACCGCTATCTTTAGTAAAATGCAACTTGGCATGTTTTTAAAAGTAACGAAACATTTTCTTTGCAAATACTACACATATCTTTGTATTTCAATATTTTTATAAATTATTTTTAAATTTAAATAGTTTTAATACTTTACATTATCGAATTTGAAAAGCATGACATTTTATGATAAAATCTACACAAATGTTAAATAATTTTAAAACGTAATATTATTTCCCTTTAACACATTTTAGTCCATTTGAACGCTTCACAAAACAAAATTCTTTCCCTTCATTGTCCACACTGTAAAACTTAAAAAAGAACGCACAGAAACACGAAAACAGTGTAATGAAAAGTTATAATATTATATTATAAAATTAAAGCTATTTCGAAAACTACAACAACAAAAATTGTACATATGTTAATAATTATAGCCATGTTTGGCTTAAAAAAAAATTATTTCTTTTTTAAAATCTTTGACACACAAACTAATTAAGAAAAAAGAAACTAGCAAATATCTTTACATCATGAATATCATCATGTTTCTCTTTCCCCCTCATGTCCGTTTCACGTTTATTTTCTTGTCTGCCTCTAGGTGGGACACACCAGAATTTTTTAGTTGTGTATTATTATTATTTTTTTATTTTTATTAGGTAATTTCCTATCTTTCGTACCTTTTTGCTCCGCAGTGAATATGTATATCAAGTGTTGTTTCGTAGCGCTTAGGGTTAGGATTAGGGTTAGAATTAGGGTTAGGATTAGGGTTTGTGTTAGGATTAGTGTTATTAACCATAATACTAACCCTAATTCTAACCCTAATCTAACCCTTCTACACATGGTCCGTGTTGCCACGCGGCCAGGAAGCCACCCATCGTGACACCAGGCGATAGAGCCGCAACCCGCCGTGCATCCACACGTATCAGACGATTGGGGGTGTGATTCGGGCTTTCTTTCAACCCCAGGGAGCATCCTAGACTCGAAACAGGGTACACCAGGCCCACTATGGGGTGTGTGTACTTGCCCCGAGGTTTGATAAACTCTCTACCCTGCAAAGGGGGTTATACCTCCGAAGACAGTGGTGACTGGCAGAAAGGCCAGCCACCAGTGGGCTTTATTGCAACCCCAAGGAACTTCTCTTCGGGTGGCGAGGGTGCAATGCCACGAGAAGAGTCGTTCTCTACCCTGCCACAATCGAGGGATCGGCACAGCCGGTGCCGATCATCTACCACTGCCGAGCTGCATTACCAAGAAGAAACCAGCTCCGGCCCACCTGAACTGGAAGGACCCGGACCCGGGACCAAACAGTCTCGATAGAACACGGCTCTGTTCATCAATGACGCAGCAGTGACCGAGCCTCAACCACTGTCAAATGACGCTATCGGACACAGGCACATATCACTGCCTCTACTTTACTGGGAGGACCCGAAAGCCGGGACCACACACAGTCTTGAGAGGACAAAGATCGCTTGCAACGCAACCAGTCATCTAAAACCGTCTCTTCTTGTATGACAAAGCGTGTGGTGAAAATTAACATGATAACTGAACATCTGGTATGAAATAGCTAAGCGTTATTTTATTTCACTAGTTTTAACGCTAGAAATCTAAGTGAATTATAATGGTAAAAGCTTAACACTTTTAAACACGTAAGCACTAATTTCTATTATCAGAAAAATCAGAATGAAAATCCCACGAATGCTGTTAACACATTTTCCACAATGGTTCTAGAACTACGTGCTTAGACTATCCAAATATTCTGAGTGACAACTGATAGCAGGTTTAAGAAAACAACAGTTTATATCATTATGTTTCCCTGATCTATAGATGATGTCACTTTTCGCACTATTGTGTGAGTAACGGAGAATCAGAACAGAGTTCCCCAGATAAAAGTTTACGGTCGGACTTTCTCGGGCGTTCAACCGCCATCAAAAGACTTATACGGGTAACGGGGTTCTCGAAGATTTTCTCTGTACGAATGCCCGCTTCTGAGATCAAAGAACCCAGGGGATTTCTGACTTCCCCTGAGTACGAACTTCAAAAGATTCTATGTTATTCACGTGCGGTCTGTCAGGTATCGTATGATTGACAGATAAGCTCCCGTGAGAAGACGTAGGTAAACAAACCTGATTCGCTACCTGTTATGACTAGCAGGTCATGAAAGTTTGTAAACATTGCGTTAGCTCGTGTTCAAAGAAAAAGAGGTGGGGCGAAAAGTACGCTTGTATAAATAAACGCAGGTAGAAAAAAATGCATGGTTTTGCTAGCAAATCATAGAACGCTACGAGATTACAAAAGACTGTCAGATTACTGTAGGCTCTCTTTCCATTATACGTCACAGTCTCCGAGGAGACAAAGAAAAAAATAAGCCTACTGCCCACTAAGACATGTCGTACCAGGCGACTAATATGAGGTTGTGCATGAGACTGGTAATCTTATCATGTAAAACATACATCCACACTAACGACCGCTGCAATAGCTTGTGACTGCGTGGTGCTGGCAGCCTGCAAACAGAACAGAGGCGGTTCTGGTACCTTGCTTTGTAAGGGGCGCAAAGGAAAGTGATGACATGCATTTAGTGGTGTTATATGTGAATGTTATTGTATGTATTAGACAACCAGGCCGACATACAAACATTTTTTTAATGTATGAATTAATGTATGAATGTGAAAATAAATGATGAAAACATACAAACAACAAGAAGGATGAAGGATAGTAACAAAATAAAAATAAAAAAATAAATAAAAAGGTGTGTGGGGGGATATACAAAAGGTGGTGAAACAACAGACATGCTTTGTAATGTAAGAAAGACACCATCACATCTATTATCATATTAATTTTGTTTTAATAATAATCAAAAGCTCGTCTTTATATTTTCATGACAAGACGAACTGTTAACATTGACAATCACACATAACTTAAACGATGGTCAAGAAAATAACACTATATTCCTAATATGCCTCAATAGGAGTGTAACGGCATCCCCTTTCCCAGGTTTCGGCAGACATTTCTTCCTAAGATGGTCTTAGGGCAAGGAAAAACTAAATCATATAACTGTGTTTGCAGCTAAAAAATAAAATGTAAATCGCTACACAAATTCTCTGATGCAGTAGAGAACTTCATTAACCAGCACACTTTTCCTCATACAAAAGCTACCTAAAACTGTCTTTCCGCGAGGAAAAAACTAAGCTGTCAGTGGTCATCATATTTTGCCCAATAACCTAACAAAGTTATACACGACAATACAATCAGGTTAGAGTCTTCTGTTGACTAACCTCTCCCAAAATCCATGCCATGACTTTGGCATTGGCGAAACGGCATATTAAAACATGTGAAGCATACAAAATCAATTAACTTCGAACCTAAAGTTTCAACAAATCACAATTTGTCCAATAACCTAAAGTTTCAACAAATCACAATTTGCCCAATAACCTAAAGTTTCAACAAATCACAATTTGCCCAATAACCTAAAGTTTCAACAAATCACAATTTGCCCAATAACCTAAAGTTTCAACAAATCACAATTTGTCCAATAACCTGAAGTTTCAACAAATCACAATTTGTCCAATAACTTAAAGTTTCAACAAATCACAATTTGTCCAATAACTTAAAGTTTCAACAAATCACAATTTGTCCAATAACCTTAAGTTGCAACAAATCACGTTCTGTCCAATAATTATAACTTGCAACAAATCATAATTTGTCCAATAACTTTATGTTTCAACAAATCACGTTGTGTCCAATAACTATAACTTGCAACATATCACAATTTTTCCGATAACCTTAAGTTTCAACAAATCACGTTTTGTCCAATAACTATAACTTGCAACAAATCACGCTTTGTCCAATAACTATAATTTACAACAAATCACGTTTTGTTCAATAACTTTAACTTGCAACAAATCCCAATTTATCCAAGGCAGTGTAATGCGGGGAAAAATCGTTAAACTTACATGTAATCATTATGAAATACAAAAACAGTCTGTAAAAAGAATATATTTATTTAAATTCAACAATTAAATTATGTTGTTAAGCGTCTATGTTATGTTTACCTTACGTCTGTACGTTTCCATAAATAATACACACATATACTGTATAATACCTGGTAAGCCTATCACTTCTGTTGTTTTTTTTTTTTGTACCCTAGTTTTCTACTTCTCTATGTCTTACGAGTGCCTGAAACATACCTGTATGTGTGTATTATTTATTTACTTATGCCATGTTTACTTCATAACTCCTTGCGTTCTGTTTTATGATAGTATCCGACCATGATATATAGCTGTTGTTTTCTTTATTGGTTTTGCGTTTTTCTATCGTGCACTTTGTTGATAAGGCAGAAGAAACTGATCCATTAGCATTTTGTGTGAGCTATTCATTTGGTTAATTCTTTTATTCACTGTGTTATTTTTTACCCACGCACCATATTTATTTCCTGTGGCTGTATATTTTGTTGTATTGTTACTTAAATTTTCGTTGTCGATGTTAAATTTGTTTGTCGTTGTAGTCTGCAAGTAGTGGAGCTTCCGTAGGTTCCTGACGTATTTGCAGAGTATCATAATGACTTGCCCCATTGTAGTGCACGAGAGTCTCTGGAGAGACAAAGACAGAACAGGACTACTACACCCTTAGGCATGTCGTACTAGGCCACTAATATGAGGTTCTGCATGGTGCTGGCATCATGTAAAATAAATTGCTTTAGGATCCACCGCTGCAGGAGCGTGTGAATGCTTGATGTAGGCTTCCTGCAAAGGGGACTAGCTACAGTCGTGGCTCCATGGTCAGTAAGGAGCAGAAAAGAAAAGGTGTGAGATAGGTCTGAGATGATAGAAGAATAATGGTGTTGATGGTGGATAGAGTGACTTATAGCTATCGAGGTTGAGAACCTATACTGACTCTCCCCTCGCCACTCGGTGACCTTTTGTTCAACTACTGTCACCCTGCCTCTTGCTCTACTAGGAGATAACGTTTATTACACTACAGTGTATTCACATACAACAGTACGAGTACAAGTTAAAGAGTACAGGTACAGATAGGAAGGGATATCTGATCCGTTAAGTAATAATATATTTTATTAACAACAGTTAAAAAAAAACTGTGGTAAAATAAGCATGGAAATCTATCACCACATCAAAAAAAAAACCCAATTACAGGTAACGATGTATGAGACACACAAAAAAAAGAAGGTTAGTATAAAGATAAACACTCCAGAAAAAAAAAAGTAGGTTCCACACTCCCACAATTATGGGGTGAGGGTTAAACTAATAATTCTTTGCTGGATAACCTGAAATAAAGAGTCCTACCTACACAAACTAATCCCGCTGACTTGTCCCTGTCAGCGACACTTCTAATAAATTTCACTAACTGCTCCGGTCCACAGTTTTCTTAAAATCTACCCTCCTCTCTATTAATTTGAGTGCACTGTACCCCAAGTCCTTCTTTATTGGCGCGCGTGCGTTGATGCTCCACTGGAATCACAGCTAGCCGTTGAAGTACTCAAGAGTGTAGTGGTGTTGATGGTATTGTATGATGGTGATATTACTAAATGTAATTGTATGAGGCCAGCTGTGAAGGCTCCTGAGATAAAATGTAGTTGAGAATTGTCAGAAGGCCTTTCTTGCTACCACTACGACCTCACACTTAATTTTTTTTTTATGAATGTGGCTACGTAAAGTGTCTAGGGTTATGATATGTAGTGTGGTGTAATAGGTTATAGATATACCCACAGATATTTAACAAGACTAATAATATTAATAAATATTACAACACACTGAACTAACTCAATAGTGTAAAATTTTTTGATAGAATTATATTACATTTATTTTGTTCTGTATCAATTTTTTAGGTTGACCAGAACTTAAAAGGATTTAGAAATTATGAAAGAAATGCATGGAATATTATATCATAAATGCAATAGTGTACATATATATGTACTATACTAGTTAGTTTTATTAAAATGTTCTAGTAGTCATCTACTTGGGAGGATAGTTACTGTTTGTGCTGTTGGGGTGGCCTCATCACACCTGTCTATATTGACTACACAGTGTCCAGAAAATGGTGGGAATTTTTATGAGGGTATTAGTAACTAAACGTGGTTGGTGAATGTCCAGCAGACCAGAGGCTCACTCATCTTTTAATTGTAGCTCTGGTGCTGAAATCTGATGGTCCCACCTCTCTGTGCTGGCGGGCAATAATGGTGGTCTCTGTCACAAGTACTGCACAGATACACTCGAGTAAAGTCACCAACTGAATAGTCACTGCTTTGTTGACAACAGAAACTCGCAGCTCTGCAATCAAAGTATGGGCCATGTGTCAAAATCTATTCTCTACCCACGTCTGGACACAACACTGACACAACAACCACATCATACAGACAGGTCAGATCTCTCTGACCAAACAGCACATTTACCATGGTGGTTTTACATCAGATAGATCCTCCCAGACCATAGATTCTGAAAAATATTTATTAGTTGTCTGCCCTAAAAGAGGATAGGTAATATGTTCCATTATTCTCAACACTTGATCTGTCTTGCATAATCCTTGCTGGAGTTTATGTACATTGTTGGTCCCTAGACCCTGACTAGGGCGGGGGGTCTAGAGCAAATCCCTACTTGTTTGTAAGGCTAGATTTCGATATGGCAGTATCAAATCACTCGAACATGAAACAATATTCAAAATATATAAAGAAATAATTTCAATCTTACCAGATTATGAATAAATAACACAGAATTGCTAGCAAAACTCAGCTGAGCTGCTGGCTATAGTATGGCGTCCCTAACTTTATTACACTTTCTTTCATATGGAAATCACCACACTTTAAAATCTGTGTCTATCACTGAACAACTATTGAAGAATGGCCCCACTTTCGCGTCTGAGCGCTAATGATATGATTGTCTGTGGCCAATCACTGCCTAGGTTTATTTTAAATTTCAAATTTCCTACCATAAAGTCATTTCAGTCATGCTTCAGTCAAGTATGGATGGTTATCTGTTAGTCTGTCCGTCTCTACTTGTGTTTCTACAAAATGTACTCGATTTTTGACCCAACCTTTCTCTCCCCTCCAAAATTTTGTCGTTAAAAGTTATATTTAGACACAGCTACCACCCAAAACCCTCTCCTCCATACTAAGTAAATTTGAACACCTGCGTTTCGAGGTCGTTTTTTTTTTGTGCAATTAGCGACACTTTTAGATTCCATACAGTCTGTCGATGATGTGAACAACACTGTCTTTTGTCATTATCTTCAATATTATCTATCCGTTTGTAAAATTAAGAACGTATTTGTTCACTGCTCAGAATGGGCCATCCGGCCAGCTAATTTTTATATTCCTAACATTAATATTAAGAAAAAAGTACTTTTTAAATTTTTGTAATATTCCTAACATCTGCGTTTAGCCGCTGAATTCAAATCAAGGGCTTGGTATTGCAAAAGCGTCCAATAAATGACTGTGGCGTATTATATCTAAGGTCCCTTCTGTCGAGTTGCTTACTTTTTATGTCAACTTGGGAAACGTGACTTTTCTCCGTTTCCCCCCCAATTGCGTCTCCTTAGCCTTTCCAGTCATCTTTTTTTTCTTTTTGATCCGCCGTTCCCCTCCTGTTTAGCAAGTCAATTATTATGGAGGATGATGACCCGCGGTCTAGGCGATCATGTACTATTCGCAGCCTACGCATTATGTTTTTATCCTTAAATGTTATCTTTGGAGGGATTTTACCGTTGTATCTCTGTCAATTTCACTACACATCTCCCCACTTGAAAACATGCCTATGGCAAGTTCCAAAACCAGCGATACACATAGGTAAAATTACTCCTCACGTCTGCCACTACTCTAATTTTGATCACAGGGGTGCCGACTGAGGAAATCTGCACCGACATTCAATTTGCCTGGGATATATTGGATACTGAACTGATAAGGTTGAAGCAATAAAGACCACCTCAGCAATCTTGCGTTTCCATGCTTAGCCTGAGACAAGAACACGAGAGGCTGATGGTCCGTCTCCACCACAAATGTCCTACCATACAGATAGATTTGAAACTTCTTTATTGCCCAGATTAATGCTAAACATTCCTTTTCGCTTGTGGAGTATCCTTGTTCCGCCTTATTCAATTTGCGGCTTGCATAAGCGACTGGTTTCAGTTCCCCATCAGGTGAAGCTGATCTTTGCAACAAAGCCCCTCCTAGTCCTACATTACTTGCATCGGTTCTTAAGACAAAGTCCTGTGTCAAATCAGGCAGTTTGAGAATAGGCTTGCTAGTGAGTTTTTCCTTTAACTCTTGGAACGCTAGTTCACATTGTGCAGTCCAAATAATTTTATCTGGAAGTCCCTTGCGAGTCAAATCAGTCAGAGGAGCACAAATAGCGTTAAAATTTTTGATGTATTTCTGATAAAATCCGCATAACGACACGAATGATCGCACGTCCTTTTTTGTTTGTGGCCTAGGTGCTCTCTGCAGTTTTTCCAAATTCTTAGGATCAGGGGTCATATTACCCTGATATACAGTGTGTCCCAAGAATTCCAACTCCTTGCATCCAATACAACATTTTGTTGGCCTAGCAGTTAAGTTCGCCTCCCGAAGTCTATCAAACAACATCTCCAGAGCTTCAATGTGTTCTTCAAATGTCTCTGTGGCGACGAGAATATCATCCATGAAATTCGTGATACATGGGTTATTCAGGGGATCCAACAATTTGCGCATCATCCTTGAAAACACACTCGGAGCATTTTTCAGTCCGAATGGTAGCATATTGAATTCATAATGTCCATCCGAAGTGCTAAAAGCCAAATAAGGTCTCACTTCAGGCTTCACTGGGATCTGGTAATAGCCTTTACTAAGATCCACCTTTGAAAAGTATTTTGCCTTGTTCAGTCTGGCAAATAACTGTTTTGTGTCTGGTAATGGATCCACTTGTCCTTCTGTGACAGCATTCAGTTTCCTGTAATCTATGCACAGTCTGTGTTCCCCAGACGGTTTTCTCAACAAAACGACACTAGAACTAAAAGATGATTCACTGTGCGAAATAATCCCCTCCTTCAACAAATACTCTATTTCTTCCTTCAATGCCTTCTCCTTCGCGAACGGAATAGAATAGGCTCTCATACAGATTGGGTTTGAGTCTACCAGTTTCATGTCATACTGTAGCAAATTTGTATGGCCTGGTTTATCTGTTAATACATCTGTATGTTCCTCCAGAACCTTTTGAACTCTCTCCCTCTGGTTTTTAGTCAGGTGCTTACTGACTTTTACCTGTGCTGCTGTTTCACAAGGATGTAATGGGTATTCATGTGAGGTGAGTGGTTCTTTTTGCATCTGGGTTGCAATAGCCAAGGTCAATAAGGGGGTGCTTTCCTGGAGTGGTCTGTCCAGATACTTCTTTAACAGGTTTACATGATAAACTTTTTCCTTCCCCTTTTTGTCAATTTTATAGTTTGTTCTAGACACCTTCTCTAGAACCGTATATGGACCTTGCCAACCAATTTGTAATTTATTCTGGCTTCCGGGTAGTAGAAGCAGCACCTTCTCTCCGACTGCCAGTTCCCTGTCCTTTGCCTTCCTATTAAAATATGCTGCATGTTTCTTCCTGGCTTGCTTCAAATTATCATTTGCCAGTTTCCATCCAGCTTTCAAACGAGTGGTCAGTTCGTTCACATATTGATACGATGAGGTAACAGTCTCTTCCGCCTTCTCATCTGTCCAGGTCCTTAATAACGCTTCTAAGGGACCTTTTATTGGCCTCCCAAATAGCAGAGTTGCGGGAGCCATCCCGGTTGAACTATGTGGTACCTCCCGATACGCAAACAATGCGGCGGGCAGGAATTGATCCCACAGATCCGGTTTTTCGTGTGCCAGCTTTCTCAGGATAGAAATGAGAGTCCCGTTGAACCTCTCTACCTGGCCGTTCCCTTGTGGATGGTACGGACTACAATGAAAGTGCCTGGCTTGAAATAGCTTAAAAACTTCTTCCGTTAGTTTCCCCTTGAACTGAGATCCATTATCCGTCAAGATTTGATGCGGGAATCCTAATCGGGTAAATATTGTAAGTAGTGCCTCTGCTACATGTTTTGAATCAATTGATGGCAGGGCTACCGCCTCTCCCCACATAGAACAAGTGTCCACCAGAGTAAGGATGTAACTGTTCCTCCTCTTGGTCCGAGTGAGAGGTCCTACAATATCCACTGCAACCCTCTCAAAAGGTGTTCCCACTATGGGCATTTCCCCTAGAGTTGCAGGCGCAGTCCAGTGCTTTGGAGCTACCCTTTGACATTCTGGGCAGGATTTGACATATCTTTTTATATCCTCCGTTATCCCTGGCCAGAAGTAATGACAAGCTATACGCTGTCCTGTGGCGCTGATCCCCATGTGACCACTGAGGGAATCGCATGCCCGAGTTCCATCACTTTATCTCTATATGAAGTGGGAAGAACCAGCTGGTTGTGACCATTTGTTCCAGTTCCGGCCTTCCTGTATAAGAGTTTGTTCTTCATGAAATATTCCCCCTTGCTCGGAGGTGTGTGGCATTTGGGCAATTTTTTAAAACAGGGCTTGAGTGTCCTATCCTCAGCCTGCGCCTTCCTCATCTCCTCTGGATGAGCGTTTATAGGTTCACCTTCTTCCTCCTTCTTCTGTGACCTGGTCTGCACTGTCGCCATGATCACAGGTTTCTCGGGATTCCCCAAGAAGACGTATCTACACCCCAATATCAGAGGGTAGATTGGTTCATCTATCACTGCTGCTCTGATTTCTCCTTCCACATAGCGAGTTTTCACCGTTATCCTTGCGATGGGAAGTGTCATGAGTGGTATGTCCTTAGTCGCCCCCTGTATTTCCACTGTTTCTGTGGTATACTGACTTGGGTCCACTAGGCTAGACTTCACAACTGAATCATAATCCAAACCTGTATCATAAAGGCACCTTATGGTGACCCCATTACAAATAACATCCTCACAAACTGGGGGGTGATAAGGTTCCTGTTGTCCCTTAGGATTAACCTTTAATCTTTGCGTCCCCGACTTCATTGCAGCAATGTTTGAAGGTTTCCTTCTACAAAATTCGGTGTTATGGTTATCCTTCTTGCACCATTTACACCATCTTTTCCCTTGGTTCAACGGTTTTCTTTCATTGAACTTTTGGTCATTGAACTGTGAGTTTCTGTCGCGATAGTCATTTCTTGGCCGCTCAAAGTTTGTCCTACCTTTATTTCCCTGCTCTCTATTATCAAATTTATTAAATTGCTGTGGAGCTTTAAAATTGTCTATGTGCTTCTTCTTAGCACCACTTACCTCTGCCTGGGCTGCCTGATACCTCTCAGCAACATTTAAAATTTCCCCCAACTTCTCTGCACCTTGTTCCATGAGAAATTTTCTCATGTCTGGAGCCATGGACTCTCTCAATTGCTCAATCATGATCATTTCTTTAAGATCTTGGGTCTTCCCCAGAGCCGTCCATTTCTCCAAATAGGTTTCTAGTCTGGCAGAGAATTGGTGGTATGTCTCCCCAGACAACAGTTTGGCATTTCTAAATTTCTTACGATAAAATTCACCATTCTTCTCGTACCTTAATAACAAAGCCTGCTTTAACATGTCATAATTGTCTTGGTCTTCCCTGTTCATTTTAGCAAATACTTCATAAGAAGTACCCCTCAATCCCTGTGATAGCTTTAAACTCCACCTCTCTCTCTCTAGCCCATATGTAGTAGCTAATAACTCAAAACGTCCTAGGTACCCCTCTATGTCATCGTCTTTTTCAACAAAATGGTCTAAATGAAACCCCATAGCTGAGTTTGAGGCTCCCAGACTGGGCGTAGCATCTGAGGCAAAAGGGCTGGCACCATTTTCAGGAGCCTGGCCTTGTAATTCCAGCTCCCTTAGTCGTAATTCGTGCTCCCTCTGCAACCTTCTATCTTCTGCCTCCCTTTCGGCAGTCAACCTTTTTTCTTCTGCCTCCCTTTGCTGTCGTTTTTCTTCTGCCTCCCTTTGCTGTCGTTTTTCTTCTGCCTCCCTTTGCTGTCGTTTTTCTTCTGCCTCAATCTGCAGCCTCTTAGTCTCAGCCTCTAACTTCTTCTCTTCAACCAACCTGTCAGACTCCAATTTTCTTTCAGCCTCTTTTTCTAATCTCCTTTCTTCCCGTTCAATATATTTATCACATTCAGCCGTTACGTATTGAATTAAAATTTGACCATCCATTCCCATCTCCTTCGCGGTGAGCACAGCAGCTGATCTAAATTTTGCCAGCTCCGCCATACTTTTTAGACAATATAATAATATACAAGATAAATCTCTAACCAGTAAATACACTAAGTACTTCTTATGACTATAGTCTAACCAATTCTAACTAACCAGTTAACTAATTAATTATTACTGGCTGTGAAGATTCACCAACTTTTATCTGCAGGGACACTTTTAATGTTAAAGGGAATTTTACAATTTATTTCCCTACTTTTATTTCTCCCACCAGGAGATCCTAATATTACTGTTGGGCTAATTATCCCTGGACAAGACCCCAATATATGTAGTGGTGTTGATGGTATTGTATGATGGTGATATTACTAAATGTAATTGTATGAGGCCAGCTGTGAAGGCTCCTGAGATAAAATGTAGTTGAGAATTGTCAGAAGGCCTTTCTTGCTACCACTACGACCTCACACTTAATTTTTTTTTAATGAATGTGGCTACGTAAAGTGTCTAGGGTTATGATATGTAGTGTGGTGTAATAGGTTATAGATATACCCACAGATATTTAACAAGACTAATAATATTAATAAATATTACAACACACTGAACTAACTCAATAGTGTAAAATTTTTTGATAGAATTATATTACATTTATTTTGTTCTGTATCAATTTTTTAGGTTGACCAGAACTTAAAAGGATTTAGAAATTATGAAAGAAATGCATGGAATATTATATCATAAATGCAATAGTGTACATATATATGTACTATACTAGTTAGTTTTATTAAAATGTTCTAGTAGTCATCTACTTGGGAGGATAGTTACTGTTTGTGCTGTTGGGGTGGCCTCATCACACCTGTCTATATTGACTACACAGTGTCCAGAAAATGGTGGGAATTTTTATGAGGGTATTAGTAACTAAACGTGGTTGGTGAATGTCCAGCAGACCAGAGGCTCACTCATCTTTTAATTGTAGCTCTGGTGCTGAAATCTGATGGTCCCACCTCTCTGTGCTGGCGGGCAATAATGGTGGTCTCTGTCACAAGTACTGCACAGATACACTCGAGTAAAGTCACCAACTGAATAGTCACTGCTTTGTTGACAACAGAAACTCGCAGCTCTGCAATCAAAGTATGGGCCATGTGTCAAAATCTATTCTCTACCCACGTCTGGACACAACACTGACACAACAACCACATCATACAGACAGGTCAGATCTCTCTGACCAAACAGCACATTTACCATGGTGGTTTTACATCAGATAGATCCTCCCAGACCATAGATTCTGAAAAATATTTATTAGTTGTCTGCCCTAAAAGAGGATAGGTAATATGTTCCATTATTCTCAACACTTGATCTGTCTTGCATAATCCTTGCTGGAGTTTATGTACATTGTTGGTCCCTAGACCCTGACTAGGGCGGGGGGTCTAGAGCAAATCCCTACTTGTTTGTAAGGCTAGATTTCGATATGGCAGTATCAAATCACTCGAACATGAAACAATATTCAAAATATATAAAGAAATAATTTCAATCTTACCAGATTATGAATAAATAACACAGAATTGCTAGCAAAACTCAGCTGAGCTGCTGGCTATAGTATGGCGTCCCTAACTTTATTACACTTTCTTTCATATGGAAATCACCACACTTTAAAATCTGTGTCTATCACTGAACAACTATTGAAGAATGGCCCCACTTTCGCGTCTGAGCGCTAATGATATGATTGTCTGTGGCCAATCACTGCCTAGGTTTATTTTAAATTTCAAATTTCCTACCATAAAGTCATTTCAGTCATGCTTCAGTCAAGTATGGATGGTTATCTGTTAGTCTGTCCGTCTCTACTTGTGTTTCTACAAAATGTACTCGATTTTTGACCAACCTTTCTCTCCCCTCCAAAATTTTGTCGTTAAAAGTTATATTTAGACACAGCTACCACCCAAAACCCTCTCCTCCATACTAAGTAAATTTGAACACCTGCGTTTCGAGGTCGTGTTTTTTTGTGCAATTAGCGACACTTTTAGATTCCATACAGTCTGTCGATGATGTGAACAACACTGTCTTTTGTCATTATCTTCAATATTATCTATCCGTTTGTAAAATTAAGAACGTATTTGTTCACTGCTCAGAATGGGCCATCCGGCCAGCTAATTTTTATATTCCTAACATTAATATTAAGAAAAAAGTACTTTTTAAATTTTTGTAATATTCCTAACATCTGCGTTTAGCCGCTGAATTCAAATCAAGGGCTTGGTATTGCAAAAGCGTCCAATAAATGACTGTGGCGTATTATATCTAAGGTCCCTTCTGTCGAGTTGCTTACTTTTTATGTCAACTTGGGAAACGTGACTTTTCTCCGTTCCCCCCCCCCCCCCCCCCCCCCCCCCCCCCCCCCCCAATTGCGTCTCCTTAGCCTTTCCAGTCATATTTTTTTTTCCTTTTTGATCCGCCGTTCCCCTCCTGTTTAGCAAGTCAGCCCTAAATAATAGTTGACGCCGTAGCTTGATGGAAAAAAAAACTGGTGCCTATGGAGCGGCTCTCCTATTACTTGGTGGTGGACGAATTATTTATGTTTTCCAAACAAGGGCAATCACCAATGGGTCCGTAATAGGGTGAGGATAATAGGCAGTACTATAGTTGGTGTGCAACCCAGCTGTACATGGGTCGATGACTTATCCAACCTTCCACGAAGGCTAAATCAGGCTCATGGCTCAGCGGTCTACCGGAGATGACAGGGGTTTGCAAGACTGTCAGAATCTCCCACTCTATAATAGCAGGCAAGCTGGTGTTTAAGTCTTCTAACATTTCTATGGCAGGAATTTTTTTGGACTGAAGCAAATAGAAGCAGAAGTAGACGGTACATACATATATAGATATATTAATAGTAGTGTTGCAGGTGTGCGCGCGTGGGCTAACACATGCGTAGAGAACAACTCGTAACAATTTCCCAGAGAATTATCCTACCGAATCTACAGAAGAGAAATTAGAGAAAGAAATGCGAGTGGTAATAACAGTCAAGAAGAACTGAGGGGTGGGGATTTAGCTCCACCCATTGCCCAACAATTTATTACCCAAATCGTCAATATAACGAGTAAGAAAACGTAAACTCAGACAACTCAGAGGGTCTGGATACAAAATGAAATGACGATATACATCAAAAATCGAAAGGGAACTACATTACTGAAAAACAGAAGCGGAGAAGATCCTGTGAGGAACTGAACTCACATTTAGACATCACAACGAGATGAGAATAAAAGGTCCAAAAGGCGACAAAGAAAGTCTTTTTAGTGGTTCACATTCCAGGCAGCATGGTACATATTGATTTGGGACATTGGTAGTGTCACGGGACGTTTTACTGGTGTTGCGCCCCTGTGATTCACAGTAAATGTATTTTGGATGACAGACATTTTGCTGAGGAATTGTTGGAGAATTGTGGATAGATTGTTTTGGACGTGAGATGATTTCCTGAATGGAGATTTGATATGTATTATGTGAAGAAGTCATGTGACCAAAAGCTGCTAGATGACTGGTTAAAATAGACGAGTCTTATTATTGGGTTTATAGTCTAACGTGGAATAGAAGAATTGAAATTGTATGACAAGATCACTAATGTGAAACTTATGACAAAACTTAGACAAGCGCCAGTGGAACAAGAGATGAGAAGAAGATGCTGGATATAGAGAGGACACACACTGAGAAAACCTTTAGATGGCATGACCTGACAATTCTTGCTCTGGAATCTATTGGGTAAGAGAGGTCGAGGAAGACCAAAGAACACATGAAGAAGAGAGGTGGAGACAGGTTTGAAGGAGATGAAGAACGCATGGAAGACCTTGAGCCGATGGCACGGGACAAGAGTATACTCAAGTATGAAATAATGCCACGCTTTGGAAAGATAATAGAGGAATATCAGCAACACAGAGGCCCCTGAATTTGTAGATGTCGATTACTAGTTTGTAGTCCCTTTAAGGCAGGGTTTCTTAACATGTGGTCCATGAATGGAATCTAGGGGGTCAGGGTACATAACATAAAAATATAAATTTTATTTTCACCAAAATAAATGATGATGCCATTGTGTACACTGATGGGTCTGTAATCTGTGGTAATAAATCAGGGTGGGGCTTCTCTGCTGAATATAGCGGGGCTTACATGATAACAACCTCCAGCATGAGAATGGAGGTAGAGGCAGTTACTGCTGCCTTAAGATGGCTTTCTGAGACTTCATTAACAAAGGCAGTTATTGTATCAGACTCACAGTCCATGGCTACGACATGAATGGAAAACCTCCATAGAAGCATCGAATCTTCAAGAACTGATATGAATCTACTGTCCTGGTCATGCTGGGGTACGTAGCAATGAAAGAGCTGACAGACTAGCTTCAAGAGCACCCATAAAAGGTGCATTGGCCATGGATAAGGAAGAAATACTGAGGGCGATTCATGATCGTCTATTAGAGAATGACACAACAATCAATGAATCATCAAGGCTAAGACTGGCTGGAATTTGGCATCAAACGTAAGAACAGCAGGGATGGACGCAAGAGAGGACGCATCCGCCGTGTATACAACCAGTGCGCAACGGGAACAATTAGCATTCATACCCTTCGATATTTGCTGAGGGAGACTGAGCACCTATGGGTTTGCCCGGAGTGCAATGACGTCGATTCACATTAACATTCACCAAAATGTTTACTCAGAAAATTATCACAGATTTTTGTATTGAAAGATATATTTTCTTTTTACATATTTCTTTTTTCAGTATGACTACATGGAAGCGTTACGATTTTTCTTCGTATTAAAATTATTATTTATTTTGTGCAAACATTTTATATATGTGTCTATGTACATTCTTTCTAACAAAGGGTCCGTAGCATTCACCGGACAATCTAAGGGGTCGGTAGCCTTCGACGGTCAATCATATGGGTCGGTTGCCTTCAAGGGACACTCAAAGGGTTCATGTCATAAGATAAGAATCTTGATCAAGATTAAAGCACGGAAAGTGAAATTACGTTTCCGGAAGATGGTTTTGTTATAATAAACAAATGTGAACATCTTAGAGGAAGTTATCAATGATAGATCTGTGATGTAGTGAGTTTGATAAACATGATACATAACAACGGAAATGGCAAGACCTTATATGGTTATGGAGTACGTGCAGATGAGTTTGAAAATAACACGTAAGAGGAATATCTTATGTGTCACGTAGTAATGGTCTACATGAGGGTGGGGGAAACCCTACCAAAATCAAACGGCTAAGAGTGGTTGGTTTGGCATGGAAATACTGAACTAAACTACTTCTGACTGGATCTTTTCCCAATGGAGAAACGTGTGCATGGGAGCGAAAATTTCGCCTATAATCTACGCATTTTGAGACTGCTTCACTGACTTCCAATTTCGTCAAGGAGAAATCATAGACACCCAGGAACCCGGAATATTACGACCCCGGTATAGGACAGGCCTGAAGACTGGAAGTGAACTCTGATATTAGAAAGGAGTAACTCCAGACTTATCACTTAGGGCCCCAAATGCTGGGATCCAACTTCAAATGCACCCAGTTAGAAACCTAAAGACGGCATCTGAAAACAGTTACCCGACAACATTCGGACGTTTCCTGTGCAAAAAGTAGGTGTTCGCTCGGTAATCGGAATAAGTTGTAGAATGGCCAACTCCATCACTTAAAAAAAAACTTGTCTCATAAGCTACCACTGCGAGAGCTGGTGACTGCTTCGTGCGGGTTTCCTCACAAGGAACCAATAGCAGAGGTTGCCCTTATACTCATATCAGGGGACCCAAAACCTAAGAAGAGGCATTTGTTTTATCTTAGTTTGTAGTACACATTACCAGCAGTCGGCGTTATACACGTACACCAGACGTGTCTTGAACATGCTTGCAACCTTAGTAATTACCCCGGCCTAGCTGTGCTGCTGTCACCATATTTGACGCCTGAAAAGAAGGACCAGTCCAAAGCACTTGTGGGAATTAACAACAACTGAAGCAGGCACCAACTGACCCCACACAGTCAGCTAAGTAATATATAAACACCGCCAATGGACATTTCAAATTTTATTCTCTTATCCACCAAAATTAATATCATCCTATGATGATCAAAATTAATTGATTATTTTCTTGTTAAAATAACTTTATTTATTTCAATTCGTGTTAACTGTGACGTACGTCTAGTTTGACAAGTGAATTCTCCCTGATATGATGGATGATTTAAAGGGCCTTTTAGCTTTTCAAAACATTAGAACCCCTGAACATTTGTTGTAACTTTTCGTTTGCCAGAACTCATTCCACCGGGACTTATTTAGTAGGCGGCACGAGATCAAAGAGTCAGACCGAGGGATTTTAGGGGAGACTATCGGCGCTATCAAAGACAGTAGTGGGCCCTGATACGAGACGCAGTTGCTTGCCGCTATTTTCGCGTCTCGGTGTCAATCGAGGAACCGAGCGAACGGGGGAAAGCGAAACGGGCAGCAGCGAGCGGATACGAAGACCAGGGGGCGGCTTCTTCTCTTGATTTGGCGGTCAGATCCCCAAAAGTTCGTGAGATCAAATAAGTTGTCAAGTTTATCATGTCCCACTCAACTTACATTCCATTTTAGCTTAATAGACCATTAAGAACTAGACACGTTATCACTCGCTGGCCAGACCTTTACAGAAGCACTAGCTTTATTGAAATCTTGTTATAGATTTTCCCCTGGATTTTATATATATATTTGCAGTGTTTTCTATTCTGTGCAAAGCGGTAATATATATTGTGTAAAGTGATCAGTGGTCTAGTTCAGTCATTCTATTTCAATGGATTTTGTGTTAATTTAAATCTATTAAATTAAACCATCTCAATAGTTCCAGTGGTAAATATAATGATCTATCTATTATATTATTTCAAAAGATAATAGATGCTTAAATTAACTTTTAAAGTCGCGAAGGAATTTATAATTAATAAATTCAGTTAAGTCCTAGTTTTATAGATGTGTGTTTTTAACCACTAGAATTCGCGCAGTGTTTATTAAATACATAATTAAATACTCGAGTGTATTATAGGCTTAACGGGAAATTCATCGCGCTTTAGAAGGTTATTTGTTTTCGGTATGTTACATGTCTTTTGTTTTCTTTCATACAGAGTGATCGTAACCTGTGCGATCCCAGCATTAAGAAAGCAATAAAGAAATCAATCTAAGCAAGGCAAAGCATAAACAGTGTGTAGAGTTCCCCTGACGCAGAACTTGTTGAGACTGTGTAATTTTTTAATCTTTGAGGCGATTCTATGTTTGGAATTCCGCTATCTAACTTATAGCAAAGAAAGCACACCCAAAGACAAATTTAACGCACCATCAAACAACTTAAGTCGTAACGGGAAGAAGAACACTGGCCCGAGCTTTGTTAGTTTACTGACACAGAGAGATAATTCATAATTTCCTGAACAGTGATGTGACTAGTTTTCTCACTGGACTTAAACCATACCTCACGGATAAAGTATACCAGCACGCGTAAGAATTTTATTATCAGCGGCATAGTCAAATAGACCACACCATCCTCACCCCGGTATCAGAGACCGTGCCCTCCCATAGAAACTGTTATTAAGAAAAGAGACACAACTACAGATTCATTTTCCAGCGATTACGGGATCCTTTTAGGTGCTGACCGCCTACCCGCTAATCTGGGGCTAGAACTTGAACAAACACTCATACATTTAGTTTGAGGTGTAACTGCTGTTGTGTTATTCTATGGAGTGCAAGATTTTTTCACAATCGGTAAGTGAGAGCAAGATGAGTGAAGGCCTTTGCTAGCGCGTGTATGAATGACAGAAAATTAATTCTTTTGTGTGACCATTTTGTTAACTTGCTTACCTAGTAATATATATCTTTTCTGTATACCCTACATTGTTCCTTTAAGTGGGATAGTTGATAATTTGTTAACTCTGTTTAAAACCACCTCCTTTCCATTTGCTTAGTAAAGGGAAGAACAGCTGGGAAGAACAGGTTTTTTTCTATCACCTATACCTAATTTTGTAACACCTCTTTCAGAGTAATTAACTTCACTGTTAGGTTAACGTACCTATGTTTCCTGATATTATCTATCTTTGGACTGGGTTTATCTTTGTCTAATAAGCGGGAAGGGCTTAGTCGATACCAATCTTCTTCACCCCTTCCAAACTTGTTATTTGCATTTGTGTACTTATGATAATTTATGTAATATCTGATATTTTTAGTGATTGATGTTAAAGTGAATAAAATCACATATACTCATTTAGTTCTGTGTGTTGGATATACCCAAAGCCCAACTTTTCCCTTATTCGTTTAATATAGTTTGTATCTACATCGTCTGTGTGTGTGAAAAATACCAAATCGGTGTACGCGCAGATGCGAGTCTGGAAAACTGGCAAATAATTGTTTGACCAGGAGAGCGGAAGAGAAGATTGAGAGAAGCGATTTGTCGTAAATAAGTCTGTCTTTACTCTCCTCCAGCACGCTGTGAAGCAACTATTTAATATCTACATTTTCTATCACTGAGCTTTCCATCATCATTTTTCACTCTAAACCGGACCACTATTTCTAAGACTCTTTTCTCTCAAAATAAATTTACGACAATATTTGGCCGGCTCGCCGGGATAATTTTGAGATACATTTGATGCACACATATTTGTGGGCTGGTTCTGGGATCTTGAGCTACATTTGGGGCAATCGCATAGCCGGGATAAAGATATTTTGAGTCTGATTTAGTTTGGGTCTAACTAGGTAGAGTGTGAATGATTTGTCTTTGTGAATTAGGGAAATAAATAAATAATTACACCCCTAGACAAACGTTCTTTAAGTATTTGGGTTGTCCACACAGCATATTTTTACAGGTTGTTTTCTCTCCACAGCAGTAGAAAGTACAGATAAACAAATATATTTGCTATTATAATTATCCTCTGGCGGAGATAATTCAATTTCTTTCTTTATAAAAGTTGCTGGGATTGCGTGATTGTTTTACAGTCACTAAGGTTTTTGAAGTTAAAAAGAGTTGAGCTTAGCTAAAGACGGATTGTTCTGATTTTTAAAAATTAAGTTAACAACGTCTCATCTCAATAATTGACTTTAGGGACAGAGTTTGTTGTCAGAGATTAAAAATTTAGTGGAAAAAAATTTTTTTTTCTCTTTTAAATTGTTTTAATATAAATTTTTCTCGACTGTTAGTAAAAGTAGATTCTTTTCCAGTGTAACTTACCATTTAGTGGCATAGTCGCTTGCGTTTAGAGCCTTAATTGCCAGATAATAGCAGCGATATGTTTGCACAGTACGGGTAGGAGGTAACACAGGTAAATTTATACTTGTGTTTTTTCTCGTAGCGGTTCAGAGTTCCTCCCTTTCGCGTTGCTTCTTACTAGTTCTCTAGGCATACTTCATCTTATTCTTTAACAATGGCAGAGAGGATAAAGATGAGGTCCATCTAGAGGCTGGAAGCGAAAGAGGCAGGATTAGATGCAGAAGCTGCTAACGCGTTTATTAACCAGGAATTGGAAATATATGACGCGGAGCAACAGAGAGCCGAAGCTGAGAGGAAGGCGGAGCAACAGAGAGCCGAAGCTGAGAGGAAGGCGGAGCAACAGAGAGCAGAAGCTGAGAGGAAGGAAGAGAAAGAAAGAACAGAGAGGAGAGAAGCCCAGGAGAGGGCAGGTAAGAAAGAAGCGGAAGAACGTCTTTTGGAACAGAAGAAAATTGAAGCAGAGATGGAAACTCGCAGAGAGAGAGAGAGAGACAAGGAAAGACAGCATCAACTGGCGCTTAAGGCTCTAGAGAGTCGGGGCGCCTCTACTTCGACTAACGGAGAGCCGTCTTCGCCCCAGTCTCAATCAATGGACCTCTCCAGCACTCAATCTGCCCAATTAACTGCTATGTCGTTTTCTTTAGAATCTTTTCCTAGCCCTAACGAAAAAATTGACAGCTACCTAGAAAAATTCGAGAGACTCGCGAATCTTTATGGGTTAGAGAGTACCCGCTGGGCGCTCAAACTTTCAACGTCACTGAAAGGCAATGCTTATGACGTGTACACAAAGCTGGGACCGAATCAACATGATTACGACATGTTGAAAAAGGCCTTACTACAGCAGTTTGAGATGACTGCCCGAAAGTTTCTGCAGTTGTTCAGAAACAGCCGAAAAGAGAGCACGGAAACATTTCCCCAGTTCTCTTCCCGTCTCACGGGTTATCTGACAAAGTGCATTGAATTATCTGACCTACCTCTTCCATATGAGGGACTCCTCGAACTTGTTCTTGTGGAGCAGATAAAATCCACTTTGTCGAATGAAACACGTAGATTTTTGGCGGAACAGGGGGCAGTCAGGCTTGAAGACATACTCAATAAAGCCGAACGCTATAGCAATGCAATGGCCGAACTTCCCAGCACTAAACGTAAACCCACCGATGAGCCATCTCGAAAACAGAATCTAGAGCAGGCATCCTATTCTTCCACTTCCTCTCAACATTATAACCAACGAGATAACAATACCCAGAAACCCCCCCAGGAAAAATCGAAATTCTACAAAACCCGATACCCCCCAACACAAATTCTGATCAACCCAACAAGCCTACGTGGCAGCGCGGCCACCAAGGTCAAGGAAAAGGGAAGACCCCTACACCAGGAACGTCTGATCAGGGCAAACAAACCGGTGCAAACCGCATTGGATGTTTGCATACAGCCTCGAAAGGTAGAGTCAATGTTAGTGATTCTCAACCTGAGGGGGACCGACCCTCAACTCGAGGAACTGTAATTTTGAACGGTACCTCTACTACTTGTCTTTTTGACACTGGATTAAGTTTTGATTGTATTGTCGCTAGGCACCTAGTCAAACCCGGTCAGGAGACAGAGGAAACCGTCAAACTTAGTGGAGTTTTCAGGAGTGATGCACCCAGGACGCTTCCTATCGCACTGGTAGAAATACACTCTGACTTTGTCAGAGGAGTTATTAAAGCGGCCATAATGGATGATCCGATCTACCCAGTTATCCTGGGATGTAGATATGTGTTCACTGGGAGACCTAAGGAGCCGATTGTGGCGGCGGTAACCGCAAGAGGGCAAGCCAAGAAGGAGAGGGAGCCTGCGCCAAACTTGTTGCCGAATGAACTGAAGGAGGCGCAACAAAAGGACCCTACTCTGGCGCCCTGCTTTAAAAAACTGCCCATGGCTAAGGACCCCAGACACAACGGAGACATTTTTTCTAAGGATGGTGTATTGTATCGTAGAACGGGCAACCCGGACACGGGGAATAACCAGCTCCTAGTACCGATGCAGTACAGAAACCAGATCTTAGAAATGGGGCACTCTCTTCCCTTTAGCGGACACATGGGACAAAACGCCACTATTCAGCTAATAAAAAACCACTATTGGTGGCCAGGAATGAACTCTGACATTGTCAGGTATGTGAAATCCTGCGCCCAGTGCCAACGGGTAGCACCCAAGCACTTGACACCCCCAGTACCTATGGGGCAAATGCCAATAGTAGGGACTCCATTTGAACGGGTTGCTGTCGACATTATTGGTCCTCTGGAAAAGACCAAAAGAAGGAACAGGTTCATCCTGACCTTAGTTGACACTTGCACTATGTGGGCCGAAGCCGTACCGCTACCATGCACTAATTCCAAGCATGTCGCAGAAGCCCTTGTGCAAATTTTTTACACGGTTGGGATTCCCTCAACAAGTTTTGACGGACAATGGATCCCAATTCCGTAGCCTGTTAATGGAGGAGATCTTTAAGATCTTGAGGGCCAAACATATCCACACAAGTCCCTACCATCCGGCCGGAAATGGGCTCGTGGAACGTTTTAACGGTACCCTCACCATGATGTTACGTAAGCTGGGTCAGGAGAAACCGGAAGACTGGGACCAATATATATCGGCTGCCTTATTCGCCTACCGAGAGGTACCCCAAGCGTCTACGGGTTTTGCGCCAGCTACACTTTTATTTGGCAGACCTATTAAGGGGCCACTAGAAGCCTTACTTCGGTCCCTGACAGACCAGAAGGCTGACGAGACAGTCGTCTCTGCAAGCAAGTATGTATCTGAGCTTAAGGAAAGGCTAAAGCTAGGATGGGATCTAGCTACTACCAACCTTAAGAAAGCCCGCGCTAAAATTACTAAAAGATACAACAAAGCTGCAAAAGAGAGAGAACTACAACCAGGGGAGAAAGTCCTATTGCTACTTCCAACCGGAAGCAATAAACTTCGCATCGGATGGCAAGGACCGTTTACCGTCCTTAAAAAGATCTCACGTACCAACTACAAGATCTCCATCAAAGGAAAGGAGAAGGTCTTCCACATAAATCTGCTAAAGAAATATTTGGAAAGACCGGTGCCATCCTCCGAGCATCTCCTGGCTGTCGCCATAGCAACGGAAGACGAGGAAGATGATGATGGTTGCATGGAGTATCCATTGCAACCCATAGAATCCTTTAAAGGTGTCAAGTTCGGAGACAATCTCTCACCAGAACAACAAACAGAAACCAGGGCTCTACTAAAACAGTACAGTGCAGTCTTAACGGATGTACCTGGTCGAACAAATCTCATTGAATTTGATATGAAATTAACAAACGAGACCCCTGTTCAAACCAGAGTTTACCCCATCCCGTACGCTAAAGCTGATGCACTTCGCGGAGAAATAGACAAGCTGCGTCAGGCAGGAATTATCAGTGAGTCTACATGTCCTTACAGCTCGAGTGTAGTGCTGTTGCAGAAGCCCAATAAGGAAGTTCGGCTGTGCATTGATTACAGGTTGCTAAACGCTGTAACGGAATTCCAGCCCGAACCTCTCCAAACTGTTTCTGAGTTGTTCACCAAGCTCAGCAAAGCAAAGATCTTCTCCAAGATTGACCTCAGCAAAGGTTATTATCAAATACCAGTCAAGGAGAAAATTAAACCTTTGTTAGCTTTCAGCACTAGTGAAGGACATTACACATTTAACGTGATGCAGTTCGGTTTGCATAACGCACCAGGAGTGTTCACCAGGATGATGAGGAAGCTTCTACAACCTTTGCAAAGTCCCCATATCCATAATTTCATGGATGACATCTTAATTGCATCGGAAACCTATGAAGAACATATTGCTACGGTTGCTATGCTCCTCAGGAGACTACAGGAAACGGGTCTTACAGCCAGACCTAGCAAATGTCTCATCGGGTTTGAACAGTTAGACTTCCTGGGGCACACTATTTCTCACGGATGCAGTTGGCCTATTAAGAAGAACGTGGAGAAAATAGTGGCAGCAAAAAGACCCCGAACGAAGAAAGACGTACGTTCCTTCATATCGCTATGTGCATACTATCAGAAGTAAATCCAGAACTTCAACGGACTGACGGCACCGCTGACTGACCTCACAAAGAAAGGTTGTCCTGATAAGGTCAGATGGGATCAAAAGTGCGAACACGCGTATAGCACTTTGAAAGGACAGTTGTCTGCATACCCCATCTTGAGGTTGCCTGACCTCAAGAAACCTTTTGTACTGAGAGTCGACGCGTCAGGTCAGGGCATCGGGTCAACACTGCTTCAAGCCGATGACAGCGACCTGAACATGCTATTTCCAGTTGCCTATGGCAGTCGGAAATTAAATAAAGCGGAACGGAACTACAGCGTAGTTGAAAGGGAATGTCTTGCTCTGATTGATGGTATCAGACGCCATCATGAGTTTCTTTATGGTACATCTTTCACGGTGCAAACAGACCACGCTCCGTTAGCATTTCTTGGTGCCAATAAAGAATTTAACGCTAGGATCATGCGTTGGGCGCTTCTTTTAAGCGTTTATTCTTTCAAAGTGGAATATATTCCGGGAAGACAGAATGTCGGGGCTGATTTCCTGAGTAGAAACTGGTCTACAGAGGAAGAAGAGCAAACTGAAGATACCACTCATCCTAAAATCACCAATCAGGTCACCTCCATTGTCAAAAAAATGAAAAATGAAAAATGGTTTCATGTCTAAAAGTGAGGACGATTGTGACGTACGTCTAGTTTGACAAGTGAATTCTCCCTGATATGATGGATGATTTAAAGGGCCTTTTAGCTTTTCAAAACATTAGAACCCCTGAACATTTCTTGTAACTTTTCGTTTGCCAGAACTCATTCCACCGGGACTCATTTAGTAAGCGGCACGAGATCAAAGAGTCAGACCGAGGGATTTTAGGGGAGACTATCGGCGCTATCAAAGACAGTAGTGGGCCCTGATACGAGACGCAGTTGCTTGCCGCTATTTTCGCGTCTCGGTGTCAATCGAGGAACCGAGCGAACGGGGGAAAGCGAAACGGGCAGCAGCGAGCGGATACGAAGACCAGGGGGCGGCTTCTTCTCTTGATTTGGCGGTCAGATCCCCAAAAGTTCGTGAGATCAAATAAGTTGTCAAGTTTATCATGTCCCACTCAACTTACATTCCATTTTAGCTTAATAGACCATTAAGAACTAGACACGTTATCACTCGCTGGCCAGACCTTTACAGAAGCACTAGCTTTATTGAAATCTTGTTATAGATTTTCCCCTGGATTTTATATATATATTTGCAGTGTTTTCTATTCTGTGCAGAGCGGTAATATATATTGTGTAAAGTGATCAGTGATCTAGTTCAGTCATTCTATTTCAATGGAGTTTGTGTTAATTTAAATCTATTAAATTAAACCATCTCAATAGTTCCAGTGGTAAATATAATGATCTATCTATTATATTATTTCAAAAGATAATAGATGCTTAAATTAACTTTTAAAGTCGCGAAGGAATTTATAATTAATAAATTCAGTTAAGTCCTAGTTTTATAGATGTGTGTTTTTAACCACTAGAATTCGCGCAGTGTTTATTAAATACATAATTAAATACTCGAGTGTATTATAGGCTTAACGGGAAATTCATCGCGCTTTAGAAGGTTATTTGTTTTCGGTATGTTACATGTCTTTTGTTTTCTTTCATACAGAGTGATCGTAACCTGTGCGATCCCAGCATTAAGAAAGCAATAAAGAAATCAATCTAAGCAAGGCAAAGCATAAACAGTGTGTAGAGTTCCCCTGACGCAGAACTTGTTGAGACTGTGTAAATTTTTAATCTTTGAGGCGATTCTATGTTTGGAATTCCGCTATCTAACTTATAGCAAAGAAAGCACACCCAAAGACAAATTTAACGCACCATCAAACAACTTAAGTCGTAACGGGAAGAAGAACACTGGCCCGAGCTTTGTTAGTTTACTGACACAGAGAGATAATTCATAATTTCCTGAACAGTGATGTGACTAGTTTTCTCACTGGACTTAAACCATACCTCACGGATAAAGTGTACCAGCACGCGTAAGAATTTTATTATCAGCGGCATAGTCAAATAGACCACACCATCCTCTCCCCGGTATCAGAGACCGTGCCCTCCCATAGAAACTGTTATTAAGAAAAGAGACACAACTACAGATTCATTTTCCAGCGATTACGGGATCCTTTTAGGTGCTGACCGCCTACCCGCTAATCTGGGGCTAGAACTTGAACAAACACTCATACATTTAGTTTGAGGTGTAACTGCTGTTGTGTTATTCTATGGAGTGCAAGATTTTTTCACAATCGGTAAGTGAGAGCAAGATGAGTGAAGGCCTTTGCTAGCGCGTGTATGAATGACAGGAAATTAATTCTTTTGTGTGACCATTTTGTTAACTTGCTTACCTAGTAATATATATCTTTTCTGTATACCCTACATTGTTCCTTTAAGTGGGATAGTTGATAATTTGTTAACTCTGTTTAAAACCACCTCCTTTCCATTTGTTTAGTAAAGGGAAGAACAGCTGGGAAGAACAGGTTTTTTTATATCACCTATACCTAATTTTGTAACACCTCTTTCAGAGTAATTAACTTCACTGTTAGGTTAACGTACCTATGTTTCCTGATATTATCTATCTTTGGACTGGGTTTATCTTTGTCTAATAAGCGGGAAGGGCTTAGTCGATACCAATCTTCTTCACCCCTTCCAAACTTGTTATTTGCATTTGTGTACTTATGATAATTTATGTAATATCTGATATTTTTAGTGATTGATGTTAAAGTGAATAAAATCACATAAACTCATTTAGTTCTGTGTGTTGGATATACCCAAAGCCCAACTTTTCCCTTACTCGTTTAATATAGTTTGTATCTACATCGTCTGTGTGTGTGAAAAACACCAAATCGGTGTACGCGCAGATGCGAGTCTGGAAAACTGGCAAATAATTGTTTGACCAGGAGAGCGGAAGAGAAGATTGAGAGAAGCGATTTGTCGTAAATAAGTCTGTCTTTACTCTCCTCCAGCACGCTGTGAAGCAACTATTTAATATCTACATTTTCTATCACTGAGCTTTCCATCATCATTTTTCACTCTAAACCGGACCATTATTTCTAAGACTCTTTTCTCTCAAAATAAATTTACGACATTAACCAATAATTGATTATTAAATTTGTTATATGCAAATATAAAACTATAGTTGATTTAATCATTACTGAGGGAATTAGCACCCGTATGACGTATATTTTTTTTTTTATACACAGAGCTTGTAAATTAACAGTTGCTGAATCACCTGAAAGGGGCTCAGAAAATACGAGTAAATAACTTTCCTCACAAAAGAAGCGGGAGAATAATTAGTTCACTACTTCTTAGTAGATCTCAGCTGTTATGCTTGCCATTCTATAAAATTCCTGTGAGAAATTAGACGCATCATACTTCTATTTATATTTCTGTCAAGTGTAATCCTGAGCGAAGGTTGGTGCCTTTTAAAACCCTCGTCCGTTTACTCGAAGTTTGGTCATTATTGGACCACTATTGCAGAGCAGGGGAGACAATCCCGTGACACAGCTTAAACTATCCTTCTTTTATTTCCTTGTATATTCCGTACAGAGCAAGGGGCAACCACTACAGCTGCCGCCTTGCAGGTGAGCCTATGTCGAAGCAATGTATTCTTGTAGAAGTGGTTTCTGTAGCAATTTGTTTCACATAATCAGGTTGCCAGCCCCATCCACTGTCTCATATTACTCATCTCTTCATCGCCATCTTCAAATTCCCTTTCACTCTGAATGGAGCACGAAGCTACTCCAGCAGCTATCCCCTTCCCCCCTCAAAGAAGAATGCACTAAAGCAGTGCTCTGCAACCTTTTTCACTTCGCTGCACACTTAAAGTGCTTTTCAAAATTCTACGGCACACTACAATATTTAACTAGGTGGGTATGGCAAATATTTTAAAATTTGATGCATTCTTAAGACAACGCTTCCTAATTTTGTTGTGATGGACTGATGGATGATGATATCTATTATTTGTAAAATTGTACGCGTCGAGATTCTTTCGTAATATTTTACCACAACATGTAATGTTGTATACCATTATATAGTGTATTCTGCCTGGTGTCACGGCACACTAGGCAGACATTGGCGGCACACCAGTGTGCCGCGGCACATCGGTTGCGGAGTACTGCACTGCACTAAAGCATCAATATGCTCTTCCAACAGTAGGTTGTGTAGCAGTTAGCTTGACATAGATATGTTGCTAGGTCCATGCACACAACCTCACGTTAGTCGCCTCTTATGAATGTATGAGAAATCTGTTGTCCTATTTGTATTGTTCTCCTCGGAGACCCCTAGGGACTACACGGGCTATGCGCCTCTTAGGGCGTGCTAAATTGTCCTTACAGCAATATGAGGCTACAAAAAAAAAATGGCCCAGCATCGAGAGGTGGGGTGACTAGTACCTGCGGTATCTCGCCTTTCAGCAGACACATCCGATTTCATCAAGCACTTTTATTCGGATTTGCTATCCTTAGCCTTTAACTAAAGGGCTACCTAGAAGACATCATTTCTTTTGAAATCAGAGTTTTAGTTCTCCTAGATGAAATGTCAGCCAATGTTTACGAGCTTCACCTACCCAGGAGCGTACTGGTTTTAGAGCGCCAGAGACTCAACCTGACACACGAGAAGTCCTGTTAGTTAAAATAATCCCGCCACGAGAAGGTCAGGAGCTGAGCTTTTGCTGTCAGAGGCTGTGTGTTGCGTACCTCTTTGGAGCATTTAAATAGAATAGAAGGCTCAGCCTCAACTCCCTTCCAGGCTGTAGGATGCATCTGAACCGTGATGTTCTCAAATCGTTAACGTGCTGTCAAAATAAATCAAAGACGACGGTAGATTCCGTTCCAGGAGCTTGTAAACCAGGTATACATGAAACTCAGAAAGCTATTGTAAATTATAAATATCTTTTATATACACAATGTTCCATTATAAGATGTTGCCCATGCTAAATTGTGATGTTATGTATATCCACTTGCTCGGAAAACATAAGAACAATAAAATATTGCAGTTTACAGTTTCTGAAATGTGTTTTTTATTCAGTTTCAGCGTCTTCATTCATAGATTTAAAATGATAAATGTTGTTTACAAGCATGTGATTTCATAATAACAGCATTGTATATATTGTCGATTGCCTACATGACCTTACACGCCGACTTTGCTTGCTGCATCCAATTTTGATGTGCCTGTGAATCTGTGTTTCTTATTTCAACACGCGATTTTGTTGTGGAACTTTTTATTTAGCAGCCCTACGTAAATGCCCTTTTTTCCTCACATTAATCATCTAATGCTGCATCTGGTCTTAGCTATCCCAAACATGACTTTGTTTTGGACTGACCTTTGATCATTCACGCCAGTGACTTTTAAATACATACAAATAAAACAACCGTGGTTCTAATAAATGTATTTAGCCTTTTTTTAATGTTCTGTTTGAACAATAGGCTAGATAGAATTTGAATTTTGCGCGAAATAGAGCTTTCAGAATTTACAGCCATAAGTCAGATAATGCTAAAAGCTCTGTTCGGCACAAAATTCAAATTATAACAACCATAAGTGAGATTGAGTTTGAATTTTGCGCCAAATAGAGCTTTACAGCATTAACAACCATGAGTTATGCTTTTAGCGCAAATTAACAGTTTTGAGAATGCAATCATATTAACTTTTATTTTTCTTGTGCAATACAGTATCCGCTCGTTGTTGTTATACGCATGTATCTGTGTTTTCATTTATGTTAATTATTAATGTAATAGAATGCCCACACATTAAGAAATGTGTCTATGACTTAACAGTTCACCTTTAAACACTCGCAAAGTTGGCCAGTACACACGTATCTACATCTGTACATTAATACATTGTCTCGTTGCTTACGAAATGTTTCTCCTGAACCTTGGTTTCCTTGAAGTGGTAATCTATCTTAGCAAAAATAGATAACATGCTACACAAAAACTGCAATTTGAATTTTGTATAACAGATTGCATGATGCAATTCCAAAGATTTTTTTTTTCTTGTTGTTCATTTTCAGATCGCCGGTTGTCTCGCAAGCGTAGTCATGTGTCACTAGATAGACTACGTCGCTCAATGTCCCTGGAGACTTGCCGAATGGACAGTCCGGATAGACATCCAACTGACCTGGTGGCGGAGCGTCAAACCAATAGTCTCAAGTGCAGATATAACCCGCCAGAGACGATTCCCGAGGAAGAATTCGAGAGAATACGGCGTGAGTCTTTGATTCCTAGGGTAGGCTTGCTGGCCACTGGACGAAGGAAGTCGTCAATGGCTGTGGAGTCAGCTATAGGCGGTCTAAACGCTGCCGCTACAGTGAAAACCACTACATCAAGTGTCCCGGCAGGGTCTGGGGTTAAAACATTGGCCTCTACTATGGTAGCCGCTGCAAGAACAGCGACCGCTTTCATCAGCGGTAGCTCCAACTCGGTTGTAGGAGCAGATCACATGATGAACTCATCAGATTCTCAGCAACAAGACGCGCTGGATCGCAGAGACGAAGGGTTGGGAGAGTCATTTGATCGTTACTCAGAGATCAGCGACTCCACTTCTAGAACCGGCGTAGTAGGGAGCGTTATTGAATTACAAACCTTACACACCACGGGCCGTGGCCCACCTCTTCAACGTCTTAATACAGCCATTAATGTTTTGTCCCCATCCAACAACAACAAAATACATGGAATAAGAGACACAGAGAATGAGGAGCTAGAAAGCATGATTTTCACGGCGCCGTCGTTTTCTCAAGAGATCCAGAACGATTTTTACAGGGTAGATCCGCTAGCCTTTCTTTCAGAGGCACAAGCCAGACGAGAAACTTTCATGTGACTGCTCTTTCCACTACTGTATGTAATATGTATATATAACAACACAATAGTACTGTACCGTACTTCCATAAAATAACACAACCAGGATTATTGTACTGGTGCTGCAGTAAACTAACCAGAACATCATAGTTCTCATGTTACCCTTTCAGGCGCCAAAGTACTTCATGTGTCCTTACAGTGTGGTTTCTGCAGCGTGTTGATGATGCCAGCCCCAAGCTCAGATTCCCTTAATACAATATCCCTGCGGAAGCAGTGGTTTTATTATTTCTTCAGCTCTTCTGAGATCTCCAGAAACCACAAGGGATGTTACAAAAATGTGGGACGGTAAAATTAAAACACAAGTAACAAAAATGAGAGGCTGGGTACAGATTCGCTGGCGGTAGCTATGGCTGAAAACTATGTACAGTCCAACGGTTGAATGGTAAAACAAGCATATTTTATACTGTTGCTAGAATGGAAGATACAAACAATGAGAAAATATGGGAAAATTAGATTGCTGTATGCAGAATATAGAAAGTTCAAATGAATGAAGGGGAATCTCCAACAGAACAGAAATACTATTCGCATAGAAATCCGATCTGTATGTGCAAATATGTTGTTAGAAGATCATGTGATAATGATCAGCCATGTATCTTCATGTCATTGATACGGACATGAGACATCAAAATATATGGATGGCCAAGAGACATCAAAATATATGGATGGCCAAGAGACATCAAAACATAAGGATGGCCAAGAAACATCAAAATATCAAGTGTAGTTGTCATTAGATGAACTTTAAACATAAAATTGGCATCAGTGTGATTCTCGTCGGATGGAAATGCGTCATGAAAATGTCAAATTTTGACGTTGCATTACGCATGCCTGGCACATCAAAGTATTTGTGAAGAGTTGTTACTAGCATGGCGGGAGTCTTCACAGTCTGGTTGTCACTGTGTGTACAGTAAACTGGCATATGTATAGTTATGACTGGCTTGATATGAGGTTTTACAATTGGCATGAGTGTAGATGCCCCTGCATCGACATGAGCCATCAAAATGTGTATGTTTTGTGATTGTCCCTGCGATGACATAAACCATCATAATTGGCATGTGTGTGGCTGTCTCTGCGTGGAAATGAACCACCAAAATTGTCATGTGTGTGGTTTTCCAGCATGGACATGAGCCATCTAATTTGGCATTTGTGTGGTTGTCCCTGCGAGGACATAAGCTTTAAAATTGGTATGTGTGTGGTTGTCCCTGCATGGACATTGACCATCAAATTGATATGTGTGATTATCCTTGCGCGGACAAAAACCATCAGAATTGACAATAGCATGTGTGTGGTTATCTCTGCATGGACATTAGCCATCAAATTGATATGTGTGGTTGTCCTTACGTGGACATAAGCCATCAGAATTGACATTGGCATGTGTGTGGTTGTCTCTGCATGGACATTAGCCATCAAATTGATATGTGTGGTTGTCTTGCGTGGACATAAGCCATCAGAACTGACAATGGCACGTGTGTGGTTGTCCCTTCATGGACATGAATCATCAAAATGTATATGTGTGTGGTTGTCTTTGCGTGGACATAAGCCATCAAAATTTTCATTGGCATGTGTGTGATTGTCCCAGCATAGACATGAGCTATTAAAATTGACAGGTTTTTTTTATTGTTAATGGAATGAGATCAGATGTCAAGCTTGTGGCTGTTACTGCGTGTACGTTAGACTAAAGTATCGTGTTTATGGTTCTTTTGCATGGACACGATGCATCAAGATAACAAATGTTAATTGCGTAAACATGACAGATCAAAATGTTTTGTGTGGTCGTTGGTAGAAATTAGACATCAAGGCGCCAAATGATAGTTATCATTGGATTTGGCATAAGAGATCAAAATGCTAGTGTGCAGTTGCCACCGGAAAGGGATTAGATTTTACAAGATGAGCCGTAAGTCCAGTACCCCTGTTTTTTCTTAAGACTTATGGCTTTAATATACAATGGTATGTGTAAATGAAATACACCAAAACAATGACAAAACATTAAATTGTTTACTGGTAATTATAAAGTAATTTATCATTCAAAATGGCGTCCATTATGTTCAGCCTTTTCTGAAAATTTCCTCAAAATTTGACATAAAACTTGACCATTTCTTTGAAACACCTCTGTTACTGCTGTTTTGTAGGTTTCCGAACATAAACCGTGTCCTTTAAATATCCTCATAAAAAAGAATCTTACTTACTTAGTGGTTCCCCTTCTACCGTGAGGTGTAGAGGTTTGGAAGAGAGAGCGCCAGACTATCCTATCGGCTGTCTTCCTCCTGGCCTGGTTCCATTCTAGTCCTCGATCCTTCAAAGATTGTCTAATGTTGTCCTCCCAGCGGACTCTGGGTCGTCCTCGGGGTCTGGATCCTTGGCTCTTTGTTTCCCATGCTTGTCGTGGTATCCGATCTTCTCCCATTCTGCAGACATGGCCAAACCATCTTAATTGGGACTGTTCTACTTGGGTCTGCAGGGGGTAGGATTTAAGGCCTTGACGTATCGTCTGGTTGCGTACCATGTCTCTTCTTGTTACTTCAACCACCTTCCTCAGATACCTCATTTCTGAGGTTTGGATCTGGCTTTTATGGGTTGTAGTCATTGCCCATGACTCGCATCCGTATGTCAAGACTGGGACATAGGTGGAGCGGTATACAGCCATCTTCGTTTTCTTACCAACCTCTCTCTTGCTGAGGAATCCTCGATTTATGGCCTGATAAAGTCTCCCAGCTGCTGCTTTTCGAGTGGCCAACTCTTCTTTGATGCCTCCCTTTCGGTCTATAATAGCTCCGAGGTATTTAAAGTGGTCGACCTGCTCCAGGACCTGTTCTCCCAGCTTAATCTGATGTTTTCTTTCTTCTCGTGATATCACCATGGATTTTGTTTTAGAGCTGCTTATGACCATCCCTCTCTTCTCCAGCTCTTCCTTCCAGACTTGCAGGTTGGATTGGAGATGTGCCTCTGATTTAGTAATCAGGGCAACATCATCAGCAAATGCCAGCTCCGAAATATAGACCTGTCTCATCTTCCAGTACCCCACTGAATACTTTCTTGTTCTCTCCTTACATGCCTTGATGACATCGTCCATAAGGAGTATGAAGAGGTAAGGTGATAGGATATAAAAAAGAATCTGCTAGAGTTAAATCAGAAAACCTCGCAGGCCATTCGATTGGACCCCGTGTTCCAATCCACCTGTTAGGGAATTTTCCATCAAGAAAATTTCTGACAATAAGGAAATAGTAGGAACAAAATATTTGGAGAGGTACACATGATGTCTTCAAATTGTAGGATATCTTGCAAAAAAATAAATAAATAAATAAATAAATAAAGATAATCTACTACGCATTTCTCCATAACTAATATTCTGAAAATGTAGTGACTTAAGGCTCACCCAGTATAATGTTACCCATGTGGTTGTCACTGCACGAATCATGGACATTAGAGTAAACTGTCGTGCGTGTGGTTATAACTGGTGTGGTTGTAATTGGTGTAGTCGTAACTGGCGACATAAAACAGAAAGAGTCCCGTGAGAACTGGCCACTTCTGATTACTAGGCCACCTCTATCGCCTCAGGATATCTCATACGAATGAATGTCAATGTGGAACCGGAATCCAGACCCTTGAACACATTCTCCAACACTGTCCAACCCATGATGACCCACGACGCCTGATCTGGCCAGAGGGTGTTGAGCTCAGGCGGAAGCTATTGGGCTGCAGCACCGACCTGGAGAAAAAAAACTGTACTTCGTCCTGGCGACAGGCCTGCAGATTTAGCAAGACTACAAACTGAATACAGAAGAAGAATGAAGTCGCTGGAGAGACATGGGGCATCAGAATTACGTGTGTATTTACTGGACAATTAGTTAAGCTACTGTGCGAGTACAGATGTTGAGAATACCCTGGACAGAAAAAAAGACCAACAGAGAAGTATTGCACTCACTAAACGTACAGGAACATTTGCTCCTAAATACCATCGCAATAAGGAAGCTGAAATTTTTCGGTCATATAAAAAGACATAATAGTCTGGGAAAAAATAGTGATGGAAGGCATGGTCCCTGAAAAAAGGGGAAGGGGTCGACCTAGACGACGGTGGACCCAGGACATCACAGAAAGTCTGAACTTGTCTTTGGCTGATGCAGGTCGACTTGCCCAGAATCATGATGCGTTCAGAGCAGCTATAATGGAGACAACGTTCTGGAAAGAATACGTCACATGATGATCACTGTGCGAGTGGATCCCATTGCATGCATGAGACATCAAAATGTCATGAGACATCAAAATGTCATGTGGCATCGAAATACCATGTTACATCAAAATGTCACGTGGCATCAAAATGTCATGTGACGTCAAAATGCCATGTGTTTTATTGTCATAGATGAATATCAGACGTTAAAAATGGTATGGGTTGTTCTCACGGAATAGAAATCTTACACCAAAATGACACGATTGATATCCATTGAATGAACACAAATACATTAAAATCTCATGAACATGATTTTCATTGGATATGAAATGTCAAAATGTCATATGTTGTTGTTATTAGAGTGCAATGACATCAAAATGGCTTGTATACTGCTACCATTAGTTGGACGTAAGACCAAATATATTTTGTGCGTGGTTGTCGCTGCATTGACACACGCCAAACTGGCATTTGTCTTTCAGTGGACACGCAAACATCAACCTGCCACAGTATCGGCTTTAAGATGGAGGTAAGACACTGCCAAGTCTATGAATTTTGCTCAATGTACGGAGTGATTGAAAAGTTACTCATTTTTACATTTCCTCACTTGTATCTATTGGATATACATAAATTAATTTTAATATAAGGAGCAATGTCTGCCGTTTTGCTGTCCGCTGTGAAGTCGTAAGTTGATAAGCCAGATCTCATGTTGAGCGATAATGTCTGTGTGAAATACTATTTATGTAATAAATCACATTCAATTTTGTTTATCCTGACATTTGTTTCGTATAAATTAGTTGGATATGAGTGAAGAATAGGCGGTGACTTTTTAATCGCACTACACATTTTTTTTTTTTAAATGTAAGATCAATTGTGTTGATGTAATTGGGTAAACATTAGACCAAAAGTGCGTGTGTGGGTGGCGTAGCTAGCTCATTTTTTGACATAAGAAGAAAAAGAAGAGGTTATTGCTGGGTTTATATGTGACATGAAGATGTTGTTTAAGTGATTGTTTCTTGGTGTACATGTGAATCGGCACTGTCAAGTGTATCTTTGTACACATACACACACCCCTTCATCCAGTCACGTGTGCACCCAGCAGACAAGACAAAACTGTACACATGACTTGAAACTAAGACGTGTGTGGTTGTGCTTGAGTAGACATATCTTCTTCTTCTGCTGCGTTCGTCCTGAAAAGGACGTTGGTTGCGTTGTGTCGCCGTTTACAGCAAAGCTGTGATATCTGCGCCTTTCGGCCCGACACATTGTCGCGAGAGGTTCAGATGTTATTAAAATATAGGATATCCTAGACAAAAAGATGTATCAAAGGATACCAGTATAGCGCCAGATAAGAGACTGGTCTTATAAGAAATACCCCCTTCTCTGAAAAGAGTATGAGTGTATCGACAATCAAGGTAGGGTCAAGGTGTATAAACCTTCAAGTATGATGATAGTGAATGTTACTGAAGGTCTAAGTGCTACCTCTCCAGATCCCACCCTGAATAATGGTTATTATATTTATTTTGACTCTGCTAGGGGATAAATTAATTTAATAGATATGTAATATACATACAAACAGAACCTAACTCAAATTGAATAATTAAGTAAGACTGAGTGTAAATATTTACAATTTATTGATCCTATACCGTTTCTCTTTTCGGTAAGGAAAATAATAAAGAAGTCAAAGGTTATTTACGTAATGAAATAAATATACATGGAATTTTTCATTTCCACAATAGGTAATTATAGTGAAGTTATCTTTCAAATGTCAATTTCTTTCTTTCACATAAATAGTTATCACTGTCACTGGACTGTAAGGTTGATATATTTTTAGTAAAGTCCTTCATAAGTCATCATTACAATGTTTTAATATGTGTGGTTTCTTTATTCTTATATGTGGCTGGATTGTTTTAATATGTGGCTTCATTGTTTTAATATATGTGGCTGGATAGTCTGATCAGTGGAACCAAGCGTCCACTTATCTGTGACAAATAAAGAGCATCCACTATAGCCAGGATCACACAGTGACTGTAACTCCAGGCTGGGAAATCTTGGTCGAGTTCTAAGTGTATAGAGAACTTCATCCACCAACAGGATTCCTCTCAAGTGAATGTCTCGTCAACTCGTGGTAATAACAGGATGAAACCCTCAGGTAATACACAATAGCAATAAATTAATATGAAACAAATATAAAGGTATGTTATCAGGCACTCGCAGGAAATAAAGAAATAGAACACCAGACAACAGAAAAACAACAGACATGAGTGGCTTACCCAGGATTTGAACACTGGACCTTCCGTGCGACAACCCCGCCTAGCCATGCAAGCGAATCACACTATCCGCTCTGCCATCTACGCATCATCAAAAAATGATGTTTCAATGGCAGGTCAATAGTGCGAACCACAATACACGACACCAGAAGTCCTCCATGGGCAGTTCAGCCTATTAATGACGCAATCACTTCTGTTGTATTTCTATCAAGCAGTATAGGCCGAATCCAACAAGACCCTTAGGACCTTAATACTGTGTCCAGTAAATGATAGTAGACTAGAACAGTGAGAACAGGATAGTGGGTAGGTTTGGTATTGTACAAACATTTATTACAAATAAGGGAGGGAAACCTGAGGCCTGTAAACAGTAAATTAATATGAAACAAATATAAAGGTATGTTATCAGGCACTCGCAGGAAATAAAGAAATAATCATGTCTGTTGTTTTTCTGTTGTCTGGTGTTCTATTTCTTTATTTCCTGCGAGTGCCTGATAACATACCTTTATATTTGTTTCATATTAATTTACTGTTTACAGGCCTCAGGTTTCCCTCCCTTATTTGTAATAAATGTTTGTACAATAGCTATAACAGGCTGTAAAGGGGTATCTAGGTCTGCTACGTAGATAGAGCGGCAAAATATTTGACAGCAAGCGTTTGCCGCTTTCGTCTATACAGTACTGTATTTTGAAAATGTTGTGGCCTCCATTCAGCCCACGTTCAAGGACTTATATAGTGTCGCAGCGTACCTCGCGGATGGTTGGGGCAAAAGCGGTGTTTAGGAATCCCAAAACAATGCGTCTTTTTGCCTTCGCGTTCAATGTGCAGAATTTTTACAATCTATTATCTTTCTTAATTGTGGATCGATTTTAATCATTTAAAGTTAGTATTATACTGGTAATTTATCTCTATCAGTGTAGCTAAAATTTGTTAGTTAGCAAAATGCATTTAAATATATGCAGCCTTTAACTAACTATATTGGGGACTAACCTGATGTATAAATGTCAATTAAAATGATTTTTCTCTTAGAATAACATATTATTTGAGGAAATCTTTACACATACCTCTTAAGTAATATACCCGTTGTTTAAACTAGCTATATTTTTCGTTTAAATATCTTTAGTCTTTGATAAATTAAATATCTTCGTATTTTCAATTACACAAAATAGGCCTCTATGTTAAGCATAAAAGGTTTCCTTATACACATCAGAAAAAGGAGCGTTCTCATTGGCTGTTATATCGGTCCGTTTTATCCTATTATTGTGAGCGGTAAATATGGCCGTGGTGTAAGACAGACCAAAACACGACACACATCCGACTTCGGGACGGCATCTTTTAGGACCGGGTTTGCCTTCCCACTTCGATCCCTACTCTCTCAACCAGACGGCAGTGATGCAGCCTGTTTCCAGGACCACCACCTGGAGGTAGAGTAGGGTCTTGATCAGCTCTAGTTCGCTGACTGCATTCCACTTTCGACGCGTCTTAGGTCCCGAGTAGACACCCGTGTACACGTGACTGGAAGAAGGGTTGCGTGTGTTTGTGGTTGTTACTTGATGAACATATGATATGAAATTGTCATGTGTTCTGTTGTTGTTAGGTGTACATGTACTATGAAATTGTCATGTTTTCTGGTCGTAAGTTGATATTGGTGCAACTATAACAGTGGTTGTCGCTGGGGATGGCATATGGAATGTTATCAAGAAGGTCTCCAGAAAATAGCTCGTTAAAACAGAAAGAGACCTATTCGAGGACAAGAAGAAGAGAATGCGAATGCTTTCTGTCGTAAAACGTGTGTGTAAACCCCCTTCTTTGTTAATCCACTATGTCGAGATACAAATATGCACAGCCAATTAACGAACAGTCTCTAAGCTTAAAATTTCGGGACGCGGTCACGGCCATCTTGTTCCCCCAAGATGGCGGCAGACAGAAAAATTGGAAAAATAAAAGGAAAAATTTAAGCCTAAAATTTCGGGACGCGGTCACGTAATGTACCAAACCGCATATAACCAATCAGCTTGTCGGCAATAAAAATGTACCAAACCGCATATAACCAATCAAAAGGTTTCATTAACAGGCCCTGCTCTACAAGAATGGGGAGAAAAAAAAATGGAAAGAAAAACAGGAAGCAGGATTCAGGTGGGAAAGAATTCTCACGTCCCTATAGACTACGGTTACCCAATTTTAATCAAGATTTGGACAGTATGGACGTGTATTTGGAACGTTTTGAAGAAGAGTTTTGACTTGGAAGATAAAGAAGGAGGAATGGCCTGTTCGGCTGGGAAATTTGCTTTCAGGATCTGCGTTAGAAACTGTGTATAGTATCCCTTTAGCCGAGAGAGCAAATTATGACATAGTCAAGGAGAGATTGTTAAGGAAATTTCGTCTAACGGCGGAAGGGTATCGGGCTCGTTTCCGAGACGTGAGACCAAGCGTCAATCAGGATTTTGAGGATTTCATTGCGAAAATTACTCAGCTATTAAATCGATGGATTGAGATGGAAGGTATTACTAAAGATTTTGATGGGCTTTTCGACCTTATGTTACGGGACAAGGTATTGTCATCGTGTTCATCTGAGCTTATTGCGTTTTTCCAGGAACGCAAGCCCAAAAACATCGGTACGATGTCAGAATTAGGACACCAATACGTGACCGCGCATCCAGGAAAGGTCATACACAGTGAGAGTATCTCTGAGACTTTCTCAGCGAATATAGGAAAGATTACTAGAAAACCTTACAATCAACATAGATCGAAGAGTGCCGATAGATTTGGCCCCAGAAGATTTAATTTTGATAGACCCTACTTTCGAGGAGACAGATCTCCTGCACGGTATGACAATTATCGGGACCATAGATCACCGAGGAAGAAATTTAACTATCAATCTGATAGAAATCAATACAGATAATCTGGAGACAGACAGGATAGGTACCCGCGGAATCAGATCCAGATAGATGCACCAAACGAGCAGGAACAAAAACGATTTCGCAAAAGCTCACCTTACCAAAGAAAAAAATCTTTTGAGACAAAGGAGTCAGACCGAGTAGTCAGACACTCTCCAAACAATAGTCCGAAAAAGGATAGCAATACTCAGCTACACTGTAGTCTTTGTAAGGGAACAGGACATTTAGCAAAGGTCTGTGCTAATAATTCAGAACGAGCGAATTCGGCTTGCATATTAGAAACCTTTAACAATGAGAATTGCGAAGGGTGTAGACCATTATTTGAATCAGACGGTAAGCCTATGCTTATCTGTGGTCACACTCTGCCTTGTCTCTCTTCTCTTGAAGAAAATGGTCATTTGGAATTGCATCCAGGATTTGTGCAAAAGCAGGAAGTGTCTGTGTTGAGAGACACGGGCTGCACAACTATAGGAGTGCGTAGATCCTGCATTGACGACTCATGCTTGATAGGTAAGACAGCAAGATGCGTCACTTTCGGGGGTAATATTGAGTATTACCCTCTTGCCATTATTGAGGTGGACACACCCTTCATATCTGGTAGAGTACAGGCCTGTGTACTCGAAGCACCGATAGCGGATTTGATTGTGGGTAATGTGCAAGGTGTGCAGGAATGTACTCAGATGGACATTAGGAAATGGAGGGACAATCGTGTGCTTAAGGCCAATGCGGTGATTACTAGGGCGCAGTCAAAGGCAGATGACGCATTAGAAGCGACGCATCATGAAGCTAAGACATCGGAATAGGTCAAAGGAAGTCAGGATACACAGGTGTCGGACTTTATCCAGCACCAACGGTCAGACGGATCATTGCGTAAATTTTACAACTTTGCCGAGAGAGGTGATGTAAAGTGCACGAAGCTGGCCAGACATTGGTTCGAGCTCAAGAATAATGTTCTCACTAGGTGTTTCGCTAAGGGAGTACAAACTCAGCGCCAAGTGGTGGTACCGTGTAGTTTTAGAGCAAAAGTGTTAGAGGTTGCACATGACACCCTATTCGCGGGACATATGGGTGTGGCTCGAACGCGCCAGAGGGTGCTGTCACAATTCTATTGGCCATTGTTTAGCAAGGACATTAAACTATATCGTAGGTCCTGTAAGATATGCCAACAGATGAGGCATAAAGGCAGAACTCCCAAAGCTCCAGTGCAGGTTACGGACTTGTCGGTACGACCTTTCCAGAAAGTAGCGATTGATATTATAGGCCCCCTCTCGGTCACTTCAGACAGGGGATATCGTTTTATTTTAACGATGGTAGATTTGTGCACCAGGTGGCCGGAGGCGGTGCCGATGAAGATTATTACTTCACAAGCAGTCGCAGAGGCTTTGCAGATGTTGTTTTGCAGGTTTGGTTTTCCAGAAGAGATATTATCGGATAGGGGCCGTCAGTTCATTTCGAAGGAGATGTCAGAAATCACTGGGCTGTTGGGTATTGCCAAAACATTCACGAGTCCATATCACCCTCAGTCAAACGGAGTTTGCGAGCGTTTTAACGGTGCATTAAAACACATGCTGGCAAAAGGGACCGCAGAATCTCCGCAAGAATGGGATAGATTACTCCCAGCGGTCCTGTTTGCCTATAGGGAGGCTCCCCAAGAGAGTACAGGATTTTCCCCTTTCGAATTACTGTATGGGGCAAACCCAAGGGGGCCGATGCACATATTGAAGGATTTATTAACTGAAAAATGTGCAAATAGCACCTCAGTTACGAGTTATGAGTATGTAGTGAGCCTCAGAGAACGTATTGTAAAATCTTGTTTGGTGGCACGTGATTGTTTGGCGGGGTCGTTAGCACGCTATCGGAAGTACGCAAATCGGAACTCCAAACTAGTATCCCTGGTTCCAGGTGAGGAAGTTTGGCTACTTTTACCAGCTAAAGAGGATCGCTTGAGCATTACGTGGCAAGGACCATTCAAGGTGGTTAAAAAAATGACAGATGTCGATTACCTAATTTCGGTCCGAAATAAGGAGAAGGTATTTCATGTGAATATGCTGAGGCCATATGTAGAACGACCTGAGTCATTGAAAGCAATCACAAGGGCTGCACAGACTGAAGCAACAGTGGCATGTACGGCAGTCATTGATGACACGGGAGATGAAAAACGTGAAGGGAATATCCAGTTATCCCTCGTACCCCTGGTTCCTTTGGAGTCATGGAATATGGTGCGAATCGGGGATGACCTAACAGTAGAACAAAAGTCGGAAGTACAGATTATATTAGCGGAGTTTAAGGATGTCCTCACAGATCTGCCAGGACGGACAGACCTGATTTGTCATGATATCACTCTGACATGTGATCAGCCTATTAGGGTAAAACCGTATCCATTGCCCGTGCATTTCAAATCAGCTGTCGAGAGAGAAATTGGTGACATGCAACGACTGGGGATCATTTCTCCGTCTGATTCACCATTTTCTTTTCCAATGGTTGTGGTTCGCAAGAAGAACGGATCTCTTCGTATATGCATTGACTTTCGGAGATTGAACATCATCACCGTCGTTGACGCTGAACCAATACCTAATCAGGAAGATCTTTTAACACAACTCACCCATGCTACATATTTCAGCAAACTAGATCTGTCTAGAGGCTATTGGCAGGTACCCCTCGCGGAAGCTGCAAAACCTCTAACTGCATTTAGTACCCCCAAAGGATTGTTTCAGTTCAATGTCATGTGCTTTTGCTTAGTGAACGCGCCCGCCACATTTGTGAGGATGATGAGAAGATTGTTAGGACATCGTTCAGATATTATTACATATATCGACGATATATGTTTGTTTCATGAGTCATGGGAGGATCACATGATGGGGTTATCTTCCCTATTGCGGTGTCTAAGGCAGCATAATTTAACGGCACGGCCGAGTAAAGTTTGCATCGGTTTTAAAGAGTTAAGTTTCTTAGGACATACTGTAGGTCATAATCACCTGAAACCGGAAGATGTGACAGTCACAAAGATTTTACAGTTGCAGACACCTAAAACAAAAAAACAAGTGAAAAGTCTAATTGGACTTGTGAATTTTTATCACAAGTTCATCCCTCAGTTCTCTTCCATTGCAGCTACACTTACCTCGCTAACGAGTAAGAGGATGCCAAATAGGGTCGTGTGGACACAAGATTGCGAGATAGCATTATCTAGAATCAAGAGGGTGTTCTCTAGGAAACCCATCTTACTGATGCCAGATTTACGCAAACCCTTTGTTTTGCGGACAGACGCATCTTCTGTAGGAATTGGGGCTTGTTTAATGCAAGACCACCAGAGTACCTTACATCCAGTGATGTATGTGAGTCGGAAGCTGTTGCCGGCTGAGACTAGGTACTCCACGATTGAAAGGGAGTGCTTGGCAATTGTGTGGGCAGTTTCAAAGTTGTCCCGGTATTTGATAGGTGCACATTTTGTATTACAGACAGACCATCGACCACTCTCATTTTTACAGTCGTCGAAATCGACAAGCTCGAAATTAACTCGTTGGGCTCTCTTACTGCAGCAGTACAAATTTACTGTTTTACCCCTAGAGGGTAAGCTCAACGTTGTAGCTGACACTCTGTCTCGTTTGTAGAATGCTTGTTTCCCCCCCCCCCCCCCTACACGATGTTTAAGTGAGTATGCAAGATATGTGAAGACAAGAAGGATATGAATGTATACTTGGCTCAAAAGCCGGATGTTGGGTGTTTGGAGTGCGCCCAGCCGCCTTCCAAAAGAAAAAAAAGACTTTGTTTTATTTTCCCGGGGGGGGGGGGGAAGAGTAGATGTCACAGTGTGATTAAAACAGCTGTGGACTGGCGGTGCTTCGCTGGGGGCGGGTACATAATGTCAGTTGGTTGTGAGAGGTGTTTTCATACACTTAACTTAACAACACGAGACTGCGAGGTCAGCAGGTCAGGGGTGAACGCAAGGGGCGTTCTGATTGGGCAGAAAAGAAGAGAGAGAAAAGAGAGCGAGGAGGTTTTGGGGTGAGGATGGCCGACTCGTATTATCGAATGCAAGAGGATATTTAGTTGTGAGAAGATAAGGCATTCGGTTATCTGAGATTTCCCAACCCCAACCCTAATCCTAACTGTAAATGTAAATGTATTAGGAAATTACCAGTTTTATTATTGTTACCAAATACACTAAAAAAATTAATGTCCCATACCAAGGTTGTGGAGTGGTCCAAATAAGTTCGTCTCCGACTTCTGCAATTTTATTAATTCGACTACAACTCCCGAATCCGACTACAGTTTTTGTTTACTAGACAAATGACATAAAATTATGCCCTTATATGGAGTTATATGTATAAGTATGGTGAGCATAAACGACTTTTTCTAAGAAGAGGTCCAGCCTTCGTTAGACAATAAAATGGGGTCATCCGACAACCAAAGGAGCCTTTGGCACAAAAAACGTTTAAAATATTCTGGTCTGTAAAATTATGGACCAATAAGAAGAATAACTGGTAGGTTTTTATGTTTAGAGCAATACTTGTATGAACATATAATATGTGTATTTGTTTCATATACATAAAGAAAGTATGTCCCAAATTGAAACATTCACAGGTTAAAGATGAAAGGGAACTGCATAATCCTTTAGCCAAAGTGGACAGAGAGCACTGGCCGCCCTACGATCCAAACCTCATCGCAGAGGCGTTGTTTGCAGCAGCCAATATTTTCAGCTCGTTGAAACTTGTCAACATATTCACAGTTAGTCCTTACCTGGGCCCCTTACAGATCTCTCTTGGCAGGATGATCATGGACATTGTCAAGTTTGGATGCGTGTTTTTGCTTGTTCTCATATCGTTTGCGTGCGGATTGAATCATCTGTATTGGTACTATGCAGGCAAACATGCCAGTGACTGCGCCGCTCATAAACCTACAACGTCGTGCGACAGGAAGTACAAGAGTTTTGCTAAGTAAGTGCTTTTTGGGGCTGCAGAACGTCTCGTGTTGTATCGCTGTAAGTTTTGATGGCTTTGTTGATATTACTGCTGGTGTCACGGCAGAACTGATCGTGATGTTGTGTTTCTGTTAGTGTTGTGTTGATGGCGTCGTTGTTGCTGTTGTTGTTACTGATGATGTAGCTGTTGTGATTCGTACCCTATTTATTTTTCTTCTCCAGGCCTAAGGGTTTTTTAATGTTTGGACATGCGCCCTAATATAACCGGCTAGGTTGAACGGGACGCTCCTCGCCAAAACGAGGCAAAATTTTATTTTAAAAATAAAAAATTGGGCAATGTAAAAGTCGTGTTACATGTTAGTATGCGATGCTGCTGATAGTGACATGAAAGATAGTGATAGTGCTATGAAAATATTATAATTAGTACTATTCATTATTTTTTTTTTAAATTCATTTTATTACCCTTCAGCTCGCCAACGAACATGGGCCTTCAACATGTCCTCAAGTCACGTGCCATCTGCACAACGTCTCTCCGTGTCTTCCTCATCATGTTTGGTTTATATTGCCAGTTCTCTTTTTCTTGTGTGTGCTTCTCTTGCCTTGGGGATTCCTGAACAAGGATTGCCTTGTAATGCTATCAGCAGGTTTTCTTAGTGTGTGTCCTATCCATCGCCAGTGTCTTCCTATAATTTCTTGTTCCTCTGGCACGTCTCTGGTTCCTGTCCTCTTTTCCACATTGGTGACCTTGTTATACCTTTCAATTCTTCTGATCTAAGCAAGTACCCAATTATGAAAGTCTATGACTTCTTTATAAAAACCATCAGGAAAAGATAAATGAAATTTATGGGACATAGAGGAGAGGTGTGGAGGAATTAGTCTTATGTGGGAAAATACTAGGCAGGAGAGGAAGAGGTAGGCAGAGAAAGATGTATGTGGAAAGCTTAAACAACTGGGCAACAAACAACAGCATGGGCAACAACAACCTCATTAGACTATCAAAAGACAGAGAAGATTGGAGGGTCATGATCGCCAATGTCTGTTCCAGACCAGGCACCTGACGAAGAAAAAGAGAAGATAACTTCTTTGTTGTTGGTACTGTTGTTCTCCATGTTTCAGAGCAATACCAACAGGACCACCTTGACACATGAGTTGAAGATTCGCATTTTTATGTTTCTTTAGATTTCCGTACATTTCTAAACCCACCTTTCATTGTTTTAATTGATACTTTTTACAAATGTAAGGATGCAAAAAGCAAGAGGAGCTTTCATTGCACTGGGAAAGTCATTCCTATTGTATTGCTCTGATACACGGAGAACAGTTAAAAACAACAACAAAAAAGCTACCGACTTTCATAAATGGCTGCTTACGTAGAATAGACGGATTAAAATGGTATAACAAGGTCACAATGGGGAACTGAAGATAAGAACCAGACAAGTGCCAGTGGAACAAGAGATGAGAAGAAGACGCTGGCGATGGATGGGACACACATTGAGAAAACCTCTGGTTAGCAATACAAAACAGTCGTTTTTATGGAACACCCAGGGTATTTGTTTGGTTTGGTTTTAAGGACCATATTCATTGTACATATACAACTCCATCAGGTCTCCGATCTCTTCCCTTAGATCACACAAGGAGGATATCAGCACAGTTAACGAACCCCATAGCACTGGCGAGGATCCCGATGTCTGTATACAGGAATTACACATCTATTAAAAAAATTGTGGCGGGTAGGTTTTCCTAATTTTGTAAATTTTGCCATGGCAGCGGTGGTAAGGCCTACTCTTTATGATTTCCAAATGCCCAGGGATTTTTAACATGCACAACGCACACGGGACCTCCTATTTTTTGTGCCCTTATCCGAGAAAGTAAGGCATCCGATGTCATTACCCAGGAGATCAGCGGGGAGTATGACATTATTAGGACCCACTGGTTCTGAAAGAAATGTTTATCAAATATATTCCCTGTACTGGGAACCGAACCCGATACTTTAAGAATTAGAGGCCGATGCCATAACCTTTAGCCACTCCGACAACTCGGGTAAGAGAGGCTGAAGTAGACCAAGACACCTGGAGAAGATAACTGGAGACAGCAGTGAAAATGGTGAGGAAAACGTGGAAAGAACTTGAGCTGATGGCACGTGACAGGAGAACTTGGCATGTGTTTGTTGAAGACCTATGCTACGTGGGCAGCTAAAAGATATTGATTGGTTACAAATATTGCTAATGGATACGAAATTTATTGAATACTGTTCTAATAAAGTAAATTCAAAGTTCATTATATTAAAGAAGAAGATAATGAGGTTGATGACATTAACACTGCTATTATACTTTATGGTCATCTTTGCACGCAAAATCTCATCTGTCCTATAGTATGGCTCCGAAACATGGAGAACAATAAAATTGACAATAAAAGAGATAAAGAATTACACAAATGGGTGTTTACGCAGAATAGAAAGATTGTTAATGTTATGAAAATATCACACATGTGTAACTTATGGAAGGATTGCCAATGCTACGAAAATATCACATATGTGGAACTGATGGAAGGATTGGCAATGCTATGAAAACATCACATATGTGGAACTGATGGAAGGATTGGTAATGTTATGAAAATATCACATATGTGGAACTGATGGAAGGATTGGTAATGCTATGAAAATATCACATATGTGGAATTGATGGAAGGATTGGGAATGCTATGAAAATACCACATTTGTGGAACTGATGGCAAGATTGGTAATGCTATGAAAATATCACATATGTGGAACTGACGAAAGAAACCAGGCAATTATCAGTGGAACAGGCCAGAAGACTAAACTGGCTTTGGTTATGACACACACTGAGAACCCTAGTATTAAAGGAATTTTCTGGAATTCCTAGGGTAAGAGAAATGGAGACAAAAGAAAGACATGAAGATGAGAGCTAGGGCAAAAATTAAAGGAATAAAGAAGACATAGAAAGGATGGCACAGGACAAAAAAGCTTGGAGTGTATTTGTTGAAGGTCTATGCTCTTCTGGAAGCTGTAAGATGATGGTGGTGAATGATGGTGCTAATAGAGTTGGTGATGTTAAAGTTAATGTTATTACTGATGGTGCTAATAGAGAAACTGATGTTAAAGTTGATGTCATTACTGATGGTGCTAATAGAGATGATGATGTTAAAGTTGATGTTGATGTCATTACTGATGGTGCTATTAAAATTTCTGCCGCTAAAATTGGTCATAATAGTGACAATACTTTTCAAAGTTGTTATAGTGTTACTACTCTTTGGCTCCCCCCCCCCCTACCTCCTTGAGCCTCAGTAACACACGGCAGTACTTGCTCTGGAATACCCCCAGGGTAAGAAGGTAAGATCGAGGAAGACCGACAAACGCATGGAGAGGATAACTGGAGACATAAATGACAGGAGTGAGGAAGACATGGCAAGACCTTGTGCAGATGACACGGAATAGCAGTACTTAGCACGTGCTTGTTAAACGCCTATGCAGTTTTATCAGAAGCAGATACTGGAACAAATGGGAAGCAGAACATCCAGGCCACACAAAAACTGATGCATATAACCAGCTCAGCAGAAGAGAATAAGTGATAAACTTCAGACTCCGCACTGGCCACAATAGATTGAGATACCACCTATTTAACAAGCTAAAGATAGAAACTACTGATGAGTGTGTGTGGCACCGATAAAATGACTGCTGAACATCTGTTTCAAAGATGCCCAACATACGAGGAACAGAGAAAGCACTCGTGGCCTTCACCAGTACTATTCCTGGACAAGCTCAATGGAGATAGAAATAGCCTCAAGCTGGCCACTGCTTTCTTTGAACATATTCAAGTTGACGTCCAAGAGTGTACGAAGAAGAAACGCCTATGCTGCATGGGGAAATTGGGGGGGGGGGGGGCTATGGGGTAATTATTAGGATTACTCCAACAATTTTAATTGATTAATTATTCTTCCAGCCTATTCGAGATAGTTCAGTCTTTGTACTGGGCTATCTACGGTCTGGTTGACCTTGACCACGCTGAGCTGCAGCCTCGTTTTAAGCATGAGTTCACAGAGTTTGTGGGCAAGCTGATGTTTGGAGTCTACAGTTGGATAGCGCTGATTGTCCTCCTCAACATGTTGATGAGCAATTCTTACCAGCTGATCTATGTAAGTGTCTGCATTCTTGGGTTGAAAATATTGATCTCTTCATAATGTTGAAAATATGGTTCTTTTTCTTGTTATCTGGCTAGTGTTATTAACGAAAATAGGTAACTGGTATGCATTCGTAATAAAGAAGGAAAGAAAGATAGAATTTAAAAAGAAAGAAAGAAAGACTGAGCAAACAAACAAAAAAGTAACAGAAGTGAATACGCACTTCGGGGATTCGGACCAGGGACCATCCGAACTGCAGATTCACCTCGCTGCAAGAATGAAACATGGCAGGACAAACGACCAGCTAAGCACCCCAGTGATACTCTTCAGCTGTCTAAAGTGTTCCTACTTTCTTTCTTTCTTGCGATTACGTACCATTTACCTAAATTCGTTAAACTTAAACAACGCAGGTCTCGGGTTTTCCTTTTGGTTTTTTCCTAATTGCATTAAACGTTTTTTTTTTTCTTAATGTATCTTGTCAAGACCGTGAGGAAACGCAAATTCCGTAGCTTATCTAGAGCAAAGCTTTGCGTCTTTAGTTATCATATGTGAATGTTTTGTTGATTCCCTCTGTCCATCTTCCAATGTCCTTAAACATTTGTTCTCAAGTTTCGTTCTGGCAGTGTCGTGAAAATTCTAATCCACATATATAAATGAGAAAATAAATGTAAAGCCTAACGAAGTAATTTACTAGAAAGAAAGAAGAATGGTGAAAGACCAGTGCTTTTCCTAATAGAGTACACCTGCGTTGTAGAACGCCATAATGACTGAACCCGAGATCCCCTTTTTCTACTTCGTCTGCATAAACTACACGCGTTCCTAAAAATAAAACGGGTACTTGTTTCTTGGAAAACCGTGAGATGCAAACTGCTTAGTGACCTAGATATAATACTAAAATTAATGTCATTATATACACTACGTTAACCTAAAAGCTTAGAAAGAGAGAGAGAGAGATGCACGGAGGAATGCCAATCCCAAGTCGTATCGCGATTTAAAATTAATGCCACCCCACGCGAAAGGCATGCAGGCCTGATTTTTTTTCAAATAGACAGTGATAAAAAACACTAACGATACGAGGTAAGGTTTTAAAAAACATGTTTAATGCTTATTAGGAAACATGACACAATACTGTTTTACGTCTGAAATCCTGACTTTATACTGACAGAACAGTCGAAAAGGCAGGACAGGTGGCGGTTCGGAAAATACAAAACAAATACACGACTATCCTAGAATAATACATATTTTGAACGAAGCCACTTAACCCCATTAAACTTATATAATTGGGTGCCTTAGGACTTGCTGACCAAGAATATGTTATGTGTTACGCAAAGGGTCTAGTAATAAACAAATTATAGCCAAAATACTATAGTGAGGTTGTCTGACAGCACGAGATCATTTTTGCTCATAATGGCGTGTTTGGAAAACACTGCTTTAGAGTGAATTAGGCCAACAAGTTAGATACGATTTGATTGGCTGCAGTAATATGTAAGGCGAAACATGATTAGTCGGACTGCAAATACTATTTGGTTGTTAATGGAAACGGTAGGATGGATACAATTTTTTCAAAGGTTCTTGAAAATTGAATATGAATTGATACATTGTGTCTGTATGTGTGTGGTTCAGTAGCAAATAAAAGGCAAAGCCTAGATATTGCTCCACCATGTAAAAGCTTGCCAGAGAGGAGGATAAATGCCTAGGCATATATAGGATTGCCAATTAGTAACATGACACCTATCTTATTGTATAGAAGGAATTACAGCTGGAATTGCAGAGGCGTTGTAACCATTAGGGAGAGGAATACTGGTATATCGTCACACGAGAAGCTAGTAGTTGGCATACAGCGCTGAACTCTGTGTTTGTAATGTCCTGTACGTCAGAGTGGAAATAGATATTAGATATTAGTTCTGAAGAAGGAGGTACAACCTTCTTATTTCAGGGACCGTGGTACTAAAGTATTAAAGCAGCACCTGGTTTGAGTTGTGCTGGATCCAGAGAGCTGGCAGCAGACTCCTTGTCCACGATATTGACCAGTGGTGTATCTCAAGATAACTGAGAAGCAAGCGAGCAGAGGAGACAGTTTTCCTGCCGCAGATACCTGAGATAAGATTGTGTCAGCCAGAGCAGCTCACCCTTATATAACTCACCTTAAAATTGACTGTAATGCTAAAGCAAGAGGGACAGTTATTGTTTTACAAATAAGAACAACTGTAATCCCTTCAATATTATTTCCACTAGTTCAAACACATGAAGTCGTGATGACAAACAACAACATAGCTTCAAAAGCCAGTATTACCTCTGAATACTAGAGTACAACACTACACACATATTGTAATACTATTCTATGTCAGGACAAAGATCCTATGTATAAATTTTGTACATACACATGGTGATTACATTTGATTGTGATTCCTGATTCACTTTGTAGTTGGATCAGGATATCTATTTTTGAAAGAAATTAATACATAATTTAAAAGTTAACACTTGACTTACTTAAGCTAATCTTTTAGATTGTTATATGTATGTGCTTGTCATAGTGTTGTAAAGTGTTGTGAATCTTAAATAAAGTATTTATCTGTCTGTTGTTGTTGTGAACTTACAATTCATCATTATCATAACCCTAGACATTCAACGTAGTCATCACAATAACCCAGAATAAGTCGGATTGAGGTCTAAATGTGGTAGCAATGTAAGGTCATCTGTAACACACTACACTTATTAGATACAGATACCTTCACAGCTGATCTCAGTCCGTACACTAAGTCCCCTATAAATATTTATATAATCCCAACTTACCACAGGCAGGTCGTTTTTGAACAGGGTTCTTAAGATGGAAGGAGATGACCAGGGATGGGATGAAGATAAGGAGATTGGGTAGGCTAATTGATGGGTGTGTTAGTTGTGAATGAGTAGACTGAATGATCTGACCCAAGTGCCCCACCTTGAAGTGGTGGGTCGGTGTGACGTATAATGGAAATATAGCCTACAGTATCAGACAGTCTTTCGTGACCTCGTGGCGTTCTATGATTCGTTAGCAGAGCCATGCATTGAAAGTCTGCGTTTACTCATTTTTAATCCTCGCCTATTTTCTTTGAGACGTAAACAAACGAAGTTGTTTACCAACTTCCGCGAACTGCCAGTCATAACAGGGAGCGAACCACGTTTGCTTACTTGAGTTTCTCACGCGAGCTGATCTGTCAATCATGGGATATCAGACAGATGCACGTGGAATAACACCGGACCTTCTGAAGCGAGTCGCTCGGGCAAAAATATTTTCCACGAGGACCCTTTGATGTTCGTACATACAGGGGGAGATAACGCTTTGATCTCCAGAAGCGGGCTAAATCTCGGAAGAAACCCGTTACACGGTTTAAGTTTCTGTTGTCGATTAGCAACGCCGACAAAACGACCGTGGAAACCTTTTATCTTGGGAATTTAGGTTTCTGATTTCTCTGCTATGCACAAGTGTGAAAATTAGCATCCTCTGGAAAGCAGATAACCGGGATGGTATGTAAACTGCGTCTTCCCAAAACAGTTATCAGTTGTTGCTCAGAATTTTTCGGATAGTCTAAACACGTAGTCTAGAACCATTGTGGATGGTGTGTTAATAGCCTTCGTGGGGATTTCATTCTGATTTTCTTGTAATATAAATTTGTGCTTAAGCGTGTTAGAGTGTTAAAGTTTACCATTTTAATTCACTTAAAGTCTAGCTGTAAAAGGCCAGTGGAAAATAACGCGTAGCTATTTGTTTACCAGTTGTTCAGTTAATGATAATTTACCACCCGCTCTATCACACAGGAAGAGACGTGTTAGTTGGCTAATTAATATACTAGGCGCGACTGATAAGTGACAGAATAGAATTCACGTTATATTTCACTTTGTGTAATTTTATATTAGTAGCATATTTTTCATAATGTTTCTTTATTCCTCGCAGGCCTGATCAAAGGGCGACCAGCGGTCTATTTTTATCCTTTTCTTCATTTTACTGATTGGTGAATGTTGTCTTCTTCTTGGCTTACACGTCCCCAAGTTCATTTGTGAACAGGATTGGCCAAAGAGACACATACACATTTTAAATAGTAAAGTTAACTGGACTTACCAATAACCAGAAATATTCATTCAATTTTATCAGCCCACTGTGGCGTAACACAAATAACATTACTATCTGACGTTTGACAGTCGTATCAGCGGATTTATCCAGCAAGTTACGCTGTTTCAAAATCGGCACTCACCCCAGAGACCACCAGGCGTCCCCCCGATAGGATTTTACCATCGCCATTATCCAAAATTTATTTTATTGGATAGCTTTAGTGGGAACTTTGTTCTTTTCTTTACTGTCTATGCTATAACATAGTGCTAACCTTTGACCTTTGGGGTTATCAACTTGTTGGGTTTTTTTTTCAATAAGGGGAGGGCACATGTATTCTGTTAATTTTCTATGTATGTAATTCTGATTTTATTTGATCTTTCTTTAGATATTTGGTGTTGTCAAGTTTAATGATAATAAACAACAAAAGAACTTAACTTTGTGTGTTGGTCAGACCCATACCCAACTAATCATAGTTTTTCACGTTTGTGTGTCTTGTTGTCACATTTGTGTGTGGGTGTAGTTAAACTTATATTTCTAGGTATAGGGAGGGGCAAGATTGTCTTGTAATAAAAGATAGTCGTATAGATAGGCTGGGCTAAAGAAACTTCTCATTCCAGAGACAGATCTTCTTCTTAAACTATTCACTCGTGAAATCTATTTATCACACCTTTATTTCTCACATACTTATCACCATCTACTCTACTCAGGCGGGACCATAAATATCTTTCAAACCTATCTAAAATTTACGACAATCGGCTTGAGTGCCTTGAAGAAATTGTGAGCTATATCAGCGGGAGCTTTTGCTCCTGGTAGGTTCAGTCAAGCTGAGCAGGTCAAAATGGAAAGGACAGACAAAGTGGGCCTCCTCCCCTTTCCTCCAAGTTAAAGGAGGTTGGAGAACAGGGCTTACAACCCTGCAGGAAAAAACAAATTGTCACAGAAACGGAAACAGTTGAAGAAAGAAACAACAGCCAGAGTCAGGAAGGAATAGAAATCGATGGAGAGCAACTGTTTCTGCCCTATGTTCCACAGGGAACGAAAAGGAATGATGATGATGAGACTGACTGATGGGTGTGTTCGTTGTGATTGAGTAGACTCAGTGGCGTCACTCTGCCATCAATGGTACCTATACCTTGTAGCGGTATGGCAGCTTGCGTACCCTGATAATCCCCAGAGCTATGCCAGTGGGAGTTTACTCCTGGTAGGTTCAAACCAAGCTGGACTGGTCTGTGTGGGTAGGGGTCAGACAAAAGCTGGTACCCTGGTCCTCCAGGTTGGGGGTTTTAGCATAGGGCTGACACCCCTATGTAAAAAAAAAATAATAAAGTTACGGAAACAACATCAAATGAACAAACTTTGCTGCGGGATGGACATTCGGAGTCTGTGGCTCGTATGACTGTCAGTGGTGAAAGCCGAAAGGAAGCCACTGACATGAAAACGGATGTCCTGACCGCAAAACAGGATACAAGAATAGGATTTTGGAATGTCAGGACAATGTATGAGACAGGTAAACTAAGACAGGTCACGGCAGAAATGAGAAACTATAGGTTACACATCCTGGGGATAAGTGAGAGCAGATGGACAGGGGCAGGAAAAGTTAAAACAGCAACAGGAGAAACAGTACTTTACTCTGGAAGAGAGGATGGACAGCACAGCGAAGGCGTAGCCATTATTCTACAGAAAGGGATAGAAAGGACATTACTGGAATGGAAACCCATCAACAACAGACTGATACGATTGAGATTGAGAGGGAGATTCACCAACACTACAATAATACAATGCTACGCACCAACGAATGATAGCGATGAGGAGGTCAAGGATGAATTCTATCAACAACTGCAGAAAGAAATGGAAGACACACCTAGATATGATCTTGTTATAGTAATGGGAGACCTCAATGCGAAAGTTGGTACACACAATACATATAATGAAAGAACAATGGGGAAATGCGGCAACGGAACAGCAAACGAAAATGGGGATAAGCTAATAAGTTTCTGTAGCATTAACAACCTGGTCATTGGAGGAACACTTTTCCCACATAAGGAAATTCACAAGTTAACATGGGAATCACCAAATGGTCGGGACAGAAACCAGATAGACCACATCATGGTTAACGGTAGATGGAGACATGCATTACAAGATGTGAAGGTAAGAAGAGGTGCAGATGTGGGAAGCGATCACCATTTAGTAGTAGCAAAACTGAAAGTGAAACTAAGAAGGGCTGGACCAACTGTAACTACACAGAAAAGGTTTGACATCAGCAAATTGAAGGACCCCCTTACCAGAAAAAGCTTTTGCGGCCGACATTAAGAAACGATATCAATTTGCCAAAAGCCAGGAAAAGACATTGACTGATGATATAGACCAGAATTTCAACACCATTTCAACAATATATAAGGAAAGTAGCAAATCATGCTTAGGATTCCAGGAAAGGAAGAAGCAAGACTGGATAACACCAGAAACACTAAACACCATAAAGATGAGAAAGGAAATGAAAAGAAAGAAAACAGAAGCGAAGTCCCCCAGGTTAAAGCAACTATATAGCGAACAGTACAGCCAGCTGGACAGGGAAGTTAAACGCCAAACCCGAGCCAATAAAAGGAATTTCCTAGACGATCTTGCAAAACAGGCAGAGGAGGCAGCACTGAGAAATGAACAAAGCACAGTATACAAAATAACTAAATTCATCAGCGGAAAACAAGGTGCAAACAATATTACATTAGTAAGAGATAAGCAAGGAAATCTCATCAAGACAGCAGAGGGACAGGAAACAAGATGGGCAGAGCACTTCAGAGAAACTCTGAACAAGGAAATACCAGAGACACAATTGAATGTTCCTGAGGCTGAAAACGATCTAGATGTAAATACAGACATTCCACGAAAAGAAGAAATCATCACAGCAATCAAAGGGTTAAAGAACGGTAAAGCTCCGGGCCATGATAACTTAAATGCAGAGCTATTTAAGACAGACCCTGAGCTAGCAGCAGAACTATTAGAACCACTATTTGCACAAGTGTGGAAAACGGGGACAACACCATCAGAGTGGAAGAAAGGAATAATTGTCAAATTGCCCAAGAAGGGAGATCTTGCAGACTGCAATAATTGGAGAGGAATCACTCTTCTCTCAGTTCCCAGCAAAATACTAGGCAGGATAATTATACAGAGAATTTCAAAGGCAGTAGACTACAAACTGAGGAAAGAACAAGCAGGATTTAGAAAGAACAGAAGATGTATAGACCATATATTCACTCTCAGGAACATTATAGAGCAGTGCTCAGAATGGCAAAGACAGCTTTACATAAATTTTGTTGATTTTGAAAAGGCTTTTGACAGCATACATAGGGACAGTTTATGGAAAATACTGAGGGCTTATGGAATTCCAAGCTGCATAGTGTCAATCATAAAAAGCCTCTATGCCAACTTTACGTGTAGTGTTGGGCAGAGCAACCTAACCTTCGAGGTGAAGACAGGAGTACGACAGGGATGCCCCTTATCAACCACTCTATTTTTAACAGTCATAGACTGGGTGATGCGCCAGACAAGAGAGGGCAGTCCAAGAGGAATAAGATGGACTACATTTTCTACATTGGAAGATCTGGAATATGCAGATGACATTGCACTGCTGGCACATTCACATCAACACATCCAGGAAAAAACGGATAGACTTAATAAAATTAGCCAGCAGGTGGGCTTGAACATCAATTTAAAGAAGTCTGAGGTCATGACGCTCAATGTGAGCAACCCTGAGCCCATATCAGTAAGGAATCAGCAACTGGTACAGACAGATACCTTCACATACCTAGGAAGCATAGTAACACCAGACGGTGGGGCAGGCAAAGACATCAACATCAGAATGAATAAGGCAAGAACAGCCTTCTTTAGCCTAAATAACATCTGGAAGTCCTCCCAATATAGCACAAGCACAAAATTAAGATTATACCACAGTTGCGTGCTTTCTGTGCTTCTCTATGGTGCGGAATGTTAGAGAGTCACAGAGAAGGAAATGTCAAAATTGTCCTCTTTTCACACAACATGCCTAAGAAAAATTCACCGCATCTTTTGGCCGAATACCATCACCAACCAAGATCTGCTTACTCGTAGCAAGCAAGAGGACATGCACACCATCATAGCTGGCAGACGCTGGAGCTGGGTTGGTCATGTCCTCAGAAGAGACCCCGATGCCATCACAAGAACAGCTATGTTTTGGACCCCTGAAGGAAAGCGAAAGAGAGGCCGACCAAAAACAACTTGGCGGAGGACTGTGGAGGCTGAGATGCAAAGAATGAACCATAGTTGGGGCACTGTACGAAGGATGGCCACCGACCGTGCAAAGTGGAATCAATTTGTTGTTGCCCTACAAGACGCCACTATGCGTGATGGCCACTGACTGCTTTGACGGTCGGTGGTTAAGGATCGAAGAAGAAGAAGTGGCGTCACTAGGGTTGGTGTCACCCAGTGCGATTGACTGACTGGTGTGTTAATTGTGAATGAGTAGACTGACTGATGGGTGTGTTAGTTGTGAATGAGTTGACTAACTGATTGGTGTGTTAGTTGTGAATGAGTTGACTGACTGATGTGTTAATTGTAAATGCGTTGACTGACTGATGGATGTGTTAGTTGTGATTGAGTAGACTAATTGATTGGTGTGTTAGTTGTGAATGAGTAGACTGACTGATGGGTGTATTGATTGGTTACTGGAATTAAGGAAGAGATGAACGATGAACAAACCGCCAGGCAGATTATTATGTCTCCGGGACAGATATGCAATAGCAAAATCAACACATATTCGTACACACACAGAGGAAGAGAGAGAGAGAGAGAGAGAGAGAGAGAGAGAGAGAGAGAGAGAGAGAGAGAGAGAGAGAGAGAGAGAGAGAGAGAGAGAGAGAGAGAGAGAGAGAGAGAGAGAGAGAGAGAGAGAGAGAGAGAATTTATTTATAAATTATTCAGATCGTACGCTAATCCTGCACTATTGGTTTTCTTCATGTTTCTGATTAGAGCCAAGCAGACGAGGAGTGGAAGTTCGCTCGGTCAAAGTTGTGGATCAGTTTCTTCGAGGAGAGCGGAACTCTCCCACCTCCCTTCAACGTCATCCCAAGCCCAAAGACGTTCTACTATATCACGGGGTGGTTTAAGAACAGGATCGGTACCTGTTTCTGCTCAAACCAGCAGAAACACAATAGGTGGCAGAGTATAAAGGTTGGTTTGTTTTTGGGACGTTTGGTTGGTTGCTTGGATAAAACGCGTGGTTTGTTGGATGAACAGTTAGTTGGTTGGTTAGCTTGACGAATGGTTGGATAGGTTAATTAAGAGAAAGAAAGGCTTGTTGGTTTGGTAGCTTTATTAGTCGAAAGGGTACTTGCGAAAACGTGTGGCCATTTGTGATAAGGTAGTCTTGTTCTTTCGTCGCCATTTACCTGTTTCATAATTTTCTACTTCCCCATCTTTTTCCTTTTAGCTATTACCGTTCGCAAATTCACTTCGTTTTATTTAATTTTAATTTTCATCTTTCCTGTCTTGGCGCTTTCCTGTAACGCTATCGTTCATACCATCTTGTTCATTAGACGCTATTGTTATCGCTGGGTACTGCAATATTGGCGATTATGGAGTTCGTTTGATAACATAATTCCTTTGTTTAAAAAAACGTGTTTTGCCACATTTGATTCAATAGAATTGACGGTTGAAGATAAAGGACTTTGGGCTGCAGTCTGATTAGCTCAGCTTGTACATTACATGAAGTCCTTAGTCGATGGCGGGATAGAAGTTTAAATTTTGTTTGTGTGAGGCGGCAAAGGAAGCCGCCGTTGGACGTGACAACACCTGTCAAGAATGGACACAAATCTTCATAAAGATAACTCTCCTTTTGACCCAGCATAAACTACTGCTGTATTGGGCGACCAATCACAACCCACGGTTTTTATCACCTGGCATGAGGCACGCAGCCGAGGATTTAAGTGAAAGGAAGATCCCGCCCTTTTTCACCGATTGAGGGGCCTGTCCTCGCAAGCCAGCGCGAGAAGCATGGCAATCGGTAGGAGAGAGAAATTAGTGGATGAGGGGCAAATCTAGAGGTGCGGCCCAAGGATTGTGACAGATCGGTGGCTAAGAATATAAAGTGACGCAAAAAAGAATCCAGTACTTTCATACACTATCATGGAGAAAAAATGGAGTCCCAAAAGCGATAGTATTGATTCACAGATGTAAATTCATGCAATCAATCATCGTCACCATCTTGTTCCACTGGTATTTGTATGGCTTGCTCTATCAGTAGTTCTACATTAATGATCTTGTCATGCGATTTCAATCCTTCTATTCTGCGCAAGCACAATTTAAGAATGTTTGTACTTTTATACTTAACATGTTTGTTGCTCTCCGTGTTTTAGGGCAATACAGAAGGACTGATATTTGAGTTGAAGATTCTGATTTCTACGTATGCCTTGGTTTCCTTTAATTTCCATATGCTTCTCAACGCAATTAAAGCTTTTCTTGCCTTTAGTATTCTTATATTTATATCATTTAAATTCATTTGGCATCATTCGTAGCTGTACAATATTCTTTTGATAGATTGTTTTGGAGACTGGGTACAAGATGGTACAGGCACTCTCGCGGTTGACAATTTGAGAATCATCCTCTAGGCCAGAGGTGGCCAAACTACGGCCCGCGGGCCAGATCCGACCCGCCAACCAGATTTGACCGGTCCGCCAACCAACCTGTTTTGGCCGGCCTCTTATTGTTGATTGAAGGCAAACTCTTCACAATGAAATAACACACAAATGTATGTTTGAAATTAATAATTACATGTCATATTACAAATTACAAAACAAATTAAAACAACAGATTCATTATTTTTTTTTTAACAGTAATTTCAGTCCGAAGACTGGTATACATGTCTTGACAGATGTGCAGTACAGTAGTTTGCCGTTGCTTTCTGTACGTGGTTCATTATATATTTAAAACTAAATCTCAGAACGGTATTTTTTAAGGATTTTATAGGTCTGGCCCTCTGGTGTTACCCTTTACCATAATCTGGCCCTCGGCCAACCTTAGCTTGGCCACCACTGCTCTAGGCCATTGTAAAACATGCGATCTGTCCCTGTCTTGTCTTTTTGTGCATATGTTGGTTCCCAAATTATTGTGAGAAATGTTATTTCATATTTATTGTTTGATTGTGAAAATACGTGGAGAGAAACACATCATCATTACACCTAAGCTCCTCAAGGAGCATAGGCCTTCAACAAATGCGTGCCAAGTCCTCCTGGCCAGCTCAAGATCTTTTCATATCTACTTTATCTCATTCATTTCTACCTCCACTTCTCTTCTGCGTGTGCTTTTCGTGCACTTTCTACCTTACTTACACTGGGGTTTACAGAACAAGAACTGCATTGTATTAGCAAATAAATAAACAAACAACACACAAAAGTATTTTATCAGGCACTCAGTGAGAAAAATAAAGAAGTTGAAGACCAGACAACAGAAAAACAACAGAAGTGATAGGCTTACCGGAAATAGAACCAGGACCTACCGAACGGCACCCACCGCCTAGCCACGGGAGCGAATCGGCACTATCCACTCTGCCAGCTAAGCACTACAAAAATAATGCTTCACCGACAGAGGTCTAGCTCGACCCCCCCACGTGACCCGAATATGTACCATAGGACGACCCAGACTAATTACACTGACTAACAAAAAAAAAATTTTTTTTTCTTTCTCTAACATTTCTATGTTTTTCTGGTCAACTTTAATGCGCTGTTTTTAAATCTGCAAACCGTTTTTCTCTATCAGGTCGGGATCTCTAGAAATACGCAATTGAAATTTTTTAACAATGCATACAGTATTACAACATCATTCATACAAGAAGTGTAACAGTTATGTAGGCTTGAATTTCTTTGCAGTCGCCTTTCGTCGGTGAATGACATGTGGTACATCGCGATGAAGCATCCAACAATAATCGGCAAGCATTGTCACACTCCACCGTCCTTGATAGCGTGACTCCATTACGGCGATATCTTGATGGAATCGTTCTCCATGTTCATCGCTGACTTCGCCAAGGTTGTCAGGGGAAAAGTCAAGATGCGAATCGAGCAAATGGATTTTGAGGGACATGTTACAGCCCATAATTCTGTATGCATCTATGCACTGCTTAACAATATGCACATAGTCGACAGATTTGTGATTTCCCAGAAACTTATCGACGATCGATTTGAATGCCATCCATGCGCGAAGTTCACTACCATGTAACAAGTTCTCGAATTGTTTGTCTGCAATAACTTTCCTAATCTGAGGTCCTACAAAGATACCTTTCTTTATCTTTGCATCGCTAACTTGCGGAAAATTTTCTCGAAGTTAAGTGAAAGCTTTGCTCGTTTTATCTAACGCTTTTACGAAATTCTTCATTAGCCCCAACTTTATATGTAACGGTGGTAAAATGATGCTGTCTTTGTTAACTAATGGCTCATGTATTACATTTTTATGCCCGAGCTGCATACGATCCCTGATAGGCCACACTTTTCTTGCATAATGTTCCTGTCTGTTGCGGCTGTCCCATTCACATAGGAAGCAACAAAATTTATTATACCCAGTCTGCATGCCCGTGAGAATTGCAATGACCTTTAGGTCTCCACAAATCCGCCATTGGTAGTCATTGTACTTTATTTTTACCAAAAGTATAGCCATATTGTCATAAGTTTCTTTCATATGAACAGAGAAGCGACTGGAATTGATGAAAATAAATTTCCGTTATGCAATAACACGGCTTTTAGACTAGTCTTGAAAGAGTCGATGAAAAGTCGCCATTCGTTGACTATGTGCTCATTACCGAGGTGCAGCATTAGACCGTTTACATCTTTGCAATAGTAAATGCCATCATCCATCTCAAAGTATAGAACAAGTTCTCTGTGTCTATGACGAAATTTAGATATCGGAGTATTGGGCGCTAAAAGATTCCATTCTTTGAGTCACGAACCGAGTAATTCCGCTTGTCCTTTGGTAAGAGCGAGATCACGTATTAGATCTGAAAGTTCTGAATGGTTAATTAAGTGAACACCATCATTCACCGGTATATAATCCGAGTCAGAATTAGTTTATAAAGCAGGTAAACTATCACTTTCTGATGGTTCATTCACGTCCAACGGATATTATTCTCGTGGAAATGGGATCGGACATGTGATTTTATCATGAGGCACTGGTTTCGAAACCGATTCAATATTTGGATAAACCACAGACTTTCTAGTTTTAAAAGTGAAACCATGGATATTTGTCAAGCAGAAGTAACGATCAGTAGCGTGATTTGTCGGTTCACGCCATATTACTGGCACTCCAAAAGGCATCGACTTATGCTTCGGCGATTTTCGTAACCAACCTGCCAATGTATTTGCACAAGTCGAACAAACTGCATTTGGCTTCCAAGATTTATTTGCATCATCAACTTTCGAATCGAAATAACGTTCATATGCTTTCTTTAGTAATGGTGTAAAGTTTTTCTGGTGAACACGATCGGTAAAATATCCGCACACGTAACAGAACAGATCAGCCGAATTTCTACAACTTCTAGAAGCCATATTTCGCTCAGAATTATTTCAAAATACAGTAACTATTTGAACAATAGCGTAACATATGTCATGCATCTTTTAGCAGTATAAAAAGTAGAATTATTTTGCATTTTATTAATTTTTAATAAGTTATATAGTAAAAATGAAACGGAGCAAATAACGGTTTCCCAAAAATATATTTATTCACAAATATCTTAAGAACCCGATGTGATAGAGATAAACGGATTTCAGATTTGAAATCAGCGCAAGAAACTGACCTAAGAACACTTATTCTTATATAAGAAAGAAAAATGTTGTTTGTCAGTGTTATAGACGCAATCACTTCTGCAGTTTCACTATTAAACAGTAAAGGCCAGATTACACAAGACAAAGACCTTAATAATGTGTCTAGTAAATGATAGAAGAATGAGAATAAGTAAAGGACAGAATGTAGGTTTTTATGGTATTTTATAAACTTATAAACATAAATAAATTTTTCTCACTGCATTGTATTGCTTTATTTAGATTTTCTCAATGTGTGTCTTATCCATCGTCAACGTCTTGTCCTCATCTCTTGTTCTGCTGGTTCTTGTCATCAGTTTCACATTCGTGTCACGGGATTTACCCCCTTGCTCTGCAGTGATGGTCCAACAGTGGCCAAAATTCAGAGTATCAACTGGGGGCTTTCAAAGGTGTCTATCATTCGCTCAAGATTACTCTTGGCAGAGATTTGAATTGAAGAATGGTGCTTCAATTCTAGGAAGTCTCATAGGAATTTAAGAAATCAAGTACTATGGCTGATAGGATCCAGGCCGTGTAAACTTTATATCTTCCCTGACCTTCTATGAGTAAGGATTTTGCTCATTTTGGTGAGCCCCCAGCTGTTTTAACTCAGTACAATATTACTTTAATAGCTCTGTTATAAGTATTTAAATGACTGAGACATACGGGTGCAGTTCACTCAAAATGACTAAATCAACTATACATTTGTATATATACAGATAACAAAATTTAATATCCAATTATCATTAACAAATGTGACATAAATAAGGGTAGGTGAATTAGATAGAGTCTTTAAAATTTCATTAATGGCGATGATCTGAATAGTGTGTTTTCTCTTTCGAATTAAAAAAAGAAATGTTCACTTGGCAGCTTTAAGTGGGTACTAGAGCTGTCAGTAAGATGTCGGTTGGTTTCTGCTCCAGCTGATGCTTGTTCCTTGCAAGTTTTAGACTGGTTCACTCGTCACTGGTCAAGTCTGGTAGCCGCAACACGTCCCTCGTAGTACCGTGGAGTAATTGCGAAGATATTCCAGCGTCTGTTAAGACTCATCTGCTGTAGATGTCTAGCTTTGATTGAGGGCTACTTATACTACACACTTGTTCTACAGATAGCACCAACAATTGGTACCCCAGACTAGTATCCTGAAATAAGAGAGAAACAAATACCCTCCTGAGTATTGGGTTTCCTGACACAAAATCATGTGTTCTCTCCCCCTCCCCCCCCCCCCCCCCCCCCACCTTTTCATTCCACCATCCCATCTGCCTTAGAACTTTACCCTCTCTGAGCATTAATGTTAATCCCAGTGAGCGGAAAACATCCATTGCATTTATATATTTATATTGAACATGTTACATTTACATATGCACTGGTTGAAAAGGTTAATATAATAAGTATGTACATCAGTTCTGTCATCATCCACTCCCTGCTCCATATGGAACTTGGGACTACCTCTGCTTTTGGTTCTCTATGAGAAACCCGCATAAAGCAGTCACAAGTTCTTGCAGTGTGGTTCATGAAACCATCATTCTATATACTGAGGTTGCCAGCCTCTTATGACATGAACATCCACTAGCAATTTTCATATGTTAATAAATGCAAAATATAGAATTATAAAATTGTACAACTCACGCCAAATATCTTTGGGAATACCGACTTCTGGCTCATAGAAATAGTTACGGCAACTGGATTAAGATGCCTCTTACACGTGGCCTGGGGTGTTATTTTACAATAGACTCCCACTATGACTTAGTGTTCAGGTTCCTAGGACTCCGGGCTTTCCATATTAATAAATGTAGAGTTGTCGTTGTTGTGTAAATCCACAAGATGCTCAAACACGTTGCCCGGTTCTTCAAAATGGAATCATGATTCTGTTCCTTACTCTGGCTTGTCTGGCTGTCTTCTTGACGAGTTGAATTTCACAGCGCCGTAAACTCAAAAGGCGCTAAATTATAAGGCAACATTCGGCACGCATTCAGATTGGTACTATATGACAAGGCTCCAATCAATAATGTTATACTTTTACATCTCAAAGGCCAAGCCAATAGCATTCAATTAGCGTATATATTATGGTGGGATATATTCCCCCTACCTCTCACGGAAAATTCCTGCGTGACATGCGCAAAAAAAATGTGTTATTTACAAGTCACCTCTCAATATATGGTATGTCAGCTTCCGTCTATTATCGATCTTGTTTACATTCACGACTTCATAATCTATCACAGGTAATCTCTTTCAAGATGGATAATTCTTCTCCGGCAAGTCTGTCCGGAAAGGATTATCTCATTTACCCGGTCTATCCAACAATTAACAAACTGGTCAGACAGAACAATTATCAGTTGATAAGATAATCGACTGTTGGTTCTTGGTTCTTTTTTGTTGTTCTTCATGTTTCAAAGCCCACACAGTAGGACTGACCTGAAATTTCAGTTGAAGATTCTGGTTTTTATGTTCTTCTTGATTAGAGAAACGCATGCTGTACTTTAAAATGATAAATACACATGCTCTTATTACCGAATTTATATGTAACTCCGAACACATAACAAGAGTACTGAAAGAGAAAGGTCTTACAAAATCCATAAATAACAAGGCGTGTTATTTAACACATTAACAGATGCTCAGGCATACATTTAGCTGACATAGAGATTAAGTTCAATGGAAAGAAAACAAACAGCACTTTGTGGTTTATGCAACAGTCATTTTTGATAGCAGACTCGGGGCAGGGATCTTGAGATAATTTATACTCTTTAACTCTGTTTTCTTTTTTTTTAAATTCATTTCAGAAAATTGTTAAGATCAACAAAAAAGAAATTCGTTATCAGGTAAGTCTGTTAATATATTTGCCCAAATGTCTGTCCGTCTGACTGCCTATCTATCTATCTATCTATCTATCTATCTATCTATCTATCTATCTATCTATCTATCTATCTATCTATCTATCTATCTATCTATCTATCTATCTATCTGTCTATCTATCTATCTATCTATCCTATATATCTGTCTATCTATATCTATCTACCTGTCTATCTATCTATTTATCTATCTATCCATCCATCCATCCATATATCTATCTATCTATCTATCTATCTATCTGTCTGGCTGTCTGTCTATTTATCTGTCTGTCTATATCTGTCGGTCTGCCTGTCTGTCTGTCTTTCCATCCATCCATCCATCTATATATCTGTCTATATCTATCTACCTGTCTATCTATATATTTATCTATCTATCCATCCATCCATCCATATATCTATCTATCTATCTATCTATCTATCTATGTACATGTCTGTCTATCTGTCTATCTGTCTATATGTCTTTCTGCATGTGTTTTCAAACACTTCCTAAACACTGATTATCTACCCCCATAGAAACATCATTTGCCTGTCAACATCTCATCCATAGGTCAACATTTCTTTTCCTCTTCCTCTCGTTTTTAATGTGAATAATTTGTTTTATATCCATGTAATATTATTATATAATGTAATGTATGTGAGAATGTACCCGCATACCACTGTACTTTAGAGATGTGAATGTTTTCGTTTGCTTAAATGGGATGATGTATATGAGAATAAGCAGATATACATTTTTATTTCTATTATTTTTTTTTAACTGCTGAAAGACTTTTTCTGCTACAGAAGTGCGAAAGAAAGTGTTATTATTATTATTATTATTATTATTTCATTTTCCACCAAGAATGTATGGATATAAGCGAGAATGTGTTATGTAATTTTTGTATTGATGATTGATGTCACATTCAAAAAATACAGATTACTTCTAGACGTTTTGACCGCATAAGTGAGTGTATGTGGGAATATAAGGATATAGTATGCAAGATTAATGAGAGTGAAAGGGCAGAATGTTAGACAGGCCTGCACGCCCAATTCTTAACCCTTCGAAAATAAAGTTCGTTCGTTCTATCCGTCTGTTTGTCTTGTCTGCTTTCTGGTTTTATCTGCTTGTCTATCTATCTTTCTCTGTCTATCAGTAGCTTTGCTTCTCTTTCTATCCATCGTTTCATTTCATTATTTAGCTATGACTGCTATATGTTATCTTTGCATGTTATACTAATCATGTATGCATTTTCTTACACGGCTGCGTGGTAATCATTTGAAAGTACAGTGTGATCGCAATTTATGCGAATTCGAAATAACGCGAGCTGAGGAAAAATGCGAAAAATATCGCTACTGCTATTAAAATTCACAATTTAATATTTTCTGTTTCTAATGTCTTATGTTCGTTGTACGATGCTTTTCATGAAAACGTTTAGTAATTTCTATTTTGATCTACTTTTCAGAAGCATTTTCCAAACTGTAATGTACTGAAATTCTATGGCGAACATTGTCTGAATTTAAGTGAATCTTACATCTCCGGAGCATAACCTTCGCGTAATTCGCAGTCGCACTGTATATACCCATCAGACCACTAGCCTTCTCTAGAATTTACTATTCAGCGTGACTAATCTTCTCTCATTGATATTCACATGAAGGCCGTCATGCGAGACCTGATCAAGAGATACGTCATGCAGAAACAACGGGGTTCCCAGAAGGGGGACGGCGTCAACGAAGATGACATCAACGAACTGAAGCAGGACGTGTCATCCTTCCGGTTCGAGCTGCTGGAAAACACCGAACCCCAACCAGGCCAAGCCAACAAGTAAGAAACTGAGATATTGGAAGTCGTTCGTTGGCACTGGTGTCAGTATGGATTCGTTAGCTTGTTCTGAAGCAGATTCAGATGACCATTTGTAGATCTACAGTATTCTATGTGTTGTTCTTGTTGCAGTGGCGTAGCTACAATGTTAGGGACCCCTGGCTCAAATTAAGTGGGGCCCTTTATATATATAAAAAAGTTAGTTGCTTATCCTTTACAGGACGTGGCAATCAACCCCAGCTTTTATTGGCTGTTTGTGATTTATCTAGGCAATTTTTACATTCAGTAGTTTGCCATTGCTTTCTGAACGGTACGGCGCTTATACCATTGTTAAAAATCCACACAAAGCGATCTGCTACCAAACCGCCTGCAGCAGGTTTCGAACCTGGTATATCTGGATTATGAAACTGCGTTCATATCCATTAGGCCACAGACGCCGACCTTTATATATATATATATATATATATATATATATATATATATATATATATATATATATATATATATATCTATATATATGTATATATAGATATATATATATATATATATATATATATATATATATGAGTTCAACACCATAATTCACTATAAGGTAAATTTGTGTCAAAAAAGTATACCACTTACTTAATAATTACTATTAGTTTTTAAAAAAAAGGAAAAGTTAATTTTGTTACAGTAAAATAACGAATAACATAGTTTGTGACGTCACCGGCTCGGGTCTCTTCCGACCACACCTTTCCGGGGCCTACTCGGCGTTGCGGCTCCCGGGACATGCCCGGTTCATCTGGGAGATAGTTACGCCACTGGTCTTGTGCAAATTCTAAATCAGTGCATCTGTTGGCCTATGCCAGTCGGGATAAGATTACACAGCCCTACAAAAAAAAAAGATTTTTTGGTGCCGAACATTTTACTCTTGATTGTACATAAATGAGGCCTGCTGAATCCAAATATCACATTTACTTGTCTGTAGCAGCTCTAGTTTTTGAGATACAGACATTTTTGTATTTCATTAATATTTTCTATATAAGGCTATGCAAAAAAACTATTGCTGTCTAGTCCTTTACAAAAGAAAACTGCTTGTTTACTCTCAGTTTCAGTTTTCCAAGAATCTTCCCAGAATTGCCTTTTTTAGATTTTAAGCCACTGCATGCATGTTAGTATGCTACTTATTTTATTACACTTCTAACAGAGAATGGCATCATCTTCCAGAAGAGCATGTTTTCTTTCACCGCATTTATTTTGTTATATTTGTGGAGAGTACACTTTCAAAGAAGAACATTGGAAGCATATTACTGTTTTTGTGAAAAAGGCTTACTTTGCTTACTTTAAAGTAAAACTAGGTTACCAGGACAAGTCTTGGGCTCCTCATATTGTTTGCAAAACATGTTGTTGAACACCTGCGACAGTGGACTTGTGGGAAAAGAAAATGTTTAAAATTTGGAATTCCAATGGTTTGGAGAGAGCCCAAGAACCACTATGATGACTGTTATTTCTGTGTTGTGAATATTAAGGGAATTAATGGAAAAAAATCACAAAAAGTGGAAATATCCAGATTTAGATTCTGCTAGGCGACCTGTTCCACACGGAGATGACATACCAATTCCAACTTTCAGTCAGATTTCGGATTCCCTGCTAGAAGATGAGACAGCAGTGGCATGTGGAACAACAAGCGACAGTGATAGTGATTTCGAAGATGATTTTTCAGATGCTCAACGCTTCGACCAGCTTGAACTAAATGATATAATCCGAGATCTATATCTCTCCAAGGAATCTTCAGAACTTTTGGCTTCAAGATTGAAAGAAAAAAAATTACTGACTGCTGAAACAAAGGTTACATTTTATCGCAGCAGAGAGCAAGGTTTTATTCCATTCTTTTGTAAAGAAAACAACCTTGTGTTTTGTACTAATGTAGGAGGTCTTGTTAACAAAATGGGTGTAAGTTATACACCAGATGAGTGGCGACTTTTCATTGACAGCTCTAAAAAAAAGTTTGAAGGGTGTTCTCTTACACAATGGTAACAAATATGGCTTAATTCCAATTGCTCATTCTACTTCAATGAAGGAGGAGTATGCTACAATAAGCACAGTTCTGGAAAAATTGAAGTATTTAGAACATAACTGGATGGTTTGTGTAGATCTTAAAATGATGAACTTCTTGCTTGGCCAGCACATTGGATTCACCAAATATCCATTCTTTATATGTTTGTGGGATAGCAGGGCAAAAGATATGCACTGGACAAAGAAACAGTGGCCGTTGAGGGATGAATTTAAAGTTGGAGAAAAAAATATTGTCAATAAGCCTCTCATTGATCGAAAAAGAGTTCTACTGCCACCATTACATATAAAGCTTGGCTTGATGAAGCAATTTGTTAAAGCACTGAACAAAGATGGTACCTGTTTTAATTACTTATGCAGAAAGTTTCCAGAATTGAGCATAGGCAAACTTAAAGCTGGAATTTTTGATGGACCTCAAATTAGAAAGTTAATAAACGATCCAAATTTTATTGATTCCATGAACAAAACAGAGTCCACAGCCTGGTCATCATTTGTTTTAGTTGTGCAAAACTTTCTGGGTAACTTTAAAGCAGACAATTATTCTGAATTAGTTGGAAACATGCTGTCGAGTTTTTGTGAACTTGGATGCAACATGAGCATAAAATTGCACTACCTCCATAACCATTTACATTTGGGACCCCAAGATGCAGCAATAGTGAATGCAGTCAGCGACCCATAGCTGTACTGCTTGCATCAGGACCAGCGAACCAGAGCTGGTCAAGACCGCACTCCACCTCCATGTGGTGGTCCTGGAAACAGTCTGCAGCAGTGCAGTCTGGCTGAGCGAGTGCGGATCGCAATGGGAAGGCAAACCCGGTCCCTAAAAATGCTGTGCTGAAGTCGGATGTGTCGACCGAAAGATGCAGATATCACAGCTTAGGCGTAAACAGACACAACGCAACCACCGTCCTTTTCAGGGCGAACGAAGAAGAAGAAGAAGATTTACATTTATTTCCGGAGAATCTTGGCGACTTTAGTGAGGAGCAAGGTGAAAGATTTCACCAAGATATAAAAAAAATGGAAGAGAGATACCAGGGACTTTGGGATGCCCACATGATGGCAGATTACTGTTGGACCCTTAAGCGTGACTGTCCGGGCATATCACATTCCAGGAAGTCCTCGAAAAGATCCTTTTTGCATGTTGACTAAACAAGTGCTAGTGATAAAGTTTTATTACATTTTTGATAATATATGCACAGTAATTACATATAATATGAATGCAGACTAAAGTCAAAATGCCACTGATAGCACCTAACTCTAGGATTGTACATAACAATTGACATACTAATATGGTCATTCTTAGTTATCTCAAAAACTAGAGCTGATAGAAAAAATCTGATTACATTTTTGGAATCAGCAACCCAAAATTACCCAAGAACAGCTATAAAATTTAAGGCACCAAAATGTGTGTATACCAGTGTTATCATTTTGAGAAACAGGTTTAACCCTTTCTATCCAAGGAGTCCAGTGATGCGCCACAATTTTGTTCATTATTTTCCCAAGAGCCGGTGGGTAAACCTGCTTGGTTATAGTCAGGTGTTCTAATGTCAGCACTTTACACAATATAAAACCAGTCTATTTATCCGATAGAAAACTTTTAATATTTTTAAATATTCTATAGCCAATTAAAAAAAAAATGTATACATTTATTGTCACATATATATAGAAGGTAAAAGTAGTTATATAGCAGATACGGCCGTAAGGAGTGAGGTGTTAGAGAGTTCATGGTCCTAGGTCCAGCTTCATGATGTGGGGTCATGTTCCCTTCCTCATTGTCTTTGCCTTCCCTAACTCCAGAGCAGAGTCATTTAGCCATGTACAGCTGGGTAGACTGGAGCGTGACACTACTAGGTTTCGATCCCGGATTCCGGTAACTGCCGCGAGAGGCAAGCGCTCTAACCGGTTTGCCAATAGACGATCTTCACGTGTTTTGTGAGGGGAAAAATATGGTATCAATTGTATTGCTTGTGTAAAGCTTGAAAGGTGCCTGAGACCAGAAACTCGTACATACATACATATATATATATTATATATATATATATATATATATATATATATATATATATATATATATATATATATATATATATATATATATATATATATATATATATATGCTTGGGTGTGGGTAGGTAGGTGGGTGTAAAAAAATTCGCCTCATAGACAGTAGTGTTTTGTTTGTAAGCCTGGTGATCAAATAACCATTTTTAAAAATCAGAAAGTCCAATTAGTTGATGATATACGATCAAATTGTGGGATACAAACGGGTGTGTAATCGATGTGTGTTTATGTGTGTTTTAAGCCATCACAAGCCCGTATGGAGTCTGTTCAATATGTTCCAAATCCCTTATGTAATTCTCACTCCTATCTCTCTCTCTCTCTCTTACTCTCTCTATCTTTCTCTCATTCTGTGGCTCACTCTTCCTCTTTCGCTCACTCTTCCTCTCTCTCTCTCTCTCTCTCTCTCTCTCTCTCTCTCTCACTCTCTCTCTATGTCTCTGTCTCGCGATAAAGGATGTTTCACATTATCTCGTTAAAATTACTAACCACAGGGTCTTTTATATCTGGACATGCGCCCTAATATAACAGGCGGAACGTAAAACAATTTAGTTTATATAGCCACACAATGTCACAAATGTGACGAGACAGATAAAGTTATTCGGTCAAAACGGAACGAGTTTCTTTAGAAAGCCACAGTATGTCACAAATGTGACAAGACAGATAAAGGTATTGGAGCAAAGTTGTACGGTTCCTTTTGGAAAACCACAGAATTTTCAATTGTGACAGGACAGGTAAAGGTGTTCCAGCAAAGCTGTACCTTTTGATTTAGAAAGCCACTGTGTTTCATACAGGTGTTAGCTCAGGTTAACACCAATGGACCCTAGACAACGAAAGAATTCAGGCAATTTCTCTATCCCTTAACAGAGGAGAAATAACTGGTCACAGCCAAATTGAAGTAAGCATATGTAAAAGTTCTTGTGATGTTCTTGGTTGGTGATGGTATTCAGCCAAAAGATTTGGAGAGTTTTCCTTAGGCGGAATGTGTAGAAAGAGGACAATTTCCACATTTCCTTCTCTGTTACTTTATTGTTGTGTGTTAGCATACTTAAATTAAGGTCAATGAGTTGATTTTGAAGTAAAAGTTAATGTAAAATAACGTAATGCTTAATTTCTATAAAGACGTGTTAATATATTCTCAGCGAAAACCATACATTTCCTTTGTTTTATATTTTTCATGTTTTTTTTTTTTGTTTGATTGGTTTTTTTTTTTTTTTTTTAAGAAAGTTGGCAGAATGGATAAAACATGGAGAGTATTCGGAAGTTCCAACTAAGGTGGAGCGTTTTCAATTCACAACGCACGCGGAAGAATCAACAGGAGTCTGAAACTTGAATCTCATGTCACAAATGGACCCGCCCTACATAGCGTTTAAAAGAGACCCCCCAAAAAAGAACAGAAACACTTGCATGACGGAAGATCAACTATGATCGTCAGATTGCAACTCGTGTAACATTTGGTATAAAGTTTCCTATCATTCCCTTTCTATTTTGTGTTGTCTTTATGCGTCCCTTCCCTAACGGAGACGTGTTTAGTAAGGTATGCTGTGGTGTATTTCTTTAGTGCTATAGTGCAGCTGTTTTCCACCTATGTTTTTGTACCGTGCATAGTTATGTAAGGCCACACCACGTTTTTTAAGCGTTTTTCTCCAATAAGTAACACTGTGAGCCATTTTATTTGGCCCTCTGTCAAAGTAAGAGTTACACTACATATATCTATTTTTGTTCACCATACTGTTTGTCATCATTGGGAAATATATGGAAATCAGCAACATCAAGGGACAAATTAACCAAATAGGGAGAGAAGAGAAGAAAGTGTAAAATCTGGGAAGGATAATGACGAAGAGACAGAGGAAGTAAATGATAAAGTAAACAACAAGCTGTGGGCAGAAATTATTTTCACTTTATTTATGCATAAAGTACGTGATTTGGTTTGGTTTGGTTTAGCTTGGTTTGGTTTCATTGCACTCGGACAACTCCATCAATGCTCCGATCTCCTCCCTTAGATCACATAAGGAGAATCTCAGCACAGTGCACCAACACCGTAGCACCGGCGAGGATCCCAATTTGTGTATACAGGAATCACACGTTCTATAAATGTTTCTGTGGTGGGTGTCGGATGGTCCTTGAAATAAAACCAAACCAAAATGGGTTGGACTTGTGTCCTTTCACGATTCATTATAGGAAAGAGGCGATGGCGCTGTTCGGATTGTCCGTGGTTCGAATCCTCAGTGAGCCTAAAAGTTTTGTTATGTTTCAGTTGTCTAGCGTTATCTTTCTTTCTTTTTTATTTTATTTTTTCTATCTTTCTTTCTTGCTTGCTTTCTTTCTTTCTTTCTTTCTTGGTTGCTTGCTTCCTTCCTTCTGTCCGTCCTTCCTTATGTTTGTCCTTCCTTATTAGTAGCTACTATTTGCCTTTTTTCGTTTATTGTCTTACTGCTCTATAGCCAGGTCTTTTCCTGAAGGATACATACTTATTTAGTCGTTCCAAAGGTATCGTCGGCAGAGCACGATCTCCGTAGCTCCCACGATGGTTCTTGTTTGAAAGAAAACTCATGGTAGCATTGCAATAGATGGTGGAAACATTCGGTCACCCTGGAAGGGCCACCATACCAGGGAAGAGGCAAGGGATCTCCCTTAGGGAATCCATCTGCCTGTTCCCGCCCCGCTCGCCCGCCCTCCAGACAGCCAGTGTTTATGACTGTTCACCCAACAGCCACGCAGTCCCTCGGCACACTGGTTCACCTTAGACTTGGGGTCATTCTTTAAGACAAAGATCTGAACGTGTGCTTCAAACGTACCAATCATGTTTCAAACATGGCAAAAGACGACATTACGAACGCCTCAAGATGGCGACGTAAATTTGGACGTTACGAATTTCCACCTTCATATACTGTAGAAACCATGTGTTAACTATAGTTCTACGTAATACCAGCAGGAATGGACGTATGAGAGGACGCATCTACCGTGTATACAACCAGTGCGCAACAGGAATAATTAGCATTCATACCCTTTGACATTTGCTGGGGGAGACTGAGCACCTATGGGTTTGCCCGGAGTGCAATTACGTCGATTCTTATTAACAACAACAATAACAATTAGTCGTTCCTCTTCTGCCTTGGGGTGTAGAGGTTAGCCCAATATAGAGCGCCACGCTATACTATACGTTGTCTTCCTTTTGACCTCAGGTACCTATACTATTTTACTTGTCTTTCTGTGTAGCTCATGTAAGGTTTTGTGCCAACCAGTGTCGCATTGTATACGTTTAATGGTGATATTTGCAGATATCTGAGACATCTCTTTTTGCATGCTGCATGTAACCTTATTCTCATTGTTTTAGACTATAATATATTTAACACAGAAAGCAAAGAGCTGGTAAGACTGTATTTATCAAGTTAACAAATGCTTTAGCCTTCTGACATCTAATTTTTATTTCTGTCCATTCGAACAACTTATTAAATCTAGAACTCCTGCGTCTGGTCTGATCTCGCGATAACTGCAATTTCTTAAATGAGGACAATGGGCCAATTAGAATGCCTTGGGCCCCGGTCTAATCCGGGTTTCCACTGTGTAAAAACGACCGTCACTGTATAACATTTGTGTGTAAAGTGAGGTCATTTTTTAGACAAAACACAACCTGCATTTAAAAAAAAAGAAAGTACTTTACACTTAGCGATTGCTTAAAGTAAGTTTAAAAAGCAAATTTTATATTTATTAAAAGACCACACAAGTTACAGTTATATTTTGTAATTCATTGCTTTTAATTGTAGTGCAAAAAGATTTTAGTTTTTACATGGAAATAACATAAAACTTTGAAACACAAAGACTGGTCGTATCATAAGTATTTAATATGTACAGTTCCACTCTCAGGTTCAGTCTCTTCTTTTCTCTATGAGAGCGTTGTTGTAGCTGGCAAGTCCTTTATATGGCAAGTTATTTTCAGAGTTTTATGCTAGCAGGTGGATAATGTTAGTCCTTTTCAGGACTTAGTATCTATCAACGCTGACGGGGCTTCAGTTAACAGAGTTCACTTATTTTTGACTGGCAAATTGCGCTCTGATATAACCAATTAGGTTGAAAGAAACGCACCTCGCCACAAGAAGGCAAAACCCAATCCAAACAAAATCAGGTTCAGTCAATATAGTCAAAGCAAATCTTGTAAATATCTCATATGGAGCAGTTCTTATTACTGCAATAACAAAAAAGGTGCAACTCATCAGTATCATCTATCTGGCTGCGTAACCGGCTGCTTCTAGCGATATCTAGCATCTTTGAAAGCCAAAAATGTTTTTTCAGTGCTCATGCAAGCATATTCAAACTTTCAGTTATCCAATTGTATGTCCTATAATCTAAGCGCACACTTTGAAGCAGCGATGGTATGTACATTGCCTCAGATTACTCACATGGGTAGATGAATAAACAAGGGTAAGATTGATGGAATTTTGTATCAAACGGAGGACTAGGAGGGATGGACGTATGAGAGGATGAATGTATCTTGTATACAACCACGGAGCTACACAGAACTGGTGTGGATCTACTGTCCTGGTCATGCAGGAGTACCTGGCAATGAGAGAGCTAGCAGACTGGCCTCTAGAGCACCCATTGTGGGGATACTGGACATGGATAAGGGAGAGATACTAAGGGCAATTAATGATCGCCTGCTACATAATGACCTGCAATGGATGAATCAACAAGGTTGAGACTGTTGGAGTTTGGCATCAAACGGGGGACTAGCAGAGATGGACGTGAGAGAGGATACATCCGTCGTATGTGCAACCAGCGTGCTACAGGTACAATTAGCATTAATATTCTTCGACATTTGCTGAGGGAGACTGAGCACCTATGTGTTTGCCCGGAGTGTAGTGAGGTCGATTCTGATCAACAATAACAACAATAACAGCGAGCTACAGGAACCGTTAGAATTCATTCCCTTCAACATATGCTGAGGGAGATTGAGCACCTATGGGTTTTTCCGGAGTGTAATGATGTCGATACTTATCAACTATAACAGTACTCACTTGGGAAGATCCAACAAATTTAGAACCGGCCAGATAGACATGTGTACATGTTGTCTTCTCCTTCGTTTGCTCCCAAATAACCACATCTATCTCTCTTATAAAGCTGGAAGTTCATCTCAACCTTCTCTCGTCACCAGACAGTTTCTCACTCAACCTGGTTGGAGAAGGTCATGCTGCCGCCCTGCTCCTCTCGTGGAGCCGACAGTTTTGAAGTACGTTTTCTACTGTTTGTTTGTCCTACCCACATGGAGACGCATCTGTCTGTCCTACCCACATGGAGACGCATCTGCTTGTCCTACCCACATGGAGACGCATCTCTCTGTCCTACCCACATGGAGACGCATCTCTCTGTCCTACCCTTATGGAGACGCATCTGTCTGTCCGATTTTCAATGTCTTGTACATATGGTATTTGAGTCTGCATTGGCAGGTTCTTAGTCTGGAAATGATCCCATCGTCTGTTCTTTGTTCTGTATTGTATGGTTCTGTATTGTATGGTTCTGGAGTTGTATGGTTCTGTAGTTGTATGGTTCTGTAGTTGTATGGTTCTGTATTGTATGGTTCTGTAGTTGTATGGTTCTGTAGTTGTATAGTTCTGTAGTTGTATGGTTCTGTAGTTGTATGGTTCTGTAGTTGATGAATCTCTGTGATACTCGTGCTCTTTGTCTCATTAGTTATTTCTGATTATTACTTTGGCCTATTCATATATAGCCTCTGTCTTCTGTTTGGATTTTCCTTCCTCATCTTTTGCCAAGTTTTTCAATATATTTCAGTGGGTCCCTAGGGGTACACTGTAACTTTACTTGTTTGAATTAATAGCTGGTTTTCAATGGTACTTCTGTCAAATTCCTTGTTTTCATTGTTCTTGAGGTGCTGTGATGACCGATAGTGAATCTGTGAGAATCACTGTCATGTCTCTAGCAAAACCATTATTTTCCATGATATCAATTGCGTTTTAGTGCATCTGCCTCGGATTAAAATTGTTTGAGAATTTTTCAGAGGCCATGTTGGAAGATAAGACAACAAATGAACCTGTCCTTCAGCACTGTCGACTCCCCAGGTGGAGTAGGTCGACAGCCTCGCCTTTAGCGACACCTTTGAGAGATGAACCATAGGAGGATGAAAGAAACATGAGACACACTGCTACCTTTAGAAGAGTAATATATGACTCGAGGGCCGGTTTAAAAACATAAGTGGAACTCTCTTTATGCTAACTAGTTACTGCTATGAACTGTCTCTATATTTCACAATTTTATTTAATAATTTTAACTTTTCCAAACCTTCAGCCCTGGATGTGATTATATTAAAACAAATGGAGAAGAAGATCTAGTGACCATATTGACATGACTTGGGACTTTAAATTTGACATCATTAATAAAATGACCAGACGTTCCATTTTCATTGCTGCGTCCCGTTGTCCAGGCGAATACTTAAAGGGACAGTACATTTCCCTGGTATACCCATTTCTATCGAATTTCGGAATACTTCAGTTGTACATAGCCTTTCATATCTCCAAGGTGCATAAGCTTTCAGCAAATGCATGCCGAATCCTCCTGTCACCTACTTTCAGCTCCTCATCATTTTCATACAAATCTCCAGCTCTCTTCTCCCAATGTTTTTCTGGATACAATACTTCTTTTACCCTGTAGATTCTAGAACATGAACAGCGTTGTAATGTTATCAGCAGCTTTCTCAGCGTGTGACCTATCCATCGCTAGCGCCGTCATCTCATGTTTTGTTGCACTGAGACTTGTCTGGTTCTTGTCATCAGTTTCTGCCAATGGATAGGACACACACTAAGGAAACCTGCTGATTGCATTACAAGGCAGTCTTTGTTCTGGAATCGCCAGGGTAATAGAGTTATAGGAAGACTGAAAAACACATGGAGAAGGGAACTGAATACAGAAATGAAAGGGATAAGAAGATGGGGAAAGACCTTGAGTGGATGGCACAGGAAATTAGGACGGCACAAATTTGATGAAGGCTTCCGGAGTTTAATAGTAATGATGGGAGCCGCGCTGGTGTAATGGTTAAGACGTTGCGCTGGCGATCAGGTTTTCAAGGTTCAAGCCCGGGCGCGGGCATTTGTAGAAGTGTCATCGACCGGGATTTTGACTGAATAACCTGAACGGCTCCTGCAGATAAACCATTGTCTCCCCAGCCTCGCAATGACGTGTCATTGCGCCAAAAGGACTGGAAAGCTCGAGTGCCGCTGGTTAGAGAAAAGAAAAATAGTAATGATAATGATGAACACACAGATAAGAGAACATATGGCTATCGCCAAAACGGCGCACTAAGCGGCCCCTCGGACAACTACACGCCTTGTCGTGGTTATCCAAACGGCTCATGGTTTAGCCAGAAATGAGTATTTAATCTGGTGGGAGCCGTGTACAGGAAACTGAGATCTTTTTTTACACTCTCATTAGGATGTCTGGTTTGGATAAGAGCTCCAGAGACGTAAACATGAATGGACAGAATCTAAGTCAGTGAAGAAAATAGATGACTGCTGGAAGCTAATGCGGCGTGTAGGGACTCATGATTAAGCTCTTGAGGTCTGGAGATAAAAGAAAGCTTGAAGTAGTCGAAAAAGGAAGCAGCAAAGAAAGTCACAAGGATAAAAGTTAACTGATAGTTTTATGTCCTGGTGACTGTAATTCACTTTTTTTGCGTTTATTTTTTACCAATTGCCAGACAAATTGCTGCACAAAAAAAAAAAAAAAAAAAGATCATTTGTTAAAATGAACTTAATTTCTTTTTATTCCTCAGTCTTCTCGACTTTGTTCCACCGTTATTCTAATAACATTACTGAGTAAAATTGATTGTATATTCCTTCAGAGTACGCTTTTTTTAATTATATGTTTGCCTGTTGCCATGAGTACTTAATTGTTATTTAGATTAAGTCAGTTTTGTGCTTGTGTGTGAACGCGCGTGGTTGTGTTCCTTACTGACAAAGACATTCTTACCTAATAGTGCTCTTGTTTTCTTAATATGCCTTTTTAAATAGAGGACATAGTGAATTATTTGGGGGTTTCTAACTCTATTGGAAAGTATAAAAGATCGCGTAGTTTATATTTAACAATAAAACAAAACAGTTCAAAACTAAAGCCATGACGTCTCGTAACGAAGATCTGCGGCTTTCTTCATTCATTCGTTCGTTTGTTCGTTCATTCGTCCAGCCATTAATTCATTCATTCATTCATTCTTTCGTTCGTTCGTTCATTCATTCATTTATTCGTTCGTTCATTAATTAATTAATTCATTCAATAATTTATCCATTCAATCATTCTTTCGTTCGTTCATTCATTCGTTTATTCATTGATTAAATCGTTCATTCACTCGTTAATTCCTTCACTCATTCATTCATTCACTTATTAATTCATTTATTCATTTCTACATAGCCCTACTTAGAAGCATACATCTTCAACGAATGTGTGCCAAGTCCTAATATTGCATGCCATCAACTCAGGGTCTTGCAATGTCTGTATGGGTTCTGCAACCAGACCACAAGGTCTTTTATATTTTGACATAAACCCTAACATAACCGATGGAACCAGTGTCTAGGTTGAACCGGGCGTGCCTTGTCAAAATGAGGCAATTTTTTTTTTGTTAAGATGTCATCCTCATCATTTTCATCTATGTTTCCATTTCTCTTCTCCATTTGTTTCTCGGTACGGTATACCTTGTGTGATGGGGTGAATGAAAAACAAAGAGAAGGCTAAGGCATCCAATAGGCCCGTCAAATTTAGTGAAGTGCAGAAGTGGTAGGATGGACCGGATTGTCGTAAAAATTTTAAATCTGTATCATACCACGCTCAAATTCCCCGCGTCAAAAACTAGCTATCGTATTTGAATCTAACGTTAACTATAGGATTTGAAATTTGTCTAAGAACCCAGTCAAATTTACCACCAAAGGTTTATCTAGTGTATTTGAATTTGTTTAGGAACCAAGTCAAAAGTTACCGCCCAACAAAAACTATCTAAGAGTATAGTACAAATTTAACAACCAATCAAATTGTTTCCTTTTCTTGTAGTGATAAGAAAATTTTGGTTGACGTGACAATAGAGGCTATTTTGTATTTTTGACCAAACGAAGATATTTTATTTCTTAACAACTAAAGATAGTTAAACAGAAGGAAATATCTCAAATTATAGCACTGATATCGCTTAAAACATAAGCATAAATATTCACGCATGATAAAATTTTACTGTAGTAGAAAAATTTATTTTAGTGATATTTTCATATCAGGGTAATGCCAAATTTAACTACTTTAAAATTACCCAGATTGATATGCAAAGGAATAACTAAGGCAAAACTATATAGAACGATAGAGAGAAATTGGCCGTTTAATTATCACTTTGGATAATTAAACTCAGTCCACTAATAACTATAACATAAAATATTTAAAATTAGTCAGATTATACAAGCGAGCTCAGAATCCCCTAAGTCAAAATTCCTAGAAAGACTTTTTGACTTTGCCTCCGATTGGGCGGATGTAATTCTATAAATAGTAACAAGGTAGTACGATCTGGGCCATTCGATTCAAAAATCTGCACCGAGCTGACAGAAACTATAAGACGGAACGACCAAGTCTTTGCCTTCTGATCTGAGAGCAGTTCTAGATCCCTTAGAAGGCCAGTTCAGCTTGTGTGTGTGAATATATTTGCCTGAGGGTTATATCACGAAATTACCTCGTGGCTGCATTCACTTGAGAGGAAGTTTGTGGGAGATGAGAGTTCCTTATATATCTGGAGCCAGACCCCATCTTCTCAGTCAGGAGCTATAAAGTTTGTGGTCCTGACTTGTGTATATGAAATCCAGCAGCAACATTCTAAGATAAGTCCTTTATAAAGGCCAGTGTCAGTTTATCCAATCATTCACCCAAGAGTAACCAAACTAGGATTACAACCCTTTTAGGATGAATAGATAAGACCATCAAAATAATAAAGAGAACTTACAGCATAGTAATAGCAGACGTTATCACTCATATGAACAGAAACTGTATGTGTAGTTATTCCAGTGAACACTCTACAAAAATGGAACAGTTTTTCCATTATATTTATTTTGATGTGTAAATATCATTTTATTGCTTTTGAGTATTCCTGACCTGTAAAGATTGAGGTTTAGGACAATTAAATTGTACATAAAAATTTCATACAGTCTTGCTTAATAATGTTATTAAAGTTAAAGTCTGTTGTGAAATTAATAACTGTTATATTAGATAAATTACCCTAGACGTAGCCAAATAAAATAACACAGTTAATCATTTACCAAATTGGGATCTTAAGAGGTAGCAGTTAGGGACTCAGAGTACTACATCATCATCATTTTCTCTGAGAACTTACATAGCTTGACCCCACTTTGATGTCTACACACCCTTGCTCTTTTCAGAGAAGGGGGTATTACTTATAAGACCAGTCTCTTATCTGGCACTATCCTGGTATCCTCTGATACATCTATTTGTCCAGGATAGCCTATAGTTTAGTAACATCAAAACCTCTTATGACAAGGATCACTGACTCTGATTTTTGAGTGACATGTGACGGCCCAGATACAGGGTTCCTAAGTGACCTCGATTTAGGTTTCACTTCCACGGTTTTATGAAATAATCACTACTCTCTATGATTCAGACGACGTCATAGAGAGGAACAAAGAATTAATGGGAACATTCTGAATGGATAGGTATCAATCTCTTTCAAAAATTTATTAAAAATAATAGTATCTGTCAGGGTATACAAATCGGGTAGATACGGTAATGAAAACAATAGTATCTCCCAGTCTAATCTGAGAGCAAAACTAAATAATAATTTCATCACACATGCAGTAACAAAGTAAATTTACCATAGAACCCAGAACCAACACTACACGCAGGGTCTGGACACTAAACAGGACACCACTTTCACACGTGAGACTACTACACAGATTGTAACTATAGGTAGTCCCTCTTTTAGCTCATAGGGTTGCGGCAAATGCTGGGCGTCCAGGAGTGTGAAAATAAATCCAAAATGTGAGTATCCTAATACTGTGGAATGAGTGCTGTCCCGCCTCTCTGGAAGTAGACACAGAAAAACTCTCCCGGCGCCTTGTTATAAAAGGGAAGCTGACATTTACAAAATATATTACATATTTATACAGATATTCAGGCTGCTTCTAAAATTCACTTGGCGTAAGTTTGTTTATTGCCCCCAAGTAATAACCATAAAAACAGTGATACATAAAATGATAAACTATAAATACCATGGGGGCTTTCACTTTTGCTGGAGACCCACCACGCAAAAGACTTCCACCAATTTACACACTGTGAGGTAGAAAGTATTAATTTATTGATGAATTTCTCTCGAGAAAAACTTTATGTTGATGTTCCTCTCCGTGAGATTATCCACACCCAAAATTTACGTTTCTTAGCAAAAATACTTCACTTATTAAAATTATGAAAATGATTAACATAGATATAGTTACCCAAGTTCAGTTAGTATTTAGCTGCATGTTAACCCAGTGCAACTAACATAACTAAGGGTCGGTCACCTGAACAGAAAAAGTGTCCGTTCCATATAGTGACTGAAATACGATAAGTTCGATTATCCACTTACATAAATAATCCTAGGTTTGCTGGCTGCTAGTGAGTGGCAATTGTAAAGTGCTAGCTTATATAGGGAAAATGTCTTACTTTGAGCACATATGTTCTCTCTTTCTTCTTATGCAAGTGGTCGAATATACGGCAACTCTAAGCAATGTTAAAGGCTCGGGGAAACGATGATTTTCGCCGTTGCGACAAGTTGAAGTAGGTCCCCGTTTGACTGGTAGATTTAAGAGACACTGTCACTAGCGTCCAAGTCTGCAAAGGTTCCACGGATGGAGCAAGCCCAGGCGACATAAAAAGGCCCTGGTCGTGCAGATACTCGCGTTATCCCGTCTAACCGCGGAAAATTAGATATAAATGAGTACAAAGGAATACCAATTAGGTAGCTGTCCCCTGAATCATAGGACATCTGAACACAAGCAGCGACCAGCATGAAAGCATTTTGGTCGCCTTTTATGTAGACGAGCTAAAGATATATGAATGAAGAGACTTTATGTTCTGTCTAGAACAATGATTGACACTGGCAGAGTCTTGAAGATTACGTTAAACTTAGTGCAAAAAGAAGAGGGGAGGATACAAAGACCAGAGATAAAGAGCGGGCGGTTGTAATGAGGAAATAATTGTCAAAAATCCTGAGGCAGCTAATCACACTCTCCCTGTGGATTTCAGAACAAAGGCTTTCTTGTAATGTTATCAGCATGCTTCTGCAGTGTTTGTCTTATCCATCGCCAATCTTCTTCTCATCTCTTGTTCCGCTGGTAATTAACTGGTTCTTTTCAGGAGCTCCACATACTTCGGCAATCACTCATTTATGAAAGTTTGTCACTTCTTGATTATTGTGCTTGATGGTTCAGAGCAATGCAATAAGACTAACTTGACATTTGAGTTCAAGATTCTAATTTTTGTGTTGGAATTGTTTTCTATCGTAATTAAAGCTGTCCTAGCACATCACATATAATATGTATAAATAATGTGTTCATAATTTCAGCCCTCAGGAAGTTGTTTACTTTATCATTGACTTCATATTTTCCTTCCCCAATTATTCTTCTTTCCTCTCCCCCCTCTATTTTTTTTTATTTGTCTCCTTTCTAACCGTTTCTGATTTTGTATTTTTTTCTCCGGCTTTCTTGTTTTCTATTTGCCTTTGTTACTCTTGGTTTTATGTTTTGTTTTTGTTCCGCATTTGACGAGTATCACTGGTTTTTAATTTTCATAAAACTTTTACTTTTACGTATATTTCTTTCGTTATAATTGACATAATTTGCTGTATAAATGTAGATAGCTTCTTTGCTTTCATAGTTCGTCTTTGTCTAGTATTTTCATTTGTTCCGCGTTTGCATTCTTTCTTATTCTTATGTTCTCATAACTTTAAGAAAAATTATTCTCATCTACGTTTCTGGTTCGTAACTGTGGCTGACAAAGGGTATTCCCTAAACGTCCCGTATTTCTAGTGCAAAGTTCATTTGTAAAGCTGACCCCAATATCATATTTCATCAGTTTTGTATATTATATGTACGTAATAAACAAACATCAAAATCAAAACAGTGGCCGGGCTAGAATATGTCATTATTACTCCACACACTATGATAACACACTTCTGCACTGTGTCCTTCAAAGCTGTAGCGCGTGCACGCTAAGTTAATAACTGTTATACTCATCTTTGTTGTGACTTTGCTGTCAATAAGCCGGAGAGTAAGCCTATTTATTGACGTCCTTGACATTTAACAGATGAAGATGCCAGTTATATTTTATATTTCTCTCCGCCATGACATCCATGTATGAATCGGCGATATCGATCCAGCACAGGCGTTTCGTGGCTTAGAATTTAAAAACTGGCTTACAAAATGGAAGGTTGTGCGCTAGAATCTTTGACTACAACGTTTGTAATATTCCATTTGAAGTGTTTACACATCCATGACACTGTGGACATTTTAGTGCTTTTTTCGGAGAAAGATTAAAAAGTCGTAAATGGCGATTCACGTTAGGCACTCCAATTACTATTTCGTAAATTAACAAACCATTGAAATTGGGATAGCCCATGAGTGGTAAGAATTTAATGAAACCCGTTGTTAATAAGATTGCGGGCAACTTGGGCAGGGAAGAAAATGAAATGGGGGAAGTCATTAGAAAAACAGAAGATAACTGCCAATTAACCAAAACGATAAGACCCCGGCAAAGTTCTTTGGAAACATCATGAGCAGGGGCGTATTTGGCACACGAGGCGCATCTTACCCGTGGCACCCCCTATAGAAAAACATTTGCAAGGATATGTTTAACAATAAGTAGTGTCATAATAGTGTCCGATGGCATCCCCCTCCTGGCTATCACCCGGGGCGGACTATTTCCCTCGCACCCTCTTTAGTACGCCACTGGGCATGATCAGAGAAAAAACTAGAGAATCTGGGAACACCTGATAAGTTCCACATGGTAAGTTACGAATGATAAGTTTTATAAATGGTAAATTACAAATAGTAAGTTCAACTGAGAGACAAGATGAGAAAGACTGCGAAAGATAACTTTGACAATCTAACCACCGTAGCACTGGGACAGATATGGGGATACTCAATGAACAAAGAGTTAAATTGATGAATACAAGCCATTAACATATACAGTGGATCGAACAATTACAAGCGAAATCTGTTTAGAAAAATTTGAGACGACCAATAGATTTACAGACTGACAGACTTAAATCAGACAGACAGACAAATGAACGGACGAACAGAGAGACAGACAGACGGATGGACAGACAGACAGACAGACAGATAGAACGGTAGCAGACAGACAGATAGGATGGTAGGCTGGATGGTAGGCAGGATGATAGGTAGGTAGGTAGGTAGGTCAGTCAGTTGCTCGGTCGGTTGGTCGGTCGATCGCACAGTCTGTCGGCCGGTCAAAGGCGAGCAGGCAGGAAGTAGGTAGTTAGTTAGATAGAATGATTGACTGACTGACTGATTCATTGATTGATTGATTGATTTATTGATTGATTGATTGACTTATTGACTGTTACTTAGACAGGAAGATGAACAGACCCTACCTGTTTTTGTTCATACTTGAGGGCCAGCTTAAGTCTACTTAAGGTCAGTTTCTCCGTGTCCTCTGGACTGAGGTCTTCTTCCTCAAGATCTTCATCGCAGGTCTTGTTGAGGACAGCTATAACTTCCTCACTACTACGACACTGATCGAGCAGGTCACACGCGTACTTCTTGCATTGTGCACTCAGCTGAGAAAATTAATTTATGTAATGTAAAGAGCTTAGAGAATAGAAGCTTTAAAGGAGCTTAGAGAATAAAAGCATTAAAAGGAGTCCAAAAAAATTTAAGGAGCCAAGAAAATAGAAATAGTATAAGAAGTACAGAAAATCGGTATATTTTAATGAGCTTAGAAAATAGAAATATTTCAAGGAGTTTAGAAAGTAGAAATATTTTAATGAGATTAGAAAATAGAAATATTTGAATTATCTTAGAAAATAGAAATATTTCAAGGAGCTTAGAAAGTATAAATATTTTAATTAACTTAGAAAACAGAAATATTTTAAAAAACTTGGAAAATAGACATGTTTTAATGAGCTTAGAAAATATAAATATTTTAAGGTGTCCAGAAAATATAAATATTTATAGGAGCTTTGAAAATAGAAATATTTGTACTGGTCTAGAAAATAAACATATTTTACATAAATATTCGAATTGTTATAGGGAGCTTAGAAAATTCAATTATTTTAAAGAGATTTGAAAATAGATGAATGTCAAGCAGCTTAGAAAATGGAAATATTTTAAGAAACTTAAACAAAAAAGAACAAGACAAAAATGGTAAGGACAGTTCCATAGCAGAAACTGCCGTAGCGGAGCGAAATGACTATGCTAGTTCCAGTTTTATAAGGTGGAGTGTTCAATTCCCTTCCTACTGTGCCTATACCGTCCTAACTCAAAAGCAGAAACATGTACCTATTTACAGTTGGGTATACTGGAACACTATCATTGCAGGCAGACGCTGGAACTGGGTTGGCCATGTCCTCAGAAGGGACCTTGACACTATCACCAGAACTGCTATGCTATGGACCCCAGAAGAACGGCGACAGAGAGGCAGACCAAAGACAACCTGACGGAGAACAGTGGAGGCTGAGATGCAAAGCATGAACCAGAGTTGGGGCACAGCACGAAGGATGGCCACCGACCGGGCAAAATGGAGGACAATTTGTTGCTGCCCTACAAGACGCCACTATGCGTGATGGCCACTGACTGCTAATGATCCAAGAAGAACATACTGGACCGTGATGCTTACCAGGTACTGAACCCAGTAGCTTTGTCGCGAGAGGCAAGCGCTTCAAAGAGCTTAGTAAATGGAATCATTTTAAGGAGATTAGAAAATAGAAACGTTTTAAGGTCCTTATTTATCCTAATTTTACCTTTTCACTTATTATGGGCCACTGTAACTAGCTCAATTACAGGAACCATGTAGCAAAGCCTGCATGTGATCTTGCGGTGATGGGTTCTGAATGAATTTATTTATATGGTGAAGTTCTCATCCTCATGCACAATCTTATATTAGTTGTCTCTTATAAAATTACGAGATTTTAAAGCAGTGGGTCTCAAAAAAGTAAAGCACGGATTAATTCTCGTCCTCTGCGTGTACCATGCCAGATGATGTAAGCGATCATGTTTCTTCGCTACCTCTTGAAGAGAATAACTATTTAAAATAATTAGAAAGATAGAGTCTGTTCCGAGAAGCACTTATAGTGATATTGGGTTACATAGCGGCAAAATTAGAACACAGTGGCAACTTTTGAACACGTAGTGTCAATATTAGAACACGTAGTGTCACTATTAGAACACATAATGGCAACATCAGAACATAGTGGCAACATAAGATCATATAGTGGTAATATTAGATCACATAGTGCAAATTTAGACCACAGTGGCACAATTTGAACAATTAGTGGCAACATTAAAACATATTGTAGTCACATTAGAACACACTGTGGCAACAATAGACCATCTAGTTGCAACATTAGAATACGATGTGGCAACATTAGAACACATAGTGACAACATTAGAACACACACTGGCAACATCAGACAAGACACAACGTAGAGGCAACATTAGAACACATTGTGACAACATTGTAACAAAAACATTTTAACATATATTGGTAACATTAGAATACATAGTAGCAACTTTATAACCCATATTGGCAACGTCTAAAAATTTACCATCATCGCCGTTATCATTAGCGTGTTATTTAATTAACTACTTTATTAAAGTGATGCCAGTAAAACTGTCATTTAACCTTAACAACGAACACTCATAAAAACTGACCTGTATATAAGAGTCCTTGAACTCGTTTTCTCTCAGAGCTAGACGGTCAAGCTCCCAAGAGAGTTGAAAAGCTGTCAAGACTGGATCAGGGCTGGTTAGTGATATCCATGAGGGGCTTGCCAGTGCCTTGTAAGTGTTGATTCTCAGTAAAGAGTGCCGCAAACTAAACAGGTAGATGGTAATGGATAACTGATAACTGTCAAGGGAAGCTGAATATGAATACGTAGATCTGGATGTCATATATTATGGATATAAGATAAAACATTATCTTCTTCTTTGATCCTTAGCCGCCAACTGTCAAAGCAGTCAGTGGCCATTACGCCATGTGGTGTCTTGTAGGGGCAGCAACAAAATGCTTTCACTTTGCTCGGTCAGCGGCCATCCTTCGTGCAGTGCTCCAGCTCTTTGCATCGCGGCCTCCACAGTTCTCCGTCAAGTTGTTTTTCGTCGGCCTCTCTTTCGCTTTCCTTCAGGGGTCCATAGCATAGGTCTTCTTGTGATGGCATCTAGGTCTCTTCTGATGACGTGTCCAACCCGACTCCGGCGTCCGCCAGCTATGATGGTGTGCAAGTCCTCTTGTTTGCTCCGAGTAAACAGTTCTTCGTTGGTGATGGTAATCGGCCAAAAACCTTCGGAGAATTTTCCTTATGCAGATTGTATGTGGAAAGAGGACACTTTCGATATATCCTTCTCTGTTACTCTTCAACGTTCCGCGGCATAGTGCGGAAACTATAAATATAGATAAAACATAGATAATTGAAAATAAATCATTTTAACAACGAAAGATAACAAAATAAATAAAGTACAATCATCATCATCTCCTTGTTAGCTTCTTACACAGTATGGACCTACTTATGGTAAGCAGATGTACAGTATTATCATTGTTGTATTTTTCGCTGCTCATGGAGTTTGAAAGCAGCACTGCAGACGGTTCATTTGCAGAAAGCCAGCACCAAACCACGCATGCGCTCTTGTAGTAGTTTTTGGCAAACAAAATGGTTTGCATATATTCATTTTAGACTGGATGCTAAATTCAAATAACCAGTCTTGATATTTAAATATGTTACATTTTTTTTTTAAATTTGTATGTAGTAACTTTAAAAACTTGTACGTTTTCTCACTTTGAAATGGAGAAAATTGCTAGCATGTATCATAATTATCATCATCATCATCATCTCCGTTTTTCACTCGTAGTTGAGCGTGGGGACACCAGTGCAGCTTACCCGCTCGAAGAAGCTTATGCCAATGTACAATCTTGCAGCAGTGGTTTCTGTAGTAACTTTTGTTTACAAGAAGAGGCTTCCAACCAATGCACAGCTTTACAATAGTCGTCTGTTACGAATTTCATGACAGAGCAATGATCATATTATTTCTTTGCCTTCTTTTACACATTTCATGACAGAGCAATAGTCATATTATTTCTTTGTCTTCTTTTACACATTTCATGACAGAGCAATGATCATATTATTTCTTTGTCCTCTTTTACACATTTCATGACAGAGCAATGATCATATTATTTCTTTGTCCTCTTTTACACATTTCATGACAGAGCAATGATCATATTATTTCTTTGTCCTCTTTTACACATTTCATGACAGAGCAATGATCATATTATTTCTTTGTCCTCTTTTACACATTTCATGACAGAGCAATGATCATATTATTTCTTTGTCTTCTTTTACACATTTCATGACAGAGCAATGATCATATTATTTCTTTGTCCTCTTTTACACAAGTCATGAGGGAGCAATGATCATATTGTTTCTGTCTCATCAGATACTCCCGAGAACTACGCGGGGACATAGGACACTATATTAATAACCCAGATTCACCTGTCAGCGTGCACCTTGGCCTGGCATCTCTTACACGAGCAAGAAAGCTGATGTGGTCGTTCTATATTAGCTCCATGCACTAGCAGCAGCTGCAGAATCTCGAACTGGTTACAGTGGGCAGCTAGGATCACTGGTGGATTATATAGAAATCACATTGTGAAGTGATTGAATATACATTTCTGTACACGGTATAATAAATCTTTATCTATGGCATCGCAGTGTTGCAGAGATCAATTATGTCATGGAAGCCAGTTATGGACATCAGTAAAGAAACAAGAAGAACGCTGGAGACTACCTTTACGTTTTTACAGAGCATGGATCCGCCATTGCAGCTGTGCCCCTGACAAGAAGCCTGTACCAAACATTCACATGTTCCTGCAGCCGTGGTTTATGTGCCAATTAGTTTTACACAATGAGGTTGGCATGCAAAATTTTATATTAGTCGACATATTAGCCTTGTACGACATGGATGATTGTACAGTAGTTGTTAGTGTAACAAGGCATTCTTTGATCTTGAATGCCCAGAATAATAGAGGTAGAAGGAGAAGGGAAAACACATGGATGAGAGAACTGTAGTTAGAAATGGAAGGAATGAGACATTCATGGAAATGTTTTCAGCGGATGGCGTTGGACAGCAGGTTGGTATGACCTTATTGGTGGCTTATGCTTCGTGGGGAGGGGTTGGGGGTGGGGGAGTTGGGGGAAGGGGGTAATTATGATGAATAACACGTAATGCAACCTTAGTTACAACACATTAACGGTGACGTGGAGACAGATGGTGATGTGGAGACAAATAGTGGCATGGAGACACGTGGTGGCGCGGACACACATGGTGATATGGAGACAGCTGGTGGAGTGGAGACAGAGTGATGTGGAGACAGATGTTGACATCTAGACAGATGGTGGAGTGGAGACAGATGTTGACATGGAGACAGATGGTGATGTGGAGACAGATGTTGACATGGAGACAGATGGTGGAGTGGAGACAGATGTTGACATGGAGACAGATGGTGATGTGGAGACATATGTTGACATGGAGACAGATGGTGGAGTGGAGACAGATGGTGGAGTGGAGACAGATGGTGGAGTGGAGACAGATGTTGACATGGAGACAGATGTGGAGTGGAGACAGATGGTGGCGTGGAGACACGTGGTGGCGTGGAGACAAATGATGATTTGGAGACAGATGTTGACATGGAGACAGATGGTGATGTGGAGACAGATGGTGGAGTGGAGACAGATGGTGGCATGGAGACAGATGGTGGTGTGTAGACAGACGGTGGCTTCGAAACACATGGTGATATGGAGACAGATGGTGGCTCGAAGACACATGGTGATATGGAGACAGATTGTGATGCGGAGACAGATTGTGGTGTGTTGATAGAAGCTGGTGTGTAGACACATGGTGATATGGAGACATATTGTGGTGTAGAGACGCATGGTGAATGGAGGCAGATGGTGGCGAGGAGATACATTGAGATGTGGAGACAGATGGTGACGTGGAGACAGATGCTAGTCTGGAGACAGATGGTGACGTGAAGACAGATGGTGGTGTGGAGACACATTGTGATATGGAGATAGGTAGTGATGCGGAGATGATGTTGAGTCAGATCGTGGCGTTGAGACAGATGGTGATGTGGAAACAGATGGCAATGTGGGGACAGATGGTGATGTGGAGACATATGGTGATTTGGAGAGAGTTAGTGATGTGACGATAGATGGTGATGTGGAGACAGTTGGTGGTGTGGACACAGTTGGTGATAAGAAGACAGACGGTGATGTAGACACAGTTGATGATGTGGAGATGGTTGGTGATGTAGAGACAGATGGTGACTACTACTGTGAAGATTCGGAAAAGGGGGGTCATTGTGCTTGTGAGGCTGAGGAGAGTAATGATGTAAATGAAGTAAAACCATTTCCTCATATTCTTCATCTTTTTCTTCATACCTTCTCTTTCCACAACTTCTCACTCCTGGCCATTAATTTATTATCCTTCAGTTCCCCGATGAGTATATGACTTCAACAAACCTCACGCCAATCGTTGCTGTCTGTGCCTTCCGTTTAAGCTATTTCTTCCATGTCTTTTTATCCCTTTCATGTCTGCCTGCAATTCTATTCTGTGTGGGTTTTTGGTGTCATTCTATTAGACTTACCCTAGGGATTCCAGAACACTAGATGGAGTCGTACTTTAAACATCTAGGAATAAGAAATGAATGCTAGGTTGGAATGACAGAACTTGTCTAAAACAAGGAACACAAAGTCGTACTAAAATTGAACGGATTTGAGCTGCCAGAAGATAAGAATCCCATAAACATTGTACCTACACTGGACAGCACCGTAACACGAAAGATTCAAATTGATAAGTGCCAGCACAAAGATAGAAAGAGAATTAACCTGATATGAAAATGCTGGAAGGAATAACTTGGAGCCGAGACAGTCAAATACTGAAGCCGTTATGAAAAGACAATGTTGCAATAGCACTGAAATAAAAGCATCGGCAAGTGCTTCAAGTTAAATTTTTACAGACCGACTTTAATACAGAACTAGGCTGAGATAATAATAAAGACAGTAACGAAACCATCTCGAATTAAATGACATGCACAAGACGATAAAACTACGAACTATAAATGATAGAAGAGTGCTACAGACGGCGGAAAAGATTTAAAAGGATCACATAACTACACCATCAATTAGAGATAGAAAGGGTATGACCAGGATAGGCTACAGAGAAGCTGCTTTACACAAACGGCATAATAACTCGTTCCCTTTATACCAGATCTTGCCCTGACTTTAAGATAGGCAGTACATTACCAGGACTTAGAAGAACATGATTCCCAGAGTTGGTTGATCACATATTTAACGTGATTTATAAGGACAGCAAAGTGGGCTGTGAAACGAAGCACATGAAAAGGCATACCAAACGATATGCAGTATCCATAGATATGCAGGCAGATTAGATACTACTATGTGAAGAAGGACGCAAATAGAAAGTGAAGGAGGACGCAAACACAAAGAAAAAAACTCAAGACAGAGCAGAAAGCATATCTCGGTTGTCACTGAAGAACTAATCCCTCCTTGTTCCTGTGTTTTTGTTCACAAAAGAAAAACGTAAGCCTATTTGAAGACATTCCCAGCTTACTGTTTGTTGTGACACCATCGAGCGATTTGTTTGAAAAATATTACGGATATTTATAAAGAAACGGGTTAAAGTAAATAAGAGAATGTATCTTAACAACATAATTTAGAGACGTGGCTTTGAGCTGTGAAATATAATGTTGTCACTTACCAGGAGAAATGTCTGGTGAGTAATCAAAACTTTCATCGTCCACATGACGAGCTTTCGTCCAATCAGCGCCAAGCATATCACGTGTTATAGACGGATGTTCTATGAGCATTTCCACAATTCTGTACACGCCTTCTCGTATTGCGTATAACAATGCGTCACCTGAATGGATGAAATTGAAAAATGAGGGAGGAGTCTTGAGTAATTAATATTCTCATTATCATATAACCCTTTTCTTTCCATCTTTCCATTAAGTTCCTGTAACTCATTTCTATTGTTCCTCATCATTTTTATTTCAAACTGCCAGTGGATGTATGTGTTCGTCTGACTATTACTCAGAGATTCTTAATCTCGACCCCCCATTCCTTTTCACATAAAAAATCGAAAGGCTCGAACAAGGGGAGGAAAACGAAACAAAAAGAAAAATAAAAAAAAAAAAACCGAATATAAAAAATGAAAAGAAGAACCACCCCCCCCCCCCCCTCCCCCCCCCCCCTCCGAAGAAAATTAATGTTCGCACCTTCCCCAAATTAGTCAATTAACTAATCGGGACATAATTCAAAATTTTACTATAGGATTTCTTTGCTACCCCATTCCTCATGTTTGTTGAAGTTTTTGTGGTAAAACGTTTTTTACGGGATGGGGTGACCAGCCCCATGCCCAACCCCCCTTAGTCGCTTTTTACGACATGCATGGTAGGGTACAGTGTTACTATTCTTTGCTCCCCTTTCGGGCCCCGGTAACATTCACATTATACAAGATACTTGGCAAAGTCTGGGAGAGAGAGGAAATACCAGCAGAATGGAAGGAAGGTTATCTGGTCAAGTAGCCTAAGAAGGAAAAATTTACAAGAGTGCACAAATTAAAGAGGAATAATGTTACTTTCAGTGCCAGGAAAAGTATTAAACAGAACCATCCTTGAGAGATTAAAAGAATCCATAGACAAGCAACTGAGAGATGAACAAGCAGGTTTTCGACAAAACAGATCCTGTACAGACCAGATAGCTACATTGAGAATAATAGTTGAACAAAATCTGGAATGGAATTCACCGCTTTACATCGGATTCATGGACTATGAAAAGGCATTTGACAGTGTAGACAGAGAATCGCTTTGGAGATTGATGAGGCATTATGGAGTTCCCATGAAGATCATTAACTTAATAAAGAAGACCTATGAAGACATGACATGCAGAGTTCTTCATGAAGGACAACTTAAAGAACCGTTTAGGATTAGAACAGGGGTGAGACAGGGATGCCTCTTGTCTCCATTTCTTTTCTGATTACGTTTCAAATTATGTCTTATTTACTGTATGAATGGTTTAGATTGTGTTTGTTAGTTTTTTGTTTGTTTTTTTTTTTTTTGTTTTTTTTTTTTAATAATTTTTAATAATTTTTTTTTAAGGTATTAATTTTTGTTAATGTATTTTAATTAATAATTCCCCCCCCCCCCCCTTAAATTTGATTATGTCTGGATGTTACAAATGTATGTTATTATTTTACCTCGATAATGTTGTATGCTTAAATAATGCTAAAAATACATGTGCTATTGAAAGGATACGGTATGAAAGGTGAGCGAAAGGAAGGGCAGAATGTTAGACGGGCCTGCGTGCCCAATTCTCAACCCTTTGAAAATAAAGTTCGTTCGTTCGTTTGTTCGTTCGTTCGTTCTTACTAGCAATAGATTGGGTTATGAAAACATCGACATCACACAATAGAAATGGAATCCAGTGGAATCTGATTAAACAGCTTGATGGTCTGGATTTTGCAGATGACTTGGCTCTTCTGTCCCATAACCATAATCAGATGCAGGAGAAAATGAAAATTCTCGATGAGAGGTCGCAACAAGCGGGCCTGAAAATACACAGGGAAAAGACAAAGATTATGAGAATAAATGCAAGAAATGATAGCAAGGTTGAACTTGAAGAAACACCACTAAAAGATGTAGAATCGTACACATATCTTGGAAGTAATATAGACAGTGTGGGAGGGACAGACAGTGATGTCAAAATAAGAATACAAAAAGCAAGAGGAGCTATCATTGCATTGGGAAACATATGGAGAACAAGAGAAATCAAGACCAACACGAAAATAAGAATCTTCAACTCAAATATGAAGTCAGTCTCTGACTGCCTCTGAGACATGGAGAACAACAAAAACAACAACCAAAAAGCTACAGACTTTTATAAACGGGTGCTTGCGTAGAATAGAAGGACTGAAATGGTATGACAAAGTCACAAATATGGAACTGTTGACAAGAACCAGACAAGTGCCAGTGGAACAAGAGGTGAGAAGAAGTCGCTGGCGATGGATAGGACACACATTGAGGAAACCTGTTGAAAGCATTACAAGGCAGTTCTTGTTCTGGAATCCACAGGGAAAGAGAGGCAGAGGTAGACCACAAAACACATGGAGAAGAGAACTGGATACAGAGGTGAAAATGATGAGGAAAACATGGAAAGAACTTGAGCGGATGGCACAGGACAGGAAGACTTGGCATGTGTTTGTTTAAGGCCTATGCTCCTTGGGGAGCTAAAGGGCATTGATTGATTGATTCCTCACATACAAAGGTTGCTCTAAGGGGCGTTTGTTTCATACAAACATACATACAAAGAAAGCTATATAGTTTGATTGTAAATTTAGAATTGTATCCGTGTGAAAGCACTTGCGATACACTGTCATGAATGCACCTCAAACCTTCCTGTATCTCCACCGCACCTCCCTTGGGTAGACAAGCCCCACAAGTTAAGAAGCCCTGGTGTAACTTATGTACTTGCTTGTACAAATAGTTGATGTCTTGTCCATGCTGCACTTCAAACTCTCTGCGCTTCTTGTTTAGCCAGACTAGTCTTGCTGTCTTACTTGTGTTAACATTTTTTTTTTTTTAGTGTTTCGTATTATTTTTGATCTTGCTTCTCTAACATCCATCAGTTGTAACATCGAATCTGTCATCTATTTTTTCTTCACAATCCTCTTAAATTGCTGGTACGATTTCTTTTAATATGTGATGTATTTACTCTGTGGATCAAAGTCATGAATCGTCCGAATTATACAACATAAGTACTGCTGTAAGCTGTCTGTAAGTGATACACATAAAAAGATTTGCTCAGTTTCTGATACCTGCCTTATTTTATTTCCGATAGCCATTTCTTTGAACTGGGTAAGGCGTGCATCTCCAAAACAGCTGAAATCTGACTAACAAAACCCAACACTGCGTAAGGCCACTTCGTCTGACTACAGTTTAGGTACATAACACTTACTTAGTCGTTCCCCTTCTACCGTGAGGTGTACAGATTAGGTACATAACACTTACTTAGTCGTTCCCCTTCTACCGTGAGGTGTACAGGTTAGGTACATAACACTTACTTAGTCGTTCCCCTTCTACTGTGAGGTGTAGAGGTTAGGTACATAACAACATATCAAAACATTCACATTTAATATTTATACTTACGTATTACAGTTTATTTGAGGCAGACAGCTAAAGTGATGTCAGTGAAGTATATAGAATAATAGAACTGGATAAAGCAGTGACAACTATAAGATGAGTACCTCATCATCATTATCATCATGATTATTCTTGAGCTGCCTATATAGAATGGAGCATCAACTAATTCACGCCAAACTTGGTCCTGTGTTGTCCGCTCAAGGCCTTTCCAAGTCCTCTAAATCCACTTCAGATCTGTCAATTCCATTTTCGGTACATTTTTATTTACTTATTTATTTATTTTTGTGGTCTTCCTATTTTAACTTTAACGCCGTGAATTCCCGAACAAGGAATATCTTGAATGGCTTTCAACTGGTTTTTAAAAATGTGTGTCCACACATCGCAAGCGCGTTTCCTCATCACTCGCTCTATTGGTTTTTGTTTGTCTTATTCTTTCCCTAATTCCACATTAGTTACCGTGTCATACCATTGTATTTGTGGTATTTTATGGAAGAACAAAATGATATTTGTCAAGGTGCTGTCACGTGCTGTCTGTATACGCTGCTTGGACAGTGCAGACTACGTTGTTCTGGCCATGTCCGCGGCATGGAAGATGGTCGCGTCCCTAAAGATATTTTCTACGGACAACTGACAGATTGGAAAAGAACTGCCAGGTGACCGCAACTCGGGTTCAAAGATGTGTGCAAAATAGACATGAAGGCACTCGACATAAATCCAGCAACCTGGGAGGATGAAGTAGCGGGACGCACCAACTGGCGATGCTTCACAAGGCGCCACCTCAGATTGGGCGAAAAAAAGCTATTAAGACAATCAGAAGAGAAAAGAACACACGCGCAAAAAGGAACACCAGAAAGAAAGGACAGATAAGGGCTGTCACCTCAGGGGTGCATTCCCATTGTCAGTTATGACTGGAGGGGGCATTATTACATACCATTACAATCCTACATGTCTGCACATTTATACACCTCTGTAAGTTCTTGGTTGTCGTTTAAAAAAAGGTAAATGCTCTAAGGCAATTCACGAATCGGTAGATACAAGTAGACAATAATAGACATGTATAAATGCAGTTAAAGAATAGTAGAAGTTTTAAAAGTTATAAGAGGACACTTACCTATCTTGACCCCCTCCTGTCTCAGCAGTAGTTCCACCAACTCAACGTTTTCATTATCTACAGCGATCTGTATGGCCGTACGTCCCAGCATGTCCGTACAATTGACGCTAACAGGTGATTGACCAGTCAGACATCGTATCACAGTTGGTTTGTCGCCCTTCTCCGCCGCATCCAGAAAGATGCGTTCTTGGGGGTCAATTCGATGCCCTAATATACATAGGGATACATGAATTTGATTAGAGCGACTCTGTTTAACTGTACAGCAGAAGTGACAATGTGTAGATAATTGTTTTGTTTTGTTTTCATTTATTTCCTCTTTTGTTTCTGGCAAAATATGAAGCCACAATTACAACTGGTCCCATTGCAAGAAATGTGCGTAAAAACGGGCTCTACTAGCGCAATTGTCTGCAGCTATTTGTTTTACATGATGAATTTTCGAGCCCCATGCACAACATCATTTTACAACATACCTGAGTGAGCAGTAGATATATTCTTTCTTTCCCTATATCTATATATGCGAGTATAGAGCTATGAATATACGCTATAAGGAAGAATATCTAACATTATCATATAGAATATATACGCTATAAGGAAGAATATCTAACATCAACAAATAAAAGGCTAAAGTCGACCCAAGACGATGTCCATGAGAAAGATGTACTTAATGTTTTGTCCAAATTTGTTGTGAAGGGTGGTTGAGAGCTGAAATTTGTTGTGAAGGGTGGTGGAGAGCTGAAATTTGTTGTGAAGGGTGGTGGAGAGCTGAAATTTGCGCTCTTGCGCCAATAATGTCGTATTGTCTGGTATAAGCCCGTGACGTAATAATAATTTAATTATTATGTCTATCCATTTGCCTCTTCTGTGCCTGCAACCAGATCGTTTACTTTTGTAGACGTGTCTTCTTCTTCTTGTTTGATCCTTAGCCGCCGACTATCAAAGCAGTCACTGGCCATCACGCCTGGTTGCGTCTTGTAGGGCAGTAACGAACTGCTTCCATTTTGTTCAGTCGGCGGCCATCCTTCATACTGTGGCCCAACTCTGGTTTATTCGTGTAACGTGCAGTGGTACTTTATCGGGCCCCATTCACATAAAATGGCCAACACAGTTAATTTTCTGTCTTTCTATATTGTCATGATTTGATTGAAATGTCTGTCACTTTTAGCCGAGTGGTCTGCCCTGTCTTATTCATAATTTTGTCTACGCCCAATTTTCTGTCTTATAGCTCCTAATAGCGCTATTTCTGGCATTGATCATGTCAATCTTACGTTGGACAGGCTAATTCCACCCCTTTACACGTGGACATCGGCATCTAGCTAATGGGCCTTTTTTCTGCCTTTCTAGTAGATGATGGCTCTTTCCCTGTTTCTTTGAGTTACATAGAACCCGTGGACTCAGGGGAAATCTTCTGCCCTTTTTTTGTGCCGGTCTGGTCTCGTCACGCAAACACCGGTCGCTCGTAGACCGCGTAGTGTTGTTGTAGATTACGTCCTTTCCTGTATCTTGAGTTGCCTGGGGAATCTCTCCCCTAGGTCTTACGTCTGTATTTGTTTCATCTAGGGCACGTGCAAAAGCCACCTGCAGACTCTTTCTTGCTATATAAGCAAGAGGTCTCTATCACTCAGTACCACTGTCTCAATGAAATTTTGCCACTGGACAAAGTGATTTTCTGCGCCAGAGCTAATAACAGTTGTTAGTACAAGAATTATTCTGTCTTCGGTAAACTCATTTACTTATTTAATTTATTTGGGTGTTAGCTTAATCTACTAGAATAGAGGTCCTGTGTTACTTTAATTCATGTTAAATATATGAACATTCTTTTTTTTTCCTTATGGTAATTATTTTTCGTGACCGGAATGCTCTGAATTTTATTAAGTGAGCCACCATCCATAATCATTAAGTGTAAGCTAGGCGCGGGGGTTTCTTAAGTCAGAAACAGTGAGCCGGTGTAACATAATTTTGTGAGTGAGAGAAACTGCAAGTGTAAAGTGGAAGTGTGTTTATATTTTGCATGAGTGAGAGACTAACTGAGAAGGAGTAGGCTACATGTAATAATGAGATACCGTATTGCTGTATATTTTCAGAGCCTTGGTAAGCATTTGTTTTATGCTTTCTGATGTGATTTGCAGCTGTCAGGGGATTACCATTTTCATATAATAAATATTACTAGGCAGTCTACGACATACTGCCAGGTTTCAGTCATAAGGCTGGTGGGTGGATTACGAACCACAGCCTATTGTTTAAAGTATCTATTGCTTCAGCATATACGGGCTGTCACCTCTGCCATCTAGTCATTTTCGGCAACACTGCCCGACCCATTAACAGCCAGTTTATTTTGAAGTACATCGCTGTACATCGATTTCTGTTACCTGCACGTAAGCAGTAGCCTTGCGTCCTGGATTATTTACCTACAGCACAGATTGCCACCAGTTGCAGTTAACCATCATCTCAACACCTTCGGGCTGTCGCCTTTGCCATCCAGTCAGTTTCGGCAACAATGTCCGACTCTTTGATAGCCGGTTACCTCTGAGTATACTGACATAACGACCGAGAAGAGTAGTCAGTTGCTAGTACTCGTCCCCTGTTTTTATAGTTCAAGTCTTCACTATCAAGTATAAGAGGCGCCCCAGCGTGCCTACTGGATACTCGCTCGCCAGCAAAAGTTCTCATCAATTGGACAGATTTGGATCAGTGGGTGCAAGTATTTATGCACTCGTTTTAATCTCCTCCACCTGCTAGTGTGGCCTCCAGCCGCCGGAAATTGTGAATTCATATGATTTATTACGACACTGTTACAGAGAGCTTATCTCCATAGCCTGGAAATTTCAACCTTGGTGGAACAGTGTAGTGTGTTTCTTCTAGCAGAGAAAGTAACTTACATAGTAGGATTATTAATATAGGGAACCTGGGGGCATAACCCCTTTAGTTAGATTTTCTTGGGAGGGAGCAAGTGTACGGGTGTTGGTAGTTTGGAGGACCTTAATACTGTGTCCAGTAAATGATAGTAGACTAGAACAGTGAGAACAGGATAGTGGGTAGGTTTGGTATTGTATAAACATTTATTACACATAAGGGAGGGAAACCACAGTATTAAGGTCCTTGTCTTGTTGGATTCGGCCTATACTGCTTGATAGAAATACAACAGAAGTGATTGCGTCATTAATAGGCTGAACTGCCCATGGTGGACTTCTGGTGTCGTGTATTGTGGTTCGCACTGTTGACCTGCCATTGAAACATCATTTTTTGATGATGCGTAGATGGCAGGGCGGATAGTGTGATTCGCTTGCATGGCTAGGCGGGGTTGTCGCACGGAAGGTCCAGTGTTCAAATCCTGGGTAAGCCACTCATGTCTGTTGTTTTTCTGTTGTCTGGTGTTCTACTTCTTTATTTCCTGCGAGTGCCTGATAACATACCTTTATATTTGTTTCATATTAATTTACTGTTTACAGGCCTCGGTTTTCCCTCCCTTATGTGTAATAAATGTTTATACGATATTTTAAACAGATTCCGAGTATGGCTGGGAATTAGACCCAAGATATTTGATTATATCTCTCTTGTCTCCAGAAATCCTACCTCTCTCCACATTTTCATTAGTGACTTTAATTTTCTCTATCTCCACATTATTCATTCAAATTCTGCCTAAACTCAGACATTCTCTATTTCCATACTCGCGACATTTTTACCTTAAGCAGGATGTAATTTCTACAGTTTTTTCTGATGTCACCATTTCTCATTCTAGCTCTCCTGGTAAAATTTATGGAGAAGACAGCTGGGCAATTAAAGAAGTGGGAAAATCGGTGTTTGCCAGATGGCAGTCATGTAAGGTTTCATTGGGAAAGGAGAAAGAAGGATGAATTCAGAAGAAAAGAAACAAACAAGAAAAATATAGAACGTTGTGAAATGATCATTGCTAACATGTATCGTGAATGTAATAAAATGTGGATATAAGTCAGCGTGGGCTCCAATTAAAAATGGGAACAACAGACATGTGTACATAGTGGGAAGACATACTGTTACGCACGGATCATTATTATTTTTCGTTTGTATAAACATTTTTGATATGTATGATCATTTTTTGACTGAAGTGTGTATTATGTTTTCTATGGTCAAAGGGACATAATCCGAGTTATCGAGACTACAATTTTTTAGGAGTTGCCTTCTCTTGTATAGAGACACGTTCGGTCTATAATTTCTTGAACGAAGCGTGACCACATCTCCTTATTTGGTAGTACCAGTCAACTATGGTAGATGTCTGAAACCTTTCTTAACGCTTCTTTTCATGACCATAAAAGGCGCGACTGTGTAAGACTTTTATCTCGAATGTTCTTAGAATCGTCTTATTGTGAACGGCAACTCAGAGATTGTCGTTCTGCGCATGTCAAAAGCTGGGAGTTCGTTCTGTGTGTTCCGCCCAGTTGGGGCAGTTTAGAAATGGTTTAAGAAGCGAGCAGACGCAACTGCGTCTTGTGATTTTCTGAGGGAAATACAGTGTCTTTGTGAGTTAGTTAGCTAACTAGACTATTTCCCAGTATTATTCACGCCTGCCTGGAGGCATATGTTCATGGTTGATTTTCCGAAATAAGGTAATTCCTCTTGTATCGAACTTTATGCTATCATCTAGAGGTTCGTCATTTTGTCGCCTATTTGCTCGCCTGTGTGATGCAAAATGGAGAGGTACTTTGACTAGGATTAAGTCACCGGTATCTTTATACCTGAACTAGTTAAATATATATGGGTCGCTCTAGACCAACAAGACTATTGTCTGTGTTCCAGGATTCGTTATATCAGAGATCACGTCCAAGTCAGATGGTTAGACTTAGGAACATTATAAAGGTCGAGCTGACCTGTAGCCCATGTATGCTATTCACGTGCAGACAGTGAACGGACTTATTGTATACAACTGATCTGCTAGCATCAGAATGGGAGCATTTATTATTGTTTATGAACATTGAAGATCTGTAGCTGACACTGTTGCAGAAGTTATAGAAATTATTATTATTTATACAGCTTCACGAACTAGAACTCTATGATTTATGAATTTCTGAATCTATTGAACTGTGATGTCTTATGACGCATATATACAACAGCTGTCATTGCTGACTACAGAAATTGTTTTCAATGTGCCTTATCATCTTGCTGAACTCGTTAACTATGTTGATGTCATAAGTATCATGACTGTTTTGTGGCGTGCAATAAATAGAAGAAACTTATACAACGAAGTTACCCTTTCTATGACTCTACACGTCATGTTGCCTGTGTGATAACCCTGTGAACTGTTCCACTACCACATACACAGCAACATCCTAATCAGAGAAGACACCTACATCTTACACTTTAATACCAGGTGTCGATAAGGGTGGCAAGTTACCACTTCAGCACAAATCCACCCTTATCATTTTTGGTGGCCAGAGCTGGTTCTATCATCTGATATTTTGGCGCACCATATCATTTTTGGTGGCCATAGGTTGGTTCACTCTGATTCCAGCTATCAAGGGGGTCAGCAAACCCAGACATCATCAACATACTAGATACAACTACAGCATCAACTACCACCTTACAAGAAATTTTATTGAAAGTATCCGGATTTTCTGACAGTTGCTGATTTTGAAACTACCCGGCGCTGCTCGGCAATATTGAAGTTTATGTAAAATTAGAAGGACAAGTACCGAGCGAATGGATTTCCTGATCTGGTGAAAAGAAGGACAAGTGCCGTAACAACTGTTCCGGTCTCAGGGGTACTGTTGCGGGTTCAGAAGGTCAAGTGCCGGTTAAATCAATTTAGAAGATTCAGAAGGTCAAGTGCCGTAACAACTGTTGCAGTATTAGAAGCTCTTTTCCTTCGTCATGGCTGTTTATGGGAGCAGAAGTTAATCAACGTTGGATCATTATCCTCAGAATGCTGATTACATCCTGTTCTGCACCGTGCTGACGCTGGATTTATAGAAGTTAAGTGGCCTGTTTTGTTTGTGAACTGTGCCCTTATGTTCTAACTGAGCCTTCTGTACTTTCACACTTTCTCCTATTGTTTTCATGATACATGTTTATATGTTATATGTTATTTGTTATTTGTATATTTATATGTTTATATTTCAGCGGGTTTTCTCGGTTGGGCGGAGTCTTTCAGTAGAAGATACCACGTCACAGAGGTTCTACTGTTAGCGTTTTCGTTAGGGACTGTGCGAATTTCCTACAGTGAAATTTGCTAGCGACAATCGTTGCTATATCTGTTTAGTTGTGACGAGTTGTGTTTTATTTTTGTTTCTTGTATATATATATTTTTTTTCTTTTTTCTTTTCTCTCTTTCTTTGTGTTTTTTAGTTTCGATTTCGATTGTTTGTATTTGTAGGTCTCCCCTTTGCTATTATTCAGTTCTTTACGTATATTTTTGTGTATACACTGTAGCGTCATTTGTTAGTCATATCTTCGCATATTTCTTTTTAGTTTTGCTGTTTGTGTATTTGACTTATGCGAATGTTTTCGTATTGTTTGATCTTTGTTGTTGTTTACATTGACTTTGATCTTTGTTGATTGTTTACATTGACTCTGATCTTTGTTATTGTTTACATTGACTCTGATCTTTGTTGTTGTTTACATTGACTCTGATCTTTGTTGTTGTTTACATTGACTTTGATCTTTGTTATTGTTTACATTGTTGGTGACCTTTGTTATTGTTTACATTGTCTTGTTATTGTTTACATAGTTCTTGCATAGTTAGCTTTCACTATTGTTAATATATGCTCATGCACTATTGGTCTATAGTTC